>JAAIIK010000378.1:243837-273760 GCA_014706435.1 Silurus glanis
TATATATATATATATATATATATATTTTTTTTTTTTATTAGAAAATATTTTATATATTTAAACCAAGCAGGCATTTTATTAGAAAATTGTTTTAAAAATGTAAACTGTTAAATGTTCACAAATGTTAATAATAATAATAAAAATAAAAAACTGCGTTAAAGAATATAATCACGAGTAATTTTATTTTTAAAATTTTATTTTTTTTTTATGTCCTTTTCACCCAACACAAAACATGACCAAATGCTTCACCGGCATTAGGCTTAAAAAATCTTCGCCTCTCAAAAGACGAGTAAAGGTGTGGGAGGCCAAATCCAAGTCGAGACGGATGTTGCACAAGAAACTTGGCCAGATTTCTCAGAGTTGCTCATGGTTTCAGGTTATATGTGAATGCGGTTGTTTTTGATCTCTATTTGCGCAATTTTTACTTCAACCCAGAGGCCTGACCGTGATATTAAAGCTATTACAGAACCCTAATCTCTCTTATACACACATACACACACAGTAAATCCACCTATGGTTTACACATTCCAAAGAGAGATCTAACTTCCTGTCCTGCTGTTTCCACTTCCTGTTACACAAGTTGACCACATGCTGCTGATCCAGTGGAATGCAGCTCCCACTTCCTGAAGGGTACACAAAGGCAAACACACACCTCGAAAATTGCGATTTTGCTGAGATCATTTCCTGATCGTTCCCATCAAACCAAAAAGTTGCTGGACACCTGACCTGAAGATTCAAGTGGGTTAACTGATCGAGATCTATAGCAGGCCACTCAAGATCTTCCACTCCAACCTATGTAAACTATAACTTCATGGAGCACATACTACTGAAAATATATACGTCTTAATTGACTGTTACGTTTTTAAAAAGTTTTTTTTAATGTGTTGAATTGGATTCGATTATATTTGTTAAAACGAAGCACTACCGTATTACTATTGTGAGCACCTATTATGTGAGCACCTATATTATGTGATATTCGTATACTGCTTATTGTAGAAATTCCCAGCTCTAAGAGCGCACGTTAGCCACGTTACTGTCTGTATTGTTGCCAACTGAGCTGTACCCAATTACCCAGGCTGATTTTGCTTATCCCTCGTGCACGGCTACGATGTGAGCCGAGCCAGGACGTACGGGTAGAACTAAAAATAGTGCAGACGGTCGATTAATCAAAAGCAGCAGTCACAGAATCCAGAACTGTCCTGAATAATGTCTCTGGCTGGAATTGCTTTAGCACTGGCACAAATATCAGTAATAGACTAGAAAAAAATGTTTCCATTTCTCTGGTCCATTTCTGGAAGTCCAGGGGCTACTGATATTTCCGACCCCCCGTTTAGGAAGCTCAGTTCACTATCTAGCCAACTAGATGACGTGTTTGATGGCGGTGTGTTTATATCGGAGGTCGACCGAACAATCAGTCGGACGATTAAATCGGGTCGATTTTGGGCGTTTTTTTAGTAATCGAACGATTGTGCTTCAATTTCTGCGCTGGCGTGAGAGAACATAACTCTTCAATACCAGCAGGTGGCGGTGGTGTAAATTCGGCATCCAAACAGCGAAATCGGACGTACGTACAACTATGAATATATAAATGCAGATTTTCACATTCCGCGATCAATAACAGATTCGTGTAGCTTTTTTCAATCATGGCTGCTAAGTTACAAAGACAAGAGCAAGAAGTGTTTTTTCTTAGCTAAATAGCCAATCGGAGATCTCTTTCTCCGCCGCTGATTCGACATGCAGAAACGGCATGAAAATTTAAGCAATTTTCTGTATAACATCTTATTGATTAACTGATTTTTTGAGGGGAAAGAAAAAAAAAAAAAGAAGACCGGCATCATATATCAGCCATTGGCTGCCCTAATTTCTAAATATCGGCATCGGCCAGAGAAAAACCCATATCTGTTGACCTCTAGTTTATATTGCAATTGCTGTAATAAACATTCTTAATCAGTTTTATCTGTAAAATAAGGGTGTGTGAGGGTTAGAAAGGAGTGGACGTCTGGTTCATTGGGACATAAGGACTGAACCATGTCCTTTTTTTTTTTTTTTGCTTGTCCAAGCAAACATGGAATTCTGAAAATTTTTAGCTAGCTTCGCACTGTCTGATACACCAATGTAAAAGTCGACGGCAACCACCTAGCAATCAGCTGGGATAGCATAGCAACAACCGAGAAACACCCAAGCAACCAACTGGAATATGAAAGCAAACAACCGGAATAGGGAAGCGACACCTTAGCCACCACCTAGCAACCATTAATCACAGCATTATCTTTTAGTCCACCAGGGTTCCTCCATGACTTTTGACCTACTAGCAAACACACTGAAACCTCTGGCTGCACAGCAATCGCAAATGCTACTACGAGAGAAAAAGATCCTCCTATACCAAACTCATCACGTGGAACATCTTCCATTAAGAGCTTGTCAATGGGAGTCCATTCGCAAGCTTGTGTTGCTGGCTGTAAATGTTTCCGATAGTGTAGTACATACTAATTGTTGGACAAACCCTTCCCGAAAGGCTTAACTTTAAAGAGGTACCCAAAAGAGGAAAGGTTTAGAAATCAGAAGGTTGTGAGTTCAAATTCCAATACCGCCAAGCCACCACTAGTGGGCCGTTGAGTAAGCCCCGCAACCGCTCAGTTGTATGAAATAGTCGTAAGTCACTCTGCATCTCTGAAACCTACAGGGTGGTAGAATACTCCGGAAAAGGTGGAACTGCAAAGGTCGGACACATACACAATTGAAGGAAATCATTGACAACGTCTGCCAGACAATTTGACTATTCAAACTAATCCGACTACTTTGACAGGATAAAAGGATGCCAATGCCAAAATGCCAATGACTTCCTAGCTAGTTTTTTAGATCAGCTAAATGCTTCTTACGAGAATCCAACGGCTTCTTCGATTATGTAAATCGAAGAAGCCGTTGGATTCTCGTAAGCATTTAGCTGATCTAGAAAACTAGCTAGGAAGTCGTTGGCATTTTGTGTAGAACGTGGGCGTGACCTTATCTAAATCAAGTTTAAAACACGCCATTTTGAGGCGCCTCGGTTCCTGTGGGTATAGTCTGAAGCCGCCGCAGATTGCACGAGGCCAAAGTCGTTTCAACTTTGAGTCATGAAATAGCTCAATTATCTTCAGGATCCTCTGGGAGGGTATTTTTAGCGCACTCGCTTATTACGCCATGCTGGAGACCTTGTCGACAATCGCACATCTGAAAACATCTATTTTACAATTATATACTAGTGTTAATAGAATATGGGTATTCGATTTCTATATATTGCTATTGCTAATGTGCTCTGATTGGCTAATGCTGCTGTGTGATTGACATGAGAAAGCTTAAGCCCCTCCCACCCAGACCGGGATTTAAAGTCGGATAGTAGATTTAAAGTCGGATAGCAAGATACAGCAAGCGTTTTTCCTCTCAGGAACTGGAAAATATCTCCGAATGTGGCTTTTCCGTACCTCCCTTTCGTTGCGAAAGCCAAAGTAGCTCTGATGAAAAAACAGAAATGAATAAATAGACAGAGATGAAAGTTAATCTGTATTTTCTATGCGTGAACAACACGATACGTGAACATTCTTCTGTTTGTAATGATCAAATCCTCTCAGTATCTGTGCAGGAAGGAAACCGGGAGCTGCTAATAAAACTCATTAACGCTTCAGATGGCCGAAATTTAGCTCGCCAGAAGACTGGCGTCTTCCTGACCACCCAGGCATCTGGACAAGCAACGAGCAAAGATCTCCCGAGACTAGACGTCATTCCTGGCGACAACCATTACCATCTGATGTTCTGTTTACTTTCCTAGCGTCTCTTTATTAAGCAGTTTGTTCTACTTTTCCCAGAATGAGTGACACCAGGGTCTTTCGGCTAATCGAGGCGATTGATTAGATTTTGCACGACGCAAATTTGATTACTTCGAGAAAAGTCGAGATGTTCAAATCAGGAGAAAGTCTGGAGAATCTGAGGACGAGCCAGCAGAAACTTTTTTTTTCCAAAATAGAAGCGCTGCTGGAGATGGGATCGATTCAAATATAGGGGGGAAACACCTCTGGTTTGGAGAATGGTGGACCTGGGAAGCCTGGAACCCAATTTTTTGGATTAACTGTAGCAATACTTTATTCTATTTAAGTGATTTGGGTGTGGGAGATTTTACCTCAAAAAGAAAACCATATCAGATGGATTCGGCTAGATTGTCAGTATAATTGTTGGTATCATGCCGTTAGGAATTGCCTAAAGTTTCATGCAGGTCAGCGATCAGGAACCGGCTTCATATTCGAGGCAGTATCAAAACGTTTTGAGACTAGTTTTCTAACATACCAACAGGTGGCAGCACTAGGTTGCACGCACAGTCACAGGGAGTACTAACCTTCATAAGTCAGAGTGGAAGAAGACATTGTAGTGTGTACATTTTCCAGAAGTGGCAGGAACGCTGGGAGCGCTGCACTGCTGTGCAAGGGGACTATTTTGAAGGGGATAGTGTGTAATTGTAATTCCTTTCTTGTGAACAGAGCGAGTCTTGAAACGTTTTGACACCACCTCGTATTCAATGTAATGAAAAGTGCCACTAATTCTGGAGAACCCTGTAGGACACTTTTCCAACATCATCAGAATTTTCAGATGTTTCATGGCCTCCGAGACCGAAGCCGAAACTGGAGCGCGAGACCAAACGCTCAGGTGCTGCCGTTACACAAAGAACGGAAAGAATGCAGGGACGTCTCGATTCGAGAGTTTGATTTGCAAACGTAAAAAAAAAAAAAAAAGTAAGCCATTCAGACGCAGGAGCACTAAACCACAACAGAACTGCAGCCTTCTGTTTATCACTTGAACAATCTGGAACAGCCTTTTTTTTTTCCACAGATGTGAAGAACAGCTGGATGTACCGTGGGTTTTTAGCCTCATGACGTCTAGCCAGGAATTACAGCTGGTTCACCAGGAGATGAAACATTACACTGACACACATCGCTGCCGTTCGGTAGTGACGCCTCCTCAAAGTTATTTAGACATGAGTAATAGCAAAAAGCTGCTCAATTTTGAAATCCGATTGGTGCTACATGATTTCACGATGGAACGCAAAGAGAAGCTACTACTACCCTGGAATGAATTTTTTTACTGCAGCAGCACGTCTCAGAGTATTTTATTCTTCCACATGGTCCACATTAATTCTTCCTGAATTATTATAATGTATATAAATGTATATCATGTACAGGTTACATTACAGTACATAATTTAGCAAAACAGAGCAATTTAGAGTAACATATCGTATAAACTATACAGTAAACACCGAACAATATGACCCCCTGCCTAATATGGTGTTGGACCCCAAAACAGTCGTGACCCGTCGAGCATCAGCAGTGTTAACTACTTCAGCAGTTTGATCTACAGGAGCTCGTATGTTGGACTTTCGCTCCCCACGTGCATCATTGAGCCTCGGCCGCCCGTGACCTTGTCGCCGGTTCACCGCTGTTCCGTCCTTGGACCTCTTTTGATAGATACTGACCACTGCAGAACATCCCACAAGAGCTGCAGTTTTTGGAGATACTCTGACCCAGTCGTTGCAATTTTGTCATATTGCTATTGTCTTCGTAAGATAAAAAAAAAAAAAAAAAAAAAAAAAAAAAAAATAAATCACAAGTCGGACCATTGACTATTTGTATATTGTGTGTCCATAAATGCAAAATGATGCTTTATGGCTGATATTTAATCTTTTGCATCAAACTCCCTCCGATGGCATGAGGAAGAAACCCTACAAGGAACCACACTCAAAAGGGGAAGCATCCTCATCACCGAATGTCCGTCCACCAAATTTACGCCCCTCCAGTACTGACAGACCCGGTACTAGATAATAGACAATACAAGTCGTAGTGTGAATGCGCGGTCGCTATAGAAACGATACCCCATTTGAACGAGCGCATTACTACTGCAAGGAGAGCCGGGACTACTTAGTAAGTAAAAAAAAAAAAAAAAAAAAAAAAAAAAATCCTTCTCAACGGCTGCTGACCAATCAGAATCGGAATTCAACAGCCATGAGGCGAAAACCGCTGATATCCGGACCGGACCAGACGGCACTTGGGTCAGCGGCTGGTTCGGAACGAAGCGATGGGAGCCGTTTTTCGACTACTGAATAACATAACATAATAGTGTTTAGCACTTACTAATTAAAACTCCGAAACTGCAAAATGTATGGTTCATATTTGATATTTTTGAGGCGGTAATAAGAACAAGTAAAGCTTACGGTTAGCTAACGGCTCGCGCGCGCGCGCACACACACCCTAACGGCACGCTAGCGACTTCCAACTTCATGCAGCCTGACTAGCGGTTTCCCCTCTCGAACCAGCCCACGATACACGGCTAATTTTAGGCGTAGAGTCTACAGCAGAATAGTTGTATACCCTTTCTCGCGGTGTACACTTCTTATCCCAACACTGGTCCATTATATTAAGGTATACAGAACATATAAGAAGGTTTCCAGGCCCTGAAATTGAGCTGAAGTTAACGGTAAAGCCATGCTAGCTTCGGTCCTCCGACAGGTAGGTAGGTAGATTAGCCACCTAGATAGTGGTGTAGTAGGTAAAGACTTTTTACACGTCACAATGGGTTTTTTTCTTCTGTCACGTAAAACTAAAATAAATGAATATAATATGTAATATCGTATTTTGGTTAGGATACTAGTTTTATTTTTATTTTTTTAGGAAGCCCATTGTTTATTTATGATTTCTGGTGATTATATATATATATATATATATATATATATATATATATATATGATGAAAAATTGGGGGAAATATAACGAAAACGGGTTATGTTCATTTCTGGGACATTCTAAACTGTGCTAGAGAGATAGAGCGAGAGAGATATAGAGGGAGACATCAGGGTTGGCCGGGTTGCAAACCACAGGGTCCTCCCTACGAAGGCGCCCTACTTTGTGGACGGTTAGAACGGAAGGCGCGCCCTGCATAGGCGCCGGAGCGCGTATTTGAGACGCGGTCGCGCCGAGGGTTTGTTGGCTGACTTACAGGATACCGGAGCAGGAGGTACAGACGAAGGATCCGTTGGTCATGTTGGCGTAGGTCGGGCCGCGCTGGTCGCAGTCGAAGCACTTTCTGTTGGGTGCCAAGCTGGTCATTTCCCTGAGCATCTTCAGGTGCTTCTCCTCTTGTTTTCGCTTCGCGCTCGCCGCCATGGCTGGGAGTTTTACACGCGGAGGCGGTGGAGGAAAAAAAACTTTATAATAAAAAAAATTATATATGTATATCCTCAAAATGAAAGAGAGACTCAAACGGAGGTAGAGAGAGGACTGGGTGGAGGACAGGATTAAAGTGTAAGACAGACACAAGCAGGAGGAATTCACTCTCAGGGCCCCTCTGTGTGTCTGGGAGGGAGGGGGACAGAGCGAGAGAGACACGCACTGTGTGCTCGTTGTCACTGCGCATGCGCGCAGCCTGCCCCGCCCAGCCCCCCCCCCCCAAAAAAAAGTTGCGTTCACTTCTCTGCGGGAGTGACCCAGTTCACACTGCTGATGGGAAGATCGGATTATTTCACTGACTTGGTTCTTGGTGTCTCTTGAATCTTTTTTTGAGTCGTTTATTACATTTCGTTCCGACGGAAGTTCTAAAAGGCCATGCGTTATAATCGTTTTTCTTTGTTTTCTCGTGATCTCGACACAAAACATTGTTTTGCTCATGTCCATGATTGAATTTTCTCGTGATCTAGACATAAAAGTTGTTTTCACAATGTTATTATCCATGATGCTGCCTCTAGAACATGCTCTTACTGTGTGCCAAATACACAGAGAACATAAGTACCGATCACAAGGAAACAATTTTTACGTCAAGATCACGAGTAAATTAAGTCGTGATAATGAGAAAACAAGAAAGAAAAAATATTATAGTGCATGTCCTCTTAGGACTTCCCTACGTTCCTCTGATCAGAAATAATAACAATAATAAAAAAGCAGATTCCCCAACCAGGAGTGTGCAATATTTACCAAAAACAAATGGTATCTCGATCTTTTTTTGGATTTTATCGATAACAATAATTAGACGATATTTTGCTGAGTGTGTTATTGTGCCGGTACCTTAAGGACTATAGTGGACATCTGATTCCTAAAAATTTGTGATATTCTTCATATTCTATGTGGTGTTCAGTTCACTGCAGTGACAGAAAATAATATTTTCCAATAAGTTTAAATTGATTAATTTTTATGGGATTTTTTTTTTTACCATTATAAAGTTATTTTTTAAAAGTATGCATCAACTTCTGAGTCAAATTCTTACATTTATTCAGTCAATTAGAATAAGACATTTTTGCTGTTACAAATGAAATCAGTATTATAATATAAATGTATAATACATTTTAATAGCCGTTTTTTTTGAGAAAAGAGAACACTTTTTCGTGCGATAGTAAATTAACTATGAAATTATATAAATATACACTTCTACCCAAAATCTTGAATTTTGTGATCATTCTTCTTCTTTCGTCTTCTTCCCATTAGGGGGCGCCACAGCGGCTCATCCGTCTCCATACCCCCCTGTCCTCTACATCTGCCTCTTTCATACCAACTACCTGCATGTCTTCCCTCACCACATCCATAAACCTCCTCCTTGGTCTTCCTCTTTTCCTCCTTCCTGGTGTCTCCATCCTCAGCACTCTCCTATTGATATACCACATGTCTCTCCTCTGCACATGTTCAAACCATCTCAATCTCGCCTCCCTCACCTTGTCTCCAAAACGTCCTACATGCGCCGTCCCTCTAATAAACTCGTTTCTAATCCTGTCCATCGTCGTCACTCCCAAAGGACATCTCAACATCTGCAGCTCTGCTACCTCCAGCTCCACCTCCTGTCTTTTACTCAATGCCACTGTCTCTAATCCATACAACATCACAGGTCTCACCACAGTCCTATAAACTTTCTCTTTCACTCTCACAGATACTCTTCTATCACAAATCACTCCTGTTATCACTCTTCTCCACCCACTCCACCCTGCCTGCACTCTTTTCTTCACTTCTCTAACACACTGTCCATTACTTTGCACTGTTGACCCCAGGTACCTGAACTCCTCCACCTTCTCCACCTCTTCTTCCTGCAACCGCACCACTCCACTGCCCTCCCTCTCATTCACACACATGTACTCTGTCTTACTCCTACTGACTTTCATTCCTCATCTCTCCAGCGTGTACCTCCACCTCTCCAGGCTCTTCTCCACCTGCTCCCTACTCTCACCCCAAATCACAATATCATCCACAAACAATGCATTTTATTTGACTGAATCATGCAGTGAAAGAACACAAGTCAAATCTACTAGACTTTATCACGTAATGTATGCGGGCACTCTGAAGGTGTGTCATTAGTTCTTTTGTGACGTGAGTCCTATAATTATTGTAACAATAATGTCAAGATTAAAAAACCTATTGCATTGTGTAGCGTCTATGGGAGTCACATGATAAAAGAACGAACGACTCGGACCAGAGGGATCATGAGATGAACTACTCGGTTCTGTTTCCTGTGTAATGCACTGCATAGCGTCTATGGGAGTCACGTGATAAAATAATGTACGACTTGGTCTAGACGAGCTGAAAGATGAACTACTCAGATTTTGCGACGCTTTGCTTATGCACGGCCAGTAGAAAATTAACAATCCACTCTTTGAGTCACATTAAAGACTTGTTCAGAATGCGATCACTAGTTTACAACAAACATGAGCGCCTTCCTAAAAAAAGAATATTTGTATAACGAGGCACAGGCTTTCCGATTTGAAATAAAGGCAAATTGTGTGTTTTCATGCAAATTCGATGGTAAAGAAAGCGCCAAAGATGAAATGGTTAATAAAAAGGCAAAAACAACTCTTTTGAACTGTTTTGGTCGACGTTTCCTCACGATGTTCAGCTTTTCTTGAAAATTCCATCTTGTTAATGTCCTTGTAAGTGTATCTGCAACCAAATCAACTTCTCCTATCAGCCATTGTTTAATAAAAAAACAGCTATTAGATGCACACGAATATATTTGAGTTTGTGTCGGTTGCTCTGACTAGTCTGCTCTCAGATCGTCCAATCAGAGGATGTAAAAATGCTAACGTTTATTATATGCTAGCTGTCGCCAACTCGAAATCTGTTTGATTAAAGCACGTTTCATTGTCATATATTTAAAGCTACAGGCACCATAGGGTTTAGAGGTTGTGGATTGGAGTGAAAGATCTTGAGTAGCCTGCTATAGAGCTCTGATCTCAACCCTACTGAACACCTTTTGGATGAACGCTGACTGCATCCCAGGTCTCCTCACCTACAGCAGTACCTGAGTTTACTAACACCCTTATGCTTGAATGAATCTCACACAAATCTTCACAAGCACACTATACATATTTATATAGTGTCAGACATTTAGGAAGTGTGTAACATGACCTTCAGCGTGGATCCACAACCCCCGGTTTCAACACGTCTTTATGGAACTTCCTCTCAAGAGTGCTTTGCAGCGTCACACAAGTTGGCACTCAGGGCACATTGATAGAGGGGTGTACAACAGGAAGCGGGTTTTCCAACTGGAATACAACACACACAAGACGCTTCTATTCGCAGAGATTTTGAATCAAATTCTATCAGGTGTATAGTGTAGATGTAATTGTTGTCTAAATTGTTCTATTATCATTCATATCTCATAACGACAGAAAAGGTCTGTCTGAATGTTGTTCATTTGGGATACAAACAACTAAATGCACTGTACCGTATTAAGACTGTATTGTTTTAAGTTCTCAAAAAGCTCCAGTACAGGTCGAGTTCCTGTATTGATCAAATAACTGGTTTTACAGTCAATGCTGTAATGATAAGGCATCCAGGGAATCAAGAACCACTCTCGAAATATTCAAAAGATCTTGTCATTCTTCACTGATACACAAACAGAAGTTGGTCTGGTGCCAACAGGTTTTAGTTTGTAAATTAAATGGACACTTGATGCAAATTCGATCTGAACATCCTGTTCGAGTGGTTTAAGCTCATTTAAATAGAAACACAACTCCTGTCACCTTTTAATACGAAACACACACAACGTTTAGACTAGATTCTCTCGACATTCTTTAAAGCAAATCGTTACCACAAACCTGGAGGTGCACAAAGCCAGCTCCATTATCAACTGGAATGTTTAAAAAGCACATACGTATCTAATGGTCAGGTGTCCACAAACTTTTGTCAGTATAGTGTACTTGAAAGTAAGGTTTGAAATCGAGGAAAATCAATTGTGACACTGGTCCTGAAACTAATCTCTGGTCTCACGCTACATCATTTGTATCTCACTATCCCCGTAAAGCCGCTTTGTGACAACGTCCACCATTATAACCATACAATTAATAAAAATGAATAGTTTGAATAAAACGCATGAGATTGGCACAAAACCACGTGTGGCTGGAAAACTCTGGTGTCCCGATTCTTTTTTTTTTTCTCTCCATATAGTGTATTGATATACACTTTTTTTTTTTTTTTTTGCAGTGCCTTGTTTAAATATTTACCTTTAAACCATATTTAAGTTGAGATTTTTGCCAATCTGCTGGTACCCTTTTCTCAAATATGAGTTTGGGGAAGAACCACATATGGCTCGAAAGTCAGGTGTCCCAATATTTTTGTTCATATTGTGTAGCTAATAAGGAAGTCACATTTAGTTTATAGCTAAAACTCACCTATCGTATAAGAGTACTCGTTAAACTTCCTTTACAACCTTATATTATAGAAAACAAACACAGCTGCTACATATAATGACATTTATTTAAAAAAAAAAAAAAGAAAGAACAAAATTCACACTCAAGTGCCGTGTTTGTTGCCCGACTGTCCAAATTTACTTCAGACAAATAAAGGCGTCTGAGTGAAGAGACCAATGCCACAGATGTCACCCACGTGCTAAAAGAAAGACCATTGACAGCGTGTGGTCGTTTTCTTCATCCCCTGCCAACCCTCTGCTCGGCTGCTTGTGTTTCAGGCTGCTCGGGATTTGTGGAGAAGTCGAAGGGTTTTCGGTTTTCCGTGAAGCCGAAGAGTTTCCTCAGAGCCACACGTGCCGCCTCCTCCTGTGCTGCTGATAGCGTCTCGCCAGGCCCATGAGCCAGCAGCTTCTTATCACTGACACACACACACACACACACACACACACACACAGATTACAACCTCAACAACGTATTATCATTATAGTATATAGTAATAGTTAATATCAGCGCACTGACTCCGGTTCACTCCATCACTCTTTCAATACACAGACCAGCATCAATCCCATAGAACTGCCTAGTGAATAGTACAGAAGTCCTAAGAGGTCATGCATTATTATGTCATCTTTTTTTCTTTGTTGTTTTCTCGTAATCATGACATCAACATTGTTTCCTCGTGAACACAACTAAGTTTTTCGGTGTATTTGGCATAAGAGAAGATATTTGGCATGTTCTAGAGGCAGCATTGTTGCAGCAATACTTTTTTTGCGGGAAATAAGTAACTTTACAATAGAGATTTCATGATGATATACACCAGAAATATTCACAAGGAACGAGATTTTCTTACGATACAATTAAGTGAAACGTGTTTTACGTTGAGACCGTATATTTTATTTATATTTATATATATATATATATATATATATATATATATATCTCTGTCAATTAATTAAAACATTCAATCGCATGATCGTCGTAACCCAGCCATTAGGGAGGCACAAGCCAGTGCACTCTTAGTGCCGGTCCCAAGCCCGGATAAATGGGGAGGGTTGTGTTAGGAAGGGCGTCCAGCGTAAAACATGTGCCAAATCGAATATGCGGGTCACGATTAAGAATTTCATACCGGATCGGTCGAGGCCCGGGTTAACAACGACCGCCACAGGTATCGTTAGCCAACAGGGTACCGTGGAAATTGGGCTACTGCTGGCCGAAGGAGGAGAAGGAGAGGAGGAAGACGTCTACAGAGACGGCAGGAAAAGGAGAAGTATAGGAGAGTGGAGGTTCGGGTTGGTACTTTAAATGTTGGCACTATGACGGGTAAAGGGAGAGAGATAGCTGATATGATGGAGACGAGAAAGGTAGATATGTTGTGTGTTCAGGAGACCAAGTGGAGAGGGAGTAAGGCCAGGAACATTGGAGGTGGGTTTAAACTGTTCTATTATGGTGTGGATGGAAAGAGAAATGGTGTAGGGGTGATTCTGAAGGAAGAGTACAGTAAGAGTGTAGTGGAGGTGAAGAGAGTTTCTGATAGGGTGATGAACGTGAAGCTGGAAGTTGAAGGGATGATGATAAATGTCATCAGTGCCTATGCTCTACAAGTCGGCTGTGAGATGGAGGAGAAGGAAAAATTCTGGAGTGAATTAGATGAAGTGGTAGATGGTGTACCTAGAAATGAACGATTGGTGATTGGGGCAGACTTTAATGGGCATGTAGGTGAGGGGAACAGAATTGATGAGAAGGTTATGGGTAGGTATGGCCTAAAGGAGAGGAATGTGGAAGGGCAGATGGTGGTAGATTTTGCTAAAAGGATGGAAATGGCAGTGGTGAACACTTATTTTAAGAAGAAGGAGGAGCATAGGGTGACCTATAAGAGTGGAGGAAGGTGCACACAGGTGGAATATGTTCTATGCAGGAGATGCAACCTGAAGGAGATTGGAGACTGTAAGGTGTTGGCAGGGGACAGTGTAGCTAGACAGCATCGGATGGTGGTCTGTAGGATGGTTTTGGAGGCGAAGAAGAAGAGGAGGAGAGTGAGGACTGACAGAAGAATAAGATGGTGGAAACTGAAGGAGGAAGAGTGTAGTGTGAGGTTCAGGGAAGAGGTCAGACAGGGGCTCGTGGTGGGAAGAGGTGTTGGGTGATTGGGAAACTACTGCAGGAGTGATGAGGGAGGCAGCTAGAAAAGTACTTGGTGTGACATCTGGGAATAGAAAGGAAGACAAGGAGACGTGGTGGTGGAATGAGGAAGTGCAGGAGAGCATAAGGAGAAAGAGGTTGGCAAAACAGAAGTGGGATCGACAGGGTGATGAGAAAAGTAGACAGGAGTACAAGGAGATGCAACAGCAGGTAAAGAGGGATGTGGCGAAAGCCAAGGAAAAGGCATACGGGGAGCTGTATGAGAAGTTGAACACTAAAGAAGGAGAAAAGGATTTGTACCGATTGGACAGGCAGAGGAACCGAGCTGGGAAGGATGTGTTGCAAGTCAGAGCAATAAAGGATGGAGATGGAAATGTGTTGACTAGTGAGGAGAGTGTGTTGAGAAGATGGAGGGAGTATTTTGAGCAGCTGATGAACGAGGAAAATGAGAGAGAGAGAAGGCTGGATGATGTGGAGTTGGTAAAGCAGGAAGTGGATAGGATTAGTAAGGAGGAAGTGAGAGCAGCGATTAAGAGGATGAAGAGTGGAAAGTCGGTTGGACCAGATGACATACCGGTAGAAGCATGGAGGTGTTTAGGAGAGATGGCAGTGGAGTTTTTAACCAGATTGTTTAACAAGATTCTGGAAGGTGGGAGGATGCCTGAGGAATGGAGAAGGAGTGTGCTGGTACCGATCTTTAAGAATAAGGGAGATGTGCAGACCTGCAGTAACTACAGGGGAATTAAGTTGATCAGTCACACCATGAAGTTATGGGAAAGAGTAGTGGAAGCCAGGCTGAGAGAAGAGGTGACCATCTGTGAGCAACAGTATGGTTTCATGTCGAGGAAGAGCACCACAGATGCCTTATTTGCTTTAAGAATGTTGATGGAGAAGTATAGAGAAGGACAGAAGGAATTGCATTGAGTATTTGTGGATTTAGAGAAAGCGTACGACAGGGTGCCGAGAGAGGAGTTGTGGTATTATATGAGGAAGTCAGGTGTGTCAGAGAAGTATGTGAGGGTGGTGCAGGACATGTATGAAGACAGTGTGACAGCAGTGAAGTGTGCAGTAAGAACGACGGACTGGTTCAAGGTGAAGGTTGGATTGCATCAAGGATCGGCTCTGAGCCCTTTCCTGTTTGCAGTGGTGATGGACAGGTTGACGGACGAGGTCAGACAGGAGTCTCCCTGGACTATGATGTTTGCGGATGATATTGTGATTTGTGGTGAGAGTAGTGAGCAGGTTGAGAAGAGCCTGGAGAGGTGGAGGTACGCGCTGGGGAGAAGGGGAATGAAAGTCAGTAGGAGTAAGACAGAGTACATGCGTGTGAATGAGAGGGAGGGCAGTGGAGTGGTGCGGTTGCAGGGAGAAGAGGTGGAGAAGGTGGATGAGTTCAGGTACCTGGGGTCAACAGTGCAAAGTAATGGAGAGTGTGTTAGAGAAGTGAAGAAAAGAGTGCAGGCAGGGTGGAGTGGGTGGAGAAGAGTGACAGGAGTGATTTGTGATAGAAGAGTATCTGTGAGAGTGAAAGGGAAAGTTTATAGGACTGTGGTGAGACCTGAGATGTTTTATGGTTTAGAGACAGTGGCATTGAGTAGAAGACAGGAGGCGGAGCTGGAGGTAGCAGAGCTGAAGATGTTGAGGTTTTCGTTGGGAGTGACGAGGATGGACAAGATTAGAAATGAGTTTATTAGAGGGACAGCGCATGTAGGATGTTTTGGAGACAAGGTGAGGGAGGCGAGATTGAGATGGTTTGGACATGTGCAGAGGAGGGACATGAGTTATATTGGTAGAAGAATGCTGAGGATGGAGCCACCAGGAAGGAGGAAAAGAGGAAGGCCAAGGAGGAGGTTCATGGATGTGGTGAGGGAAGACATGCAGGTAGTTGGTGTGAAAGAGGCAAATGTAGAGGACAGGGTGGTATGGAGACGGATGATCCGCTGTGGCGCCCCCTAATGGGAGCAGCCGAAAGAAGAAGAAGAATCGCATGATCGTCGTGAGTTAACTCGTGATAAATTGCAAATTAATCGCACATTTATACTTATTCTAAAATGCACCTTCAATTAATACTTTAAGTTTTTAATACTCCAATCAACATGGGCATGAACAAATATGGAGGCTGTATGCAAATGTATGTTTATTATTAGTGAAACCAGACTCATCTTAGAGCATGAAGACTAAATATTTCTGTAAATGTTTTTAAGTAACATTTGCAATGCAAATTGAATTTTCCCATTGGAAATAATGTCGAGTCAGATAATCCGGTCCACATGCTCAAAAATATTCCTATAAAATAATCATTTTTAATAGTATTTTATGTACAAATTATTGTCCCTAATGCATCTAAAACAAATAATGATTAGTACACAATGTAAAAGTAAATATAAAACAAATTAACCTGCATTTTACCTTAGAAAAGTAGCTGGTGTGAGGGAGGAGAGGGGGAGGAAGAGAAGGGTTATTGTTTGGAAAGAGAATCTCCTTCCATGAGAACACACGTGGTCGCAATACTATAGTAAACAGTACGTTTGCGCGAAGGCTGCCTGTACGAGGGATACACGGCGAATGAGGACGAATACGCGCACGAACCATCGTCTCAGCTGAGCGCAAGTCGTTCAATTTGTTCAAAATGTTTACCCATCCTGCAAAGCACGTTACACTCTAAATCCAAGTACTGTATGTATATCATCAGGACACCAAAACAAACTTTTGCTATGTTTCCACACGGACAGTTTTAATTGCCGGATGTGCGCATCCTGGTGGATTTTGGTGCTCGATCTGTGACTTTGCGCATCAATAAAACAAAAGTTTATTGATTAAATATTCTTTTTTGGTTGTTTATTTGTTTTATATCTGAGCAGAGAAAGAACGTTGTGATTAAACATGTGTTGCGCTGAAGGTTTTCATTTTGGCGAATTTATCTTTAGTTATTTACGTTAATTCTCTTTTTACTTCGATTAACAATTCCATATTTTACCCACGATGCCGTCTGGCAACACAATGGAATTTAACCCCGTCTCATTAGCGGCACTTTAGGCCTATAGGCTGCAGCGGCTAAACTCTAAATATATTAAAAAAAACACATCAATTTCTTGAAAATTTGGATTTCCGCCCATGCAGAGACTGAGATGTCATTTTTTCGGGGTGTGGTTGTGGGATGGATCAGGGTGGGATCAGTTTGATATAGGGGCCTAGAAAAAGGACGTAGTCATGTGATATATCCATGTGACCTATGGCCGTGTCTGTGGCGTACCAGTAAAGGCCGACGAAGTAAAGCGGGAGAACGGTGCTGGCCCCTGAGGACCGGATGAGGCGTGGCTCTGGGAGTGACGCTCCTCTGCGGCTCAGCTCCTCCACCAATATCCCCATGGGGTTCACCACTTTCCACACGTCAAACAGGTCCTTCCCTATCAGCTGCGTCACGAGGAAGTCCTGCACAACCCCCGCGCACGCACACGCGCACGCGCACACACACAGACACACACACAGACACACACACAGACACACACACAGACACACACACAGACAAGGATTATGGGTCATATGGAAAATAGAGCAATGTGTCAACGGATTTTTTTCTCCACCTAAAACTCAACACGTATTCGTATTGAACCGTTTCGGTACCGAACGCAATCCTTTTTTAAGATAAGCGCGTTTGTTTAGTGTCCGCCTCGCGTCACTGTGGCTACTCGATCCGTACCGGAAATGCGATTTGTATGGCACATAAACGAACATTCGCGATTTGTTCTGTGCATGTGCGAAACCGCTGCCACCTCCTGTCGCCGCCAACGTTTTTAAACTGTGGAAATCCTGACAATTCCACTCAATAGAGTAAACGAATAAAGGATGAAAGAAGGAAAAAAAAACCCATTTATGAAAGTGTGCTGTAATAAGAACAGTTAACTAGAGCATAGCTTTAAAGAAAATTTATATTAAATTAAAACACTTTGGAACACATCTGCATTATCGAAATGAGGTCTAAAAAATTTAAACTAATTAATTTCTTTTTATTTTAATACATTTTATTTGTGCCTATTCATTCGATTCGTCAATTTAATCAATATAATAAAAAAAAGTGTATTGCATCAATTAGCTTTCCATTTTCTTTTTTATATATAAACGGGCATTTTATTAAAAATTGTTTGTGTTCACATGTTAATAATAATAAACTGCGTTCCCGCTAACTCCCGAACCGTGACTTTACCCCCCCGACCTAAAACACATCGTACATCACTATAGCCTGCTTTACCCTGATGAAAAGCCCGGCCCTCTCCGACCCGCTGCTCCGCTCCAGCGCACCGATCACGGCGAAGAACGTCCCCCGGAGGACGTCGTCTGGAACGGGAAACTCGGCCGTCATCGCCAGTTCCTCCACCGCCAGGTTCCGAGCCACGTCGCATACGATCTCCGGCCCTGTCAGGTGGCGCACTATAGATGCTACGCCTTCTTCTGGCAAGCTGGGGAAGTTGTCCCTGCACCACTCCGTGAGGAAACCCTGTACAACAGGGCGATTACAGTCACTTATAATAAACGCTTGTATTTTTGAATTTCGTTGTAATGTTCTCCTCACCAGAGTGAAGTCCTGCCCATGTGCCTGCAGCTCTGTGTTGTCTTTGAGGTTTAGCATCGTGCTCTCGGCGTCCAGACCCAACGCGTGGCGTCTCGTCTCCTCGGAGCGGATGTAGCACGGGTTCACGAACGCGGTCTTCAGGAGGTCGGTGGAGAAGCGCTCCTTTAGCCGGGCGCTGAACGCCTCCACCTCAGCGTGATGGTCCCAGTTAGGCTGCTGGGAGCTGGAGCGAGAAAGATTTACATAGGAGAGATGGGTTTACCGAGATTCTGAAACACTTTGGGGGGAAAACAACCTTACTAGACTTATTTGTCTGGGCTGAAGTAATGTAAACAAATAATCCACTGTATTCCTTTTGTAAGAGTTTTGTGGACAGACCAATTGGACATTTTTGACTCTGAAAGAAGAACATATTAGAGGCAAAGAACAGGAGAGAAGATGGTATCAGGCTGTCACACAGCCAAAGTGAAACATGGAGGTGGAATCTTGATGGTTTGGGGTTGTTTTGGAGCAGGGAAGTTTGAAAAGTGAAAGGAATTATAGATTTGGATATTAGAGAGAAGTGTTATCTATCAGGGAACGGCCTGCCCAGTCACCAAAATCCTATTCAACTGCTCTGGGATGAACTGGATCACAAGGTCAGAAAGAAATCTCCAACTAGTGAAGAACACATTTGCCAAGTTTCACAAGAGGCAAAGTATTTCAACTGCATGTATGAAGAAACGAACTGTAATGGAAAAAAAATGTAATAAACACCTGCAAATCACATTTAATGATATTTTTGGTCGATTAATTCAAACGAATAATCGACTAATATAAGAGCTGTCACTGCAGCTATTCTTTGAACAGGTTAAAAGCAGTTTATACACGTTTTGTCGCTTATATCAGGCAAAACAAACTTAAATTATTAAAATACAAAAAAAATGTACAATCAGAAAACAGCAAATCATAAAAACGGTCCGAATGGCCTTGAATTCATCCCTAACTTTCGGCCTGATTCCAAACGGCCCCATTGAAGATGCGTAGTGCCCTAAGAAGAGCGTGCTAGTCCATTATTTCGTGCCCTAGATAGTGCGCCTATGTAGGCTCCGGAGGATGGGTTTATAACCGAGCCAGTGATGCAGCCGGGATGTGACACTGACCGTGGCGTCGGAGGTGGAGGTCCTTCGAGTCTCCTCTTCCTCTCCATGAGCAGCGTGTAGGCCTTCATCCATCTCTTCTTCTCCCTGCTCTGTGTGACCAGGACACTTCTGCAAACACGCTGATAATGAAGGCCGAGCGTCAGCACACCACGGCTCAGAAGCGTCCTACACGCCGCCATGACACCTCCAGCAAGTTGACAAGACAACATCCGGCGGAAGTCAAAGGTTTTTAAAGAAATTCGGCTTTTTAAAAAATTATTATTTATTGCTGTTTTTATATGTGTAATGTCTGTAAGACATTTTAAGTAGCAAGCAAACAGTTTAATTCATTTTATTTGATATAAAAAGTAAAAAAAAAAAAATCGTTATATTATTATCCAGTCCCGAACTGTTCAACTATTAGACAGTCAGAAAGTCGTTCACCCGAGAGCTAGCCAATAGGGGAGAGGGGGCGGGGCTTTAATACAGGCACGAAAATATTATTAATACTAATATGAATTGTAATAATAATAATAATAATTGTAGTATTGGTAGTAATTACTAATTCGAATTAATACCAATAATAGTATTATTACTGTTATTGTTATATTGTATAAATAGTAAAATAATAATAATAATAAATAATAATAAATAATAGTAATAATAGCTCTCCAAAGTCTCACTGGAATCATTTGATTCTATTTTATTTATTCCAGTGACACCAGGGCCTTGGATGACTGAAATAAAAAAAAGTAAATAAAAAGTCAATCTGGTTTGAGTTGCATAATTTAGATTAAAAAAAACAAGAAGAAGCAAAAATCATAAAAATAAAATTGAGACCACACATTCGTTTTCCAGTCTTCAGCTGTCCGTTTCGAGTGATCACGTCCTCACTGTAGGTTCAGGTTCTTCTGCAGATGAATTTACTGAGATGACTGTAGCCCCCTCACCAGGCGATCCACAGTCTATAAATCAGTGAGCTGCTCATGCTTGAGGGACTAGATGCTTTTTTCGTAATCATTCAGTATAAACTCTGGAGACGGCTGAGGTTTGATGTGTGCATCATAATCAGAGGTTACAGCATTCCAGAGTCTGTACATGATTAAAGCGATGATTTTTTTAATCTGAAGAATTCAATTCCATCTTTGAAAACTGAAATCTACAATTGAATAGCTCCCAGAAGCTATACTTTTTTTTTTTTTTAGCTTTGAGGAGACTCCAGTTTTATAGAAAATAAAGGATAAAACATCATAGTTCCCCCCAAAAAAAGAGAAAAAGACAGAAAATAAGGAGGTATCGTTGCTCTTTATTTGAACAGAAGTGTTCCTTAGTGCATATGGATGAGAGAAAGAGAGTAATAATACATTATCATGGTCATCCCATTCCAAACATGGTCTCAAGTCCTAAATATGATCACTTCTTTTACAAGAAAGACAGAACAGTTACAGAGAATATTAACAGCTTTACTAAACAAAAACAAAATCAGAGGTGATCGAGAAGGTCACGGCCTTCCTTCAATACTGTCAGTCCAACGATCGGTGTGATATTAAGACGAGTGTGTCCTGTTTTCTAGGGTCCGTGTTTACCGGACGTCGGCTTGTCGTTATCCGTGGAGTTGTGCTTGTGTGAACACAGACAGGCGTGACATGACAAAAGAACAGGATGTGTCTAATAGCTATATTTAGATTTATATACACTTACATACATACACCTGCTTCATGCTTGGCCTTTTAGAACAATGATGTTTATAAAATAAAAAAAATACAGGAACAGGAAAAAGCACAGGAGTCTTTGAGCCGACCTGCGCAGGCAGCGATGCTCACCAGCTTCGGGGATGTGAGTGCAGAAATTGGGGCTGACGTGTACGAGGAGGCGGGGCTTAGGGCGAATCAGGGGCGTGGCGGCGGTTCAGCGACGGAGCCACACCCAGCTGTTGATGAGCCAGAACGCGACGGTAATGGAGTACATGATCATCTCGCGCTTGGCTCGCTCTTTGTTCTCCTCCTCTAAGAGCTGCAGCCGCCGGTTCAGCTTGATGATCTGAACGGATAAGCGGAGGTTAAAAACATCATCCGTCTGACGATCGGTCGCTTCCAACGAACCCGCCTCCGAACTCTAATGCAACAATTTACTCGTTCGAATTTTAACAGGCCCATGCCGTTGCTATAGTAACCACGTGTTAGCGGCGCAAAGGTCTGCATGCAATACTCACATATACACCATACGGACAAAAGTATTGGGACACTTGACTTTCATTCCTGAACTGTCACCACCTGCTATAGAGCTCTGACCTCAACCCTCTTGAATACCTTTGAGAGATGTTCACCTGTATCAGTACCTGACTTTACAAACACCCTGGTGACCGAATAATCAGATACTTTATTGATCCCGTAGGGTTTTCAAACAGAAGAAGGGAAGGTTATTAGAATAGGAAATGTGGAATGCGATGATCGAAAATCACATGCGAGTTTTATGGTCAGGTGTCCACAAACCTTTGTCCATATAGTATATGTATACTCAGAAGAAACTAAAGAAATAAATTCTGATTGTTGTACCTGTCTCCTTAAAGCTGTAGCATCTGCCACGGCCAGATCTTCTCCACCTTCCATACTCGTGTCCATCGCAGCCAGAGCGAACCTGCCAGGAAAGTACACGTCACATTTAACAAACATCCCTTTAACAAGGCCACTGCAAATGATGTTTTATAAACTCCAGGAAGTGCACATGCTCTTAATGGTATGCGACTCGAGTACAATAATATGTTGTGTCCTTTTCAGGTACTCTGGAAAAGTGGAGCACCACTAAATATACAAAATGGGAAAAAAACAAAAACAAAAAGGTGAGTGAGGTATCAGCCATTAAAGTAATGGACACAGGACAACCATAGACCATGACCTTCCACAAAACCTGGGTGATGCCAAGGTCAGATGCAGGAAATGTATGGAAAGAAAAAAAAAAAAAAAAAAAAAAAAAAAAAAAAAAAAAAAAAAAAAAACAAAAAACCCACCATCCTCACAGTGAAGCATGATGGCGGTAGCGTCAGGTTGTGAGGATGCTTTTCCTCATCCAGGACCCGGAAATCAAGCCGGAAACAATCTGTCGGTTTTTGATGGTCACGGGATCTGGCACACGAGTACTTCAACTGTTGCTGCTATGACTTGAGCACTTGTAATCTTTGTTTTTTCTCTTAAGATGGCGCTAAAACACTACTGTACAAATGGCAATGTGTCCCAAGACTGTCAAATTGTTTGTATCTTGTTTTAAGGTACTTCGGAGAAAAATTGTGGGGAGGATAATTAAACAAGGCACTGCGAATAATATATATAAAGATACATAAATATATATACAAAAGAATGTGCAGGTAGTCCCCTACTTAAGACGGAGATACGTTACGACGACCCCATCGCAAGTCAAAAATATCGTAAGTCGAAGATGGTGCTGTGGCTGTGACTGTCTTTCATGCTGATTTATCATTTCCTGCTCCAAACTGATGGATTTCCTCTGTTTTTTTTCCACTAGACGTACTTGAATTTCGCTTTCGTCATAGTAAGATAGAAAAAATCCTGTCGAACCATCGTAAATCGTGGGACTTTTCCAACCCCGAGTGCTTCTTCCCCAAACAAAGTTGGAACCACACAATTGTATAGGACGTCTTATTATGATGGTAGATTGAAACTTTCCTTTCGCTTGAACTAGAAGAGCCAAACCTCTTCTAGCACAACAACGTGGTCCAACTGACACTCTTATGGCTGAATGCGCACAAATCGCCATGAAATCTAGTGGAACATCTTCCCAGAAGACTGAAGGTCATTATAAAATAATAAAATGATCGCATAAAGATCTTATGGTCCGGTCCGCAAACTTCTGTCCATAAAGTGTACCTGTAAGAAGGTTTTTCAAACGGTCACTGCTCCTTTACCTCTATAGCTTTTTTCTGATACTTCACAACCTCCATATACCACAACAACCGATTTCAAGATGTACATTCAAATGAGCGGTACCTTCGACTACGATAACAAAACATGGCCACGAATGCTAGTTCTTCCTAGTCAGTGTCAGAATACATCTGAACCTTCACACAGGAAAGAAACGAGCTGTAGGAGGAGAACAGGGATTAGAGGAAAGGAGTTGTGTTACCTGGTGTCATGTTGGAGGTTAGAGGAGGTGGAACCCCCTCTCAGAGAAGGTTTACTGAAGAGGAAAAGAAGAAGAGATTGGGAGAAGAAGAGAGAGAAAGTACGCAGACAAAACAATAGAAGTAGCTACACATGGCACAGAACAGACTTCATATAGAAACTATATCGACAAAAGTTTGTGGACACCTCAGATTTGTAGGGTTTTTTTTTTTTTTTTTTTGTGGAAGATCCCATTTCACATTTGGTCCCCATTTGCTGTAATAAACTAAAGCCTTCTGGGGAGATGTTCTACTAGATTTGTGGAGATTTGTGGAGCTCATGAGGAGGCCTGGGGTGCAGTCAGAGTTCTTCACCCAACTCATATAACATGAAAATGGCTTTGTTTTTGGGTCTCCAAGTTCAAGTGAAGAGAAGATTTCATGCCTCTGACATTGTGGTCCCAGTTTGGAGAAGAACCGCATATGGGCTGGAGCAGTTCAGGCGCTAAACCACGACGATCCAAATCCATCTTCATGGCTCTTTTTGAGTTTGGACTCCGTTAAGATAAGGTTTATCCAGATAGATCTAGTGGAACATTTGCTCAGGAGAGTTCTAAGTGCTCAGGTGTCGACAAACTTTTGTCCATATATGAGGTGGTATCAAAAGGTTTCGAGATTCGCTTTGTTGACAAAAAAACTATCTATGTTTACACACTACCACCGTCAAAATAATGTCCCCCCCTAATTTATGTCCCAATGTACACACCGACTTATGAAGGTCGGTGCTCCCTGCGATTGTGCGTGCGGTCTTGTGCTGCCGTCTGCTGGCGTGCTCCAAAACTAGTCTGGAAACATTTCGATACCACCTGGTGGTGCAGCTACAGCCGTTTATGTTCGTTCAGAACAACGCTCCCCAAAGAACGAGGCGATTTGCAGCTCAAAGCTTGAATGAACCCTGAAGACGGGTCTGTGGTTGCAGCCGCACTGGATCGTGCTCGGGCAAGAATGCGGCGTGATTTAGGTGATTTAGTGGGATTAGTGTCGGATTAATGATGGAAGTCTGTTCATGAGATGTGAGGAGGAGGAATAAGGACGTGGGTGCGGAGAGAAGTGTTACAGCAGCCACCGATTAGTCATGCGGCACAGTCGATAACGAAATAACAAACGATGAAATGTTTGCTTTAAATGATAATTTAAAAAAAAATTAAAAAAAAGATACAAAAATAAACAGATTCATAAAATAGCCAAGTCTTTCCGACTCTCTGAAACGAAGACCTTGGAGAAGTAGTGCGAGATGGAAAAACGGAGCAATGGGAAGCGAGTCAAGTCGAAATCACAAATAACGACGCGAACATGCAGTCTAACGCCCCGGGGAATCGAGGCAGTGACGGGGCACTGAAAGAGAGAAAGAAACATAGAGCAAGAGACGGATCACCTGCGCTGGTTCTCATCCAGGACCTCCAGGAGCTGCTGGTAGGCCCGGCGCGTGCTGGACTGGAGGAAGGAGAGAACACCGCGAGCGCCGGAAACACCCTGGCCCTCGTCGGGAGGACGACGGAGCGACAGAGCGCGTAGAGCGGAGGGAGAAGGAGGAGACACACTACTTACACACACAGAGAGAGAGAGAGAGAGCGAGAGAGAGAGAGAGAGAGAGAGAGGGGGTAGTGTTGGGAGCATTATGGCTTGAGAAATTAGGATTGTGAGAAAAGGAAAAAGGAAGTCAAATTCTTGTTTCCTTGCAAGAAATCGAAACAAGAAACATGTTGCTGCCACAAAGGAGAAATTTCCCATGACATCTGGTTATAGAGAGAACTCGCATTTTGTTGCTGCGACTTTTCTTTCTTTTCCACCAGAATCCAAAACTAACACCACATTCTTTCCTTGTAATAAAAAAAAGCTACACTATGTGGACAAACGTTTGTGGACAGCTGAACACAAGATCGCTTCTTTTGGAACGTTCCATTCCACGTTTAGTCCCCGTTTGCTCTTATAATAAGCTCCGCCCTTCCGGGAAGATGTTCCACTAGAGGAGGCTTGGGATGCGGTCGGTGTTCCGATTCGTTCCAAAAGGGTGTTCAATAGGGTTTAATAGCTCTACAGCCGTGTAAAGCGTATCTTCAGGGAGCACTGCTGGCTTTGGGGAAGAAACACACGTGGCTGGAAGAGTCAGGTGTCCCAATACTTTTGTCCATATAGTGTACACGGACCAGGCATAACATTATGACATTAGAACATTATAACAGGTGAAGGGAATAACACTGACGATCACAGGGAAAACTTTTAAGTGTAAGGATTTAACAAAATTGTGACGTCTAGACGACTGGGTCGGAGCGTCACCAAAACTGCAGCTCTTGTGTGGTGTTCCCGGTCTGCAGTGGTCCGTATCGATCAAAAGTGTGCCAATGAAGGAACAGTGGTGAACAGGCGACAGGGTCCGTGTGGTCCGATCCAACAGACGAGCTCCTGTAGATCAAACTGCTGAAGAAGTCAACTCTGCTGATGCTCGAGGGGTCACGACTGTTTTGGCAGTAAAAGGGGGACCAACACAATATTAGGGAGGGGGTCATAATGTTATGCTGATCGGCGTGTATAAAACACTTTGTGGAACTTTGGATCTAATAAAAACCAAATAACCTACAATGGAGTTTAATCGCTGTAACTCTGCCATATTTTGATAAAAGGAGTAAAAGGCTTGGGATGTGGAACAAAGTGAAAGATCGAGGATTTAAAAAAAATAAAAATAAAAAAATAAAATAAAATAAAAAAGAACAGAAAGAAAGCCGAACATGAAACAAAATAGAAACAGACAGCGATAAACAATAAACTGACGTGGAAGCGAGAGAGAAATAAAGGAAGTGACAATCAGGGCAAACCACCGATCAACCACAGACCATTCTCACAGCTCGATGGAACACACACACACACATGATATTGACTCAGGATCGAACTGAACGAACCTCGAACACAAAATATTGCTTTGGATTTTATGAATCTGGCAAAATTAGTGGATGTGTTTGCATTTAAAAAAAAATTTTAAATAAAAAAAATGGGAAAAACAGGCAAAAAAAAAAGTGACCTGAACTTACACTATATGTAAAGATGAATCCAAAGCCAGGTGTGTGTTACATGATTTACATAATGCACGATTGTGCAGTGCGAAACTAACTGGATAAGAATGGCTTTTGAATTTTTTTTATTTACTTATTGTATATACGGCTCTAAAATCCTGCTCTAGATAAAGTCGTGTGATAGGAGGAACATCGACCTTTAACCATGCTTTCATTCTGATCAGATGGGAGCAGAAGGAACGGAGGAGAAACCTCCAAATGATCTAAAAATCCGTAATAATTATTATTCATTTACGGTATTTATGGTGCTGTATGGAGACCGGTTTGGTTTGCGGATGTAATCGGCGCCGACGTCCCGCGTGCGCAGGGGGACGGTTTTTATCCGCAGATTGCGCTTGACCGCTTGCTTAGCGAGGTCTCGGCGAATCAGCACCCGAGTAACGAGTGTGTGTTGTCTGTCGCATGTGCAATCGATCCTGATCGTTATATTTTAGTGTATTTTACAGACACCGATAGATTGGTGGAACGTACGTGCCGATTCTGATTGATCAACCGGTGCATTAAAATGCACACTGGATAAAATAATCCCCAAACAGAATACTCCATGATAAATAGTTCTGAACTTTTGAATATATTAATAAATATTGAGGATCATACAAGACATGCATTCAAACTAAAACAAAGACTCCAAACAATACAAAAATGTTACTACATAAAAACTAGACCCGTATTGATCCCTTCCCCCATGCTCTATCTAGATAGCTCCAACGATCGACCGCAATCTGCGCAATTGTGTGCATGTTTTTGTATATACGCATCATTTAAATGCAATGTAACCACTCGCCCTCTAAAATGGCAGCCCAGATAAACAAACCAATAGAAATACAGAGTAAATGTGTTTGGGATCGCATGTGTGTGTGTGTGTGTGTGTGTGTGTTGGTATTCAGCAACCTGTCTCTCATGTACACTTCATGAATATCGAAATGATCATCTCACATCAGCTCGAGCCTTTTGAATTCTACACACGTTTAGACGTGATGGCAGGGTGGATAAAAAGTGTCTTGAGTAACAGCATCTGTGGACATGTGTGTGTTTCTGTAACTGTCCTGTACCTCAAGGCGATTTTCTTTTTTTCAACAAATGAATGGAAGATTTCATCAGCAGTGTGTGTGTGTGTGTGTGTGTGTGTGTGTGTGTGTGTGTGTGTGTGTTTGCATAAAAAAGCTGATGTTGTGGGGACATTTCTTTTTGGTTACTGAGGTTACAGTTAGGGTTCGGTCTAGCATAAAATTAATAGCTGTATTAAGTATATTGAAATTGTGAGTGTGTGTGTGTGTGTGTGTGTGTGATTTTGGATACTTACGAGGAGTCGTTGCGGGGCACCTGGCCATTGTGACGCATGACTGCGTTTTCGCTGACTGAGCGTTCTCTGCGGGCTCTGCTCTGAGTGCGTACCTGTGTGTGTGTGTGTGTGTGTGTGAGAGACAGAGAGAACAGACGAGGTAAGATTCGACCATTACCTGACTTATACAGTTCTATTTCAATCCCTACACCTTCAGTATAGGTCTAAAGAGAACCCTTAAAGGGAACGTTCCTGTCCTGCCACACACCCTTCCCCCTGTCCCCAACCTCGGCATTACCTCTTCTCCGGGCTGCTCCATATCCAGGAAGTCGAGGGGCCGTTCGTTGAGGGTGAGAACCCGAGGAGGAGTCTTCAGAGACAGAGTCTCGAGAGGCGTGGACTGGATGAGGTCCAGATCTCGGGGTCTGGAGAACTGCGTGTCTTCGTGGTCTCCTATAAAGGAAGAATCATAGCAAAGAAGTGCAGTAATATAAAACTGTCACCCGTCCACGCACTCTGATTGGTCGTTGCCAAGCGATTCCTCAATAAGCAACCTCTCTGAGCTCATGGAAAGGAAAGTGGACAGATCTCTCTCTCTCTCTCTCTAATTTTAAATCGACCTCTCTATACGTCAAACATTTTATATATCTACTGATAATTCTATCTAGGTAATGAGAACTTGACCAGGATTAGTGAGAATGGGGTTGAAATAATGATTTAAATAAAGATGGTGGATTATACTCTGAATTCGTCAGAGCTGGTCAGCTGATCTTACAATATTGTTTAGCAAAAATAATAATTCTAATAATAAGAAAAAGAAGCTGGAGTGATGCCTGGCTTCTAAAAACAAGCTTCAGAAATCCTTGAATGTTCGTCTCTCAAAAAACAAGCGGGATCTCATCTGCTGGCCAAACTAACAGTAGTAGCGTTTTTTTTTTTTTTTGTATGGTGTCATGCAAGAGAACGAGTACACACAGGTACTTAGAAAGTGACAAAACCACGCAAAAAAGAAAAGAAAAACAACAACAAAAATGACATCACAAAATCACCGTCTTGCTAAAACACTACACAGCAATATGGAGGAAATAAGGACACCACTGAATACCTTTGGTTACGTGTCTATGTTAAAAACAATGCGCTTTATCTTACAATCATAAACACCAGACACACCTGGAATATGTATCGAGAGTCCTAACGAGAGGTCGACTGATTGATGGGGCTGATTTTTGGTGATTTTTTATTAAATCGGCATCAGCCATTCGTGAGAGGACATAACTCTCCTACACCAGCAGATGGCAGTTGTCTGTATTCGGCATCCAAACAAGCAGCGTTTACACCTGCCACGATCATCATCTGGCCTGGTTTCTAAATATCAGCAAGAGGTCGACCTCTAGTCCAAACAGGAAATGGTGTCTGGTTCAAGCAGTGCACTGAACGTTCATGTTTTTCTATTGATCATACATGTGAATAAAATGATGATTCGGATGCTGCGTAAAGCAGAACGCTTGCTTGTATCTATGTTGTATCTACGTTAATCCATGTATTAAACTAAATCCAAAAGATACAGCGCTTGAAAATGCTCAAACCACATTGTTTGCCCGAACAGCAGAAATATTAAAACTGCTCCAATATGTACTGGTGTTTAAGGTCATGTGACTCGCACAGAGAAACATAACTCCTCTCTAACCTGCCACCATGATCCTGTCAGGGACATGCATCATGGCCGTGTGCAGCCCCTCGTGGTCCGGACTGGAGCCGCCCTCCCTCTCCACGCTCGGGTACGGGGCGATCTTCAGCATCTCGGGGACGCGCATGCGCTGGCTGATGCCCTCCGTGTACTGCAGCTCGTAGTGGATGCGGTTCATCTCGGCCATCTCGGCCGTCGGAGACGGG
>JAAIIK010000378.1:276095-289857 GCA_014706435.1 Silurus glanis
CTCCCTCTTTCTCTCCCTCTTTCTCCTCATCTTCCTCTCTCTTTCTCCTCATCTTCCTCTCTTTCTCCTCATCTTCCTCTCTCTTTCTCTTCATCTTCCTCTCTCTTTCTCTTCATCTTCCTCTCCTTCTCCCAGCACCACCGCCGCGTCCCTGCATCTTACATACTAATGTAAACAAGAAGCACTGGCGAGTGTCTGTCCGTTTGTCTGTCTGTCTGTCTCTCTCTCACTCTCACACACACACACACACACACACACACACACACACACACACACACAAAAATAAACATCAACAACCATTTAGAGAGAGCGCGCGCTAATCAACACCTTGCGCTAGCATAAACATTCACTCGGGAATTATTAAATACCATAAAAATAAATTAATTACCTTATCCAAAGCAGGATTCATTCCGTCTATTAGAGTTTATTTAATATATAAACTAAACCCCGGGCTCACACTGAGCGCTCCATTACTGCGAGGAGGAAACACCCCGAATAAAGCGTCTGCACTTCCGCGTAACCCGGCGGATCCGCTTACCAAAATAAGAGTCTTCCGCTTCAATAAAAGTCGTTACGTGCCGAATACAACATTAAACCGCAGCTAGATGAATAAATACACAGGTTTTATAGAGTTTACTGCTATTCATTTTTAATTAGAATAAGATACAATAAATAATAAAATAAAAACCTGTTTCCTTTCATTAAATGCAATTTTTTAACCGTTTGATCTTTTTTTTTTTTTTTTTTAAAGAAATCACGAAATAAATCACCAAAAACTCTGTTTTTTTTATGGATATTAAACTATTGCAAAAAGAAGAAAAAAAGGAAACATATTCTTTGTAAAACGTGTTTCAAATTATTGGCACAACCCTTTCAATGTTAAGCATATTATCAATTATATTTTACTTTTAATTAATTAATTAATTTATTTTTCAGTTCACTGGGGTGATTAGAAACAGAAAATTGTTTTATTATTTACATATTATTATTATTATTATTATTATTATTATTATTATTATTATTATTATTATTATTATTGCTATTATTATTGTTGTTAATTAGGCTACTACTCATTTCACATAATTTTCTGTGTGTATTATGATTAATAATAATAATAATAATAATAATAATAATAATAATTAGTGAAAAATCTCAGTTTCATGTGCAATAACTGTCATTGTAGTCTTACTTTTCCACCATCTGTTTCAACTGTTGCTACACATTTCATACAGTATATCTTATTAAAATTGAAAATGCATTGATTGTACAGCATTTATACTTAATATGCATATTTACTTTAATTTTACTGTGTGATCAATAAAGTATTTTAATTCTGAATCTGATCTCCACCACATCACCATCTCCATCCCATCTCCAATCCGTCCCAACCTCATCCTTACCCTATTTCCAACTCATCCCCATCCCGACTTTGTCCTCACTCCATCCCCAGCCCCTCTTCACCCCACGCTCATTTTATCTCCAACTTATCCTCACCTTGTCTCCACCCCATCCCCACCCTATCTCCAACTTATCCAGGTCCCCACCCCATTTCTGTACCATCGATACCCCATCATATCTCCACCACATCCACATCTCTATCTTATTCCCACCTTGTCTTCATCCTATTCCCAAAGTATCTCCAACTCATCCACATCCCCACCCAATCTCTGTCCCATCCCTAATCCATCCCACCTCATCTCCATTACATCCCTACCCCATCATATCTCCATCCTATCCCCATCTCATTCCCAATCCATCCCCAGCCCATCTCCAACTCATCCACATCCACATCTCCATCCCCTCCCCACCTCATCCCAACCTTGTCCTCACCCCTTCTCCATCTCATCCCCATCTCCACACCATCCCCAATCCATCTCGACCCCATCTCCATTGTCACCCTATCTCCACTCCATCCCTATGCCCACCCCATCCATTTACATTTACATTTACGGCATTTAGCAGACGCCCTTATCCAGAGCGACGTACAAAAGTGCTTTGAGTCTCTAGCAATGAATAAATCTACACTGGTACGCAAGATTACAAACTTAATATGAATATAACTCTTGAATTCTACAAAGCAAACTTGGAAAGTGCTATTTTAAGTGTTTCAGGAAGAGGTAGGTCTTCAGCCGTCGCTTGAAGATAGTCAGGGACTCCGCTTGACGGACATCTAGGGGAAGTTCATTCCACCACCTCGGTGCCAGAACAGAGAAGAGAAGATACTTACCTCTCATTCTGAGAGAAGGTGGTACCAGTCGAGCAGTGCTGGAGGATCTCAGACAGCGTGGTGCAGTGCGAGGTGTGATGAGGTCTCTGAGGTAAGATGGCGCTGGTCCATTTTTGGTCTTGTAGGCAAACATCAGTGTTTTTAATCTGATACGTGCAGCTACTGGAAGCCAGTGAAGGGAGCGCAGCAGTGGGGTGGTGTGGGAGAACTTGGGCAGATTGAACACAAGTCGTGCAGCTGCGTTTTTGGATCATTTGCAGTGGATGAATAGCGTTGTGGATGAATACCATGCCCATCTATGCCCACCTCCACCCCATCTCCACTCTCCAAGTCATCCCTATTCCCACCCCATCCCCACACCATCTTCATCCCATTCCCAATCCATCCCCATCCCCACCCTATCACTACCTCATCTCGATCTCAACTCCACATTCACCCCACCATATCTAAATCAAATCCCCATCCCCACCATTTCTCCACCTCATCTCCATTCAATCTCATCCCATCCCCTATTCATCCTCACCCCATCTCCAAGTCATCCCCATTCCCACACCATCTTCATCCCCTTCCCAATCCATCCCCACCCTATCACTACCTCATCTCCATATCCACCCCATCATATCTAAATCAAATCCCCATCCCACCCTTTCTCCACCTCATTCCCACCCTTTCTCCACCTCATCCTCACCCTTTCTCCACCTCACCCCCATCTCCTAGTGCACTTATGCAGGGAGCAGGACTTCATTTAAAACGGATCCACTAGACGGAGCTGCCACTCGGTGTAGTCTGGATCCACAGTAAAGGAGCGTGACAGACACACAGTGTGATAAGTGTGTGTGTGTGTGTGTGTGTGTGTGTGTGTGTGTGTGTGAGCAGTGTGTGTGAGATCAGTGTGTTTGTGTGTGTGTGTGTGTGTGTGTGTGTGTGTGTGTGTGTGTGTGTGTGATCTCTCTCACTGATTCGGATCTTACCCATGCAGCAGTAACATTTCCACTGTGAATGGAGCAGAAGTTCCTCCCGGAGTTCCACTTCAACCCCTAAAGCGTCTCCTTCTCCCACTGGAAGAGCACGATGTGTGTGTGGGGAGCCGCACTCATGGTGTGTGTGTGTTTTCCGCACATCGCATCATCGCTACAGCTGCAGCCTGACATGTAAGTAACACAACTTTTATTCATACAAAGACAGCAATTGAATACAAATGTGTTGTACCTTTCTATATGCATGTGCTGAATTCAATCATTATCCTTATACACAGAAAGGGAAATGTTCATGTGCAGGTTAATGTGAAATGAAAAATGAATTTATTTCAAATTAAATGCATAGCAATGCATGATTAGTAATAAAATAAACTCTAATATAACTGTTACTACTGCTATTAATAACAACTCGTCAGTTTGAGTAACTGTAATAAACACAACGTTCCGCTAGATGTCGCTTCATGTTATAATTGTTATCATTAATTAATTCAGAAAATATCGTACTGAATAGCTTAATTTTTTTAAGTACTGGGAATTTCTTTCATTCTTTATAATTCACCTCAACAATGATAAAATTATAATAAATGGACATTTGGTGTCACTCAGATGTATTTTGGTTCCTTTTTGAGTCTCATGGAGTTTTTACTTGCCACTCTTGCCACTGGCTTGGTCATTAGGGATAAAGTGATAGGGACAAATTTCTGTAAAGTTGCTCAGGGACAATGTCCATCGTTAAAAGCTTTATACATATAAAATTGACATGAAGTTATTGAAATCAAATAATTTTATTATATATAATATATATATAATTATTATTATTTTATTTTATTACAAAATGTCTAGAAGCAACCATTTTTGTACTTTGTTCTCTTTACACCCCATTCCTTGATGAATATATAATTTTCTGCTATATGTGTATGAAAGTATATATATGCAAATAATTTATACAATACAACCCCAAACGTTGCAAAAAAGTTGGGACACTATAAAATGTAATTAAAAACAGAATGCAATGATTTTCAAACATCATCAAACCATATTCTATTCACATCAGAACAAAAAAAAAAAAACACATCAAATGTTTTTTTGATAGCAAACTAAGAATATATTTAATAAAAAAAAAAATTAGGTCATTTTGAATTTGATAGCTGGTCATAAAAAAAGTTGGGACAGGGTCACATTTGCCACTTTGTAGCTTTACGTCTTCTGTCTGTATACGTCTGGGAACTGAGGAGACCAGTTAATGAAGTTTTGGGAGAAGAATGTTGTCCCGTATGTGTCTGATACAGGATTCTAGCTGTTCAACAGTTCTGGGTGTTCTTTGTCGTGTTTTTCGTTTTCATGCTCAAATATGCAAGGCCTTGTTTCTCCAACTTTACTTACTTTTTCCATAATTCTGTTGTCCCATCCCAAAGTTTTAAAGATGATTTGCTGCCATTTAATTAAAAATGACCTTATTCTTACCCTCTAAAATGGCACATTTCCTCAGTTTAAACATTTGATATATTTTCAATGTTCTGTTGTGAATAAAATATGGCTTTATTAGAGTTGCAAATCATTGCATTCTGTTTTTATTTATAATATAATCTAATATTTGATTTTACATTTTACACAGGGTCCCAACTTTTTTGGGGGTTTTAAATGTAAGATATGCTAGCTGTTTTTATTTGTAGATACATCATAATATTATAATAATTTTTAATGTATTGGTACTGCTCGGCTTGTAGCTGGTGAGCAAATCTAAGTATTGCGATACACACTGTGTCGTGTTGTGGTGATTCTATCGTATCTATATCTACACTCTCAGTTCCAACAACTGCAACTGCAGCTACTTTTATGAGTGCTGTATTATAGAATGGCCAATTTATTCAATAGAATTTGCAACCATAACGTTAAATAGAAGGGAACGGGAACTCGGTTACTTTTAATTATTACTCTACTGTTGCTACACTGAGACTAATAATGCCACAGAATGGGATAATGATGGTTATGGATATGTATGTAATGATAAAGAGTCATAAATAAGAATATCAAGGATTTCAAATTGACTCTACACAGGCACGTGTTTGTAAAGTGTAGGGCCAAAAGCAATGTCCATATGTGATTTTTCTCGAAACTGTTACCACAAAGTTCGAGGTGAGAGCTCTATATTACATCTTTAGATGCTGTAACATGAAATTTTTCCTTCACTTGAACTACAAGTCCCAAATCTGTTCTAATCTATGGTTATCATGGGTTGGATTGGTTAATCTCCTGCTATAGAGCTCTGACTTTATCCCTATTGAACATGAATAAATGTGAGCGTTGATTGCACTTCAGACCTCTTCACCTTAACTACATTAGTACCTGACTTTACTAACACCCTTGTGTCTGAATAAAATCTCACCCAAATCTCCACAAAATCTAGTGGAACATCTTTCCAGAAAAATGGAGGTTATTATAAGTGCAAATGGTGACGAAATGTGAAATAAGATGTTCAAAAAGCATATGAATGTTATGGTGGGATGTTTAGAAACTTTTGTCAATGGCTTGAATATTATATATAGTGACAGGAATTCCAGGTCAAAGTGGAAATCTGTTTTTTACCAAAGAAGGGATGTGGGAATACTGGGCAGGTGATGGGAATGAACCCTGGATGGAATGCCACTCTGTCATATGGCACTTTTGGACAGTCTACCTAATCTGGTATATTTCTGGGAAGCTGAAAGAAACTGGGAAGGTCTTAAAAGGCTTTTAATTCATATGTCAACCTTCTCTCCTTCATTCTTTTCCTTTCTCTCTCTCAGGCCAAATGTGTGTAAGGAGCAGGAAGTACAGATGCTGGGAATGCAACAGCCATGTGTTCAGGCCTTCACACGCATGGTGAAGGTGTGGAAACAGGGCTGTTCTCCCCAACGATGGTGCATGGGCTATGAGAGGAGGTTACACACACTCACACCCACACACACACAAACACATAGACACAATTAAATATTTGGTCTGCTACTTGGTGGTATCATAAAGTTTCGAGACTACTGGTGCAAACTGGTGCTATTCTGACCACGTGAGTTACCTCGTCTGCGATTTCATCACGGATAGCAGCTTAGAACAAAGAGCAAATGTGAAATTCTGCTTGAAACTGTGCGAATCTGCCCCGGAGACGTTTGACACGACATACAGCGATACTGCAACGAGTCGTTCGAGGGGTTTTGAGTGGAAACGCGGAATCCAAGAGCGGAATTACATCACTGTAAGAGACGAGAGACCAGGAAAACGAGTTCAACCCCCGTAAATGTCAAAACTATTCAGCAACTTGCGCACGATGATCATCGGAGTACTATTTGCGTTATCCCATTTCCACACCCACTCTACTCGACAGATTTGGCTCCTGCGGACTTCTCGAAGATGAAGGTCCGGCTTGAAGATCGCTGTTTTGACACCAATGCAAAGATCCAGTGCGAATCGCAGAAGGTGCTGGACACGCTTTCAAACGTAGACTTCCAGGACACAATCCAGAAGTGACAGGAATGCTGGGGGCACTGTATTGCTGTGCAAGGGGACTATTGTGTAAATGTAGATGAATAGAGTAGTTCCTTGCGAACAGAGCAAATCTCGAAACTCTGTGATACCACCTCGTAGTGTACATTAAATCATTACTTTCTCTGGTCTGTCTCTTCAACTTTTTCTCTCACACACACTTGCATACTGTACCGTAAAGTTGGAATGTACACCTATACTTGCTGTGTTTGTTTCTCTCACAGGACAGCCTACTTTACAGCCTACAGGCAGGTGTACAATATGGAGCTGCAGACCGTTTACAAATGTTGTCCAGGATGGACGCAGAGAGGAGACGAGAGTGGATGTTTACACAGTGAGTAATTTACTCCTAACGATGGTGCACGGGCTATGAGAGTGTAACTACTTTATTATGTACACGTGTGTGTGTGTGTGTACTCGTTGTAGGACTGTGTTCTGCCGATACTTGCTTTAATGGAGGCAGGTGTGCAAACTCAGGGGATCAGGTGTGCGAGTGTCCTGCTGGCTTCCAGGGAACACGCTGTCAGTATGGTGAGTTTGGGAAACCCATTTGAATCGATTCTTCTTGATGCTTTCGTAACTCAAAGGATGATGGAGGTCGTACACTACGTGGAGAAGAGTGCCGGGACACCTGACTTTTATAGCCAGATGTGGTATACCCCTAACCTTTACCTTAAACTTGGAGGCACATAATTGTATAGTCTTTATAGGATGTGGTAGCAATTTTTTCTTCACTTGAACTGAGACACAAACCTGCTCAAACATGACAATGCCCCTTGTGAAAAAGTGGGAAAATATGGTTTACATGGGCTGAACTGAAAGATCTTGAGTTGGAATGCTAACTGAACCCCAGGCCTCCTCACCTCAACTACATCACTACCTGATTTGACTAAAATCCTTTACATCCTTGTGAGCACAAATCTTGACAAAATACAGTCAAACATCTTCCCAGAAGAGTGGATTTTTATTATAAATACAGACTACATGTGGCACAGGATGTTCAGAAAGCACATAGCAATCTTATGATCAGGTGTATAGTGTATCTGACTGTACCAATGCTGGTTTCATCCATCTTGCCCTCAATTCGGAGTATCTTTCCAGTCCATACTTCAAAAAATCTCCACAACTTGATGCTCCCACCACCATGTTTCACTTCCAGTAATACCAATGGCCAAGCTTGTAATAGGGAGCAGATTTTGTTTTAGCTCCTTTTTGCTTAAGATGAACAAATCCTGATGCTCTCACCACTTCAAAGTGGTCCAAAAAGGAAAAGTAGATAATAAAGAGCAGATTAAAAAAAACAAAAACTAACAAACAGTGATGCAATTCAGGTTTTAAGCTGAACAGATTTTCTGCTTCAAATTAATTTTTTTACAAATTGAGTCATGTTACTGCCAAATGGAGCCCTTTTGCCAAGATCACAGTGTTTGCTGAGAATCTCCAGCTTCTTCAGTGTTGCCCTGGTCACTCACCTGCCTCTCTGACTAATGTCCTCCTGATGTGTACAGTGGTGGATTAAATTCATGAAGCATTTGCCTTTAAATGTACCTATGTATTTAAAATACTATGATTTATTACGGCTATAATGTTCCTATTATCACTTTGTCACAAGGCTCTTTGCTTAATCAACTTAGTTTATGTGTTAAAGACTCTAATGTGACTCTCAACACAACAATCTATTAATAGAATGATATAAATGAGTCAAACACTGATTGCTATCTATTCAAATGATCTGGTGTTGTGGCGAGTTCGAGTCTGGAGTTTCCTCCATCGTTTATTCCTCTCAGAATGTTCTGCTTGCTGTTGAACTCATGCTGAACTGTATGTTGGTAATAAGTAGATATCACCAAGCGCCAATCGAAAGAGTTCAAAACAAAGCGTGCGCTCGACCCTGATTGGTGGATTGCTGCTTGTTTGACCAGTTAAGTTTTTATCCACAAATAAATCAAAAGGAACGACTGATTTCGCCAAATGTAGTTGAGTAAACAGTAAGATATTTGATTTTGAAATGTAGTGAAGATAAAGTCTCCCCAAATGGAAATACTTCAGTAAAGTACAAATACACAAAAATGATACTTAATTATATTAACATTGAATGTGTGTTTAATGGCCTGGACTTGGCAAAGTCATATCCTCTTCAGATTTTTTTCCAGGTCCGATTTTTTTGGTTCAATTCCAGAATTTTGTCCTTGTTCCCCAAACTTTTACCATAAACTTGGAAGCACATGATTGTACTGAATTTCTTTTAGAAATGGTAGCATGAAATATTTCCTTCACTCAAACAAGAGACCCAAACCTGTTCCAGCATGACAATGCCTTTGTGCACAAAGCCAGCTCCATGAAGATATGGTTTCCATTGGATGGAGTGGAAGATATTGGTGGCCTTCCGTAGAGCTCTGGCCTCAACCCTAATGAACACATTTGGGATGGACTGGAATGTTGACTGCACCTCTGGCCTCCTTTCCAAAATATAGAAGAACATCTTCCTAGAACCTACACTAATTGTGGAATGAATGGGATGTTCAAAAAGCACATACCAATCTTATGCTCAGGTGTCCATAAACGTTTGTCCATATGTTCCTGAACTCTTTCTGATCTTTCAGAAGCTGTAGCTGACTGTTTAGCAAAAAACAAACAAACAAATGTAATAATCCAGATGATCAAATTATGGTTTGTTACGGTCCACTGAGACGTCAATGACATTAAGCTTCAAATATTAATGTTTTAACAATTGTCTCTGGTAAATGAAGCATGGTGGTGGGAGTACTGTATATGGACCTACATCTGGATTGGTCTTGTTGGAGATGTTGGAGAAAAACAGTCAAAGCTGTTTATACAACATTACCGGCATAATGATTAATATGCATTCCAACTTAAAACTTCAATTTGTTTCCTGGTTTGTGTGCATGTGTGTGTTTGTGTATATGTTTATGATGGTGAAAGGTTTTCTTCCTTTACCTAGGGCTAGCAGCTCTTCCACTACCATCACACTCATCCTGCTGCTGTGTGTGTGTGTGTGTGTGTGTGTGTGTGTGTGTGTGTGTGTATACACACACTGATGTGGGACACAAGTGTGAACTCTGGCAGGAATTTGTCACTGTCTGTTTGTGTGTTTGTTTAAGTCTGTCGCTTGGGTTTTCCGTCAGCTGGTCATTCACTTTCACCAGAGGGGTTTTTATTTGACGAAGTAGCTATGTGTGTGTGTGTGTGTGTGTGTGTGTGTGTGTGTGTGTGTGTGTGTGATTGCTCGAGGCCAGGAGGACACAGCTTTGCTTTATAGCTTCTTTCAAGTAGTTCTGTTTCTTTGTAGTTGCTTTAAAAAGCCAGTTGCATTTCTGATTAGGAAAACAGGACTATACAAACCCCCACTTTCTTTCTTTCTTTCTTTCTTTCTTTCTTTCTTTCTTTCTTTCTTTCTTTCTTTCTTTCTTTCTATTTTCAGTTCTCATGTGCTTAATTGGCATGAGAAATAGTTGTACATTTAAACAAGGAAGTACAAGTTAGTAGAAAAAAATCTATAGATTCAAGATACAAGATCTATAATTCAATGATATATTTAAATAATTAAATTATATTTATATTTAAATAATTAATTACTTTCTTTTTCTGTGTTGGAAATACAAAAACGTTTACATTTTGATGAATGTTATGGTTTTTATGACAAAAATATATAGAGAAAGAGAAAATGTAGGTTGAGGGGAAAAAAATGTAAAATAATTTTTCTCTCCGTTTTGGCCTTCCGTCCACACTGAGGCGGCGTTTTTTTTTTTTTTTTTTTTTTTTTTTTTTTGTCAACGAAAACAGCGTTTTGAAAACTCTCCGAAGTGGATACATTTAAAAAGCACTTTGTTCACGTCGCAGCGTGGACCGTGAAAATGGAGGCTTTCAAAAACGATGGCGGCATTTTTAGTCATCGCTGTGAAATTTCATTTTTTTCAAATAAACAACTTTTGTGCAACTTTTGGTAAACGATTGAAAATGAAAGTGTGGAAGCCGAGCGTTTTTTTTTCACGAAATGAAATGAAATGAATCCGGATAAGCGTAGATAGTGTAGCCTCAATGACATAAACCATATCTGTCTTTGTACTTGGATATAAACCTAAAGTGGGCGTGGCCTAAACAAAAAAGCATTCCAATGTACTCCACTAGCCTCCGATTCATATCTGTATTTGTACTGTTGAGAAAAATCTGTTCATTCGGACTAAAGTATCTGTTCTTCTCTCTGTTTTTTCACCACTTCATGATTTGTTCTCCATCTGGCGAACCAAAGCACTCGCACGCCAAAAACCTTCTTTACCAGTCCATGCTTGTGAACAGGTGTACTGATGAAAATCAGGACAGACTTCACATTAGAGGAAAATGATGTTTCCCGTAATGAGAACATTTGCGGAACGTTCCTGTGGAACGCTTACTGAACATGCAACATTGACTCTGGTCACTTCTTCTAAAGGCTCTACAAGGTGTAAGTGAGGCTGCTCTCTGATTGTAAAAACAGATAAAACAGTGCAACTGATGTTCGCAAAAAAAAAAAAAAAAAAAAAAGTCTCGTCCTTTGCGGACTGTTAAAACTATTAAGGCCAGATGACTCGGGGGAGAGCGGCGTGGGGCTATTGACAGGAGGAAGAATGTTTTCTCTCTGCTTTCTGTTCAGAAATGTTCCTTTAAATAAGCACTGCTGACTGACCTAATGACTGATTCTGTGCATTTAGCTGCTTCAGCAGGTGTAGATAAGATTAGGTGGCTTCACCAAAAGCCAGCACCTTTCAATAGCAGGTTCACGCCATGACTGAATAACACTGGTTGTATAGTCCTTGTGGTCCTAGTAAAATACAAACCAAGTACACTCCATTCATTATGATGCTTCCTTGAGCAATTGATGAGGTCACAGTGATTTGTCTCATTGAGCTAATGATGATATGAATGTGTTTTGTCACCTTGTGCAATTGATGACAGTGATTTCCTTCATTGAGCATATGATGCCATAATGTTGTCTCCATGAACATTTGAGGATGCCGGTGTTTTGTCTCTTTGAATAGTAGATTTGTCCATTTTGTTTGTCTAAGGAAAGGTGCAGGAAAGCAATGAAGCAAACTCAATTGCCGTACGCTGTATTAGCATGTCGAGTGTGTAGCAGCGAACCTGCAATGAAGTGGCCGTGATGGTTTGCCAGTGGTTGTTAGATTTTATTGATTCCTCCAGAGAAGGGAAATAGAGAAAGGGGAAGACACATGGACAGATACTGTGTTAGGAAACGGCTAGCATGAATAGATTGATGATGACGATACATGGGCTTAATATTCACCTGTGTTAAACTGTGTTTATTTGGGGTAATGCTGGTACACAGACACACTTTTACACATGCATCCTTCTGTTTCCAATCTGCGATGTCAAGAGATTCAATCTGTTTCCTGTGAGTGCCCCTGTTTTGGCCCCTTGCGCTGTTTGAAACTCATTAAACTCGGCTGTGAGACACTGGAAACCTTTTTTTTTCCCCCATCATCGCTGGGTTCTAGAATCTAACATCTGAATCTCTTTCTCCATTTCTCTCTGTTTTCATTCAAGATAGTGGCGTTTGTGCTCGCTATAACCCGAAACATCTGAATGTTCTGTTCACACCCATTCACAGTACCAATTACTTACGCTAATTCCGACAATCGCTATACAAGTTACCAATTTTTGATGTATAATGGTTTACCTTTTAACCTATAATGCTTTGAAAGATGTAAACGTCGTGGTCTCGAAGGAGCACAAAGCGCCGAATCGGAGAGCCAGCCAGGCATTAATCATGAGTCAGCAGTTTCTGTTACTCCTCGCTAACCTTTTTTTTTTTTTTTGCAAATAAAGACAAAAAAAACAGCAGGAGGAACTCGGAGGAGGAAACCCTCAGGCGCACTACCTCGCTGTTTTTCTCTTACACACACTTACAAGCAATAAACACTGTTCCTTGTATACAGCTGCACAGATTACACAGGCATGCACCATGCAGAGTGTGATTCAGAGTGATTTCTCTTCCAAGAAATTATAACCAGACCCCTCTAAGAGACCCTCAGGGCCCCCTGCTCTGTCTCAATATGAAGATAGGTGCATCTCGATGCATAGCCAACAATACAATACATTAAATGAAACATATAAAGCAGCTACCGATGTGATGCCGATTCACTCAGATTACAATGCAAAGTAATTCGATTCAACACAATGCGATTTTATGCAATACGACGCTTCTGAACGCTAATTAATGAACCTTCCACAGGTCTTTGTTGTGCAAAAAATAAAAAAGATTAAATAAAACCAGGTGTTCTTTTCCTGTTCTGTCTCCATGAAGATGCAGCTCTGCCTCTGCCACGTTAATCTGTATTCTATGAGACTCTCAGGACAAGACATATTCAGGTAGCAGCAGTGGTGCTGAGAGAAACAGTTTAGCGAGGAGAAATCTATCTACATGAAATATTGGCCACAAATTGTTGGTCACTTTCTAAATAATAAAAGTATAGCGCAAATGTATTTGACAAAATTGTATCCAATGCGCAGTTTTTTAAATCGATGCATTACATCAGGGGCATCGCAACGGGTCTCTTATTGAAGTGAAAAGGCAATGGTTTTTTGGGAAATGTCTTTAATTCTTCATTAATGAATTAAAGTACAAAGTATTGAACTTTCTATTCTTTGATACTTTTGTTAAACGTCCGTTGAAGACGTCAAGTCTGGTTATCACTTACATTATAGCAGCTATAAATTAGCTGTTCCCCTTTTTTCCCCCCGTTTAAGAAATGCGTGGGGTACCAAACCAGAATGCAAAAAGTACAACCTTTTCTTTCCTAAAGATTTTCCTGTGGGGTAAAATCTTAACGCAACAAAAGTGCTGACACTGGAAGCTCCATGTAATCAACGATTGCTGAAGAAATGTTAACAAGGCAGTGAATTTGAGCTATGAATCATTTTGGATTCATATTTAGATGGTTAGTGTCTTCAAACCACAGAGACTTCAAAGAGACTCCATGTGTGTGTGTGTGTGTGTGTGTGTGTGTGTGTGTGTGTGTGTGTG
>JAAIIK010000379.1:0-11721 GCA_014706435.1 Silurus glanis
CTGAGTACGCGTCCAGGGATGTTGTCTGGTCCAGCGGCTTTGTGTGCGCTGATCCGGCTCAGTGCACTGCAGACATCTGTGGAGGAGAGTGTGAATGGAGAGTGATCAGCCGAGTGTTTGAGCTTTGTGGCAGTTTCTCTGTTGTTTCTCTCAAAGCGAGCATAAAAGTCATTAAGCTCATTCAAGAAGAGAACATCAGTGGCAGCGGGGGTGGAGTGGGAGGATTTGTAATCACTGATGGCCTGGATGCCTTGCCACATGCGTCGAGGTTCAGAGTTGTGAAAATGTTCCTCTATCTTTTGTTTGTAGCATTGCTTGGCCTCTTTGATGCCCCTCTTCAGGTTAGCTCTGGATGTGCTATAGGCTTGAGCGTCGCCTGACCTGAAGGCAGTAGTGCGTGCCTTCAGCAGGAGGCGCACCTCCTTGTTCATCCATGGCTTCTGATTTGGGTATGTGATGATCTGTTTCTGAGTAGTAACACTGTCTACGGTTGAACTGATGTAATCCAGTACAGAGGAGGTGTAGCAGTCGATGTCTGTGTGAGAGTCACTGGTGGCCTGAGAAGCAAATGTACTCCAGTCTGTGTGTGAAAACCTTTCCTGAAGAGTGAAATCTGCCTCTGCGGGCCACACCTTGATGGTTCTCACTGATGGCTTTACCCGGTTGATGAGGGGTGCATATTTGGGGGTGAGAAACAGAGAAAGGTGATCTGACTGTCCCAGGTGGGGGAGAGGGGTCGCAGCGTATGCTCCAGCCATGTTTGTGTATACATGGTCTAAAGTTTTGTTCCCTCTGGTGTGACATGAAACATGCTGATGAAATTTTGGAAGCACTGCCTTTAAGTTCGAGTGATTAAAATCTCCCGCAACAATAAACGCAGCTTCCGGGTGAACAGTCTGTTGTTTACTGATGGCCGCATAAAGTTCTTTCATAGCGAGCTTAGTATCAGCATCGGGGGGAATGTAAGCAGCAGTAATAATAGTGGAAGTGAACTCCCGCGGTAGATAAAACGGTCTACATTTAACCATGAGAAACTCCAGGTTAGCTGAACAATGACTCTCGACAATAACAGAGTTCGTGCACCAAGCTTTGTTAACATAAATGCACAATCCACCGCCTCTGGTCTTACCGGAGCCATCTAATGTCCTATCCGCCCGGAGTGTGTGTCGTCCCGCTAGCTCAATAGCGTTGTCATGAAGATCATGACATTACAGTTCCGAAGTTTCATGCTGTGTGTAATGTTGAGTCGAATCTCCTCCATTTTGTTCACCAGTGACCGAACATTGGCGAGGAAGATGCTGGGTAAAGAGAGCCGGTGTGGTGTTAGCTTTAGCTTAGCTTTCACTCCACCACGCTTCCCCCGCCTTTGTTTACGATCTCGACGCCGCCTGCGAGCACTTCCGCCCGGCCGAGTAGAGTGAGCTGCCTCGGGTGCTCTGATGATCTCAGGAAGGAGATGAAGGTTGTCGATTAAACTGTCGGGAAGTCGTAAACCAATATCCAAAAGCTCACATCGGGTGTACGATGTATATGCACAGCTGTTCTGCACGAACAGACCCAATATGAGCAGCAGAAATACCGCTAAATTGCAGATTCTGGAGAGACCCTGAGCCTCGCAATGTGCTCGCGCCGCCATCTTGGGTGTATTACTACAGCTGAATGTGGCTGAGAAGAAGGCTTAATAGTTACGATTTCCGTTACCAAGAGTGTAGTTTCATAACCAGATCTACGTTGTGCTGTCACATGTTGTTTGTTGAGGTTGTATAAATTAGCTGTTACCTGATGTGAGGTGTACAGTATCAAAGGATGCGACAGCACCGTTTTCTCAGCATCCCGGACCATCAGAGCCGCAGCAGCCACTGCACGCAAGCACGAAGGCAACCCTTGTGCTATATTATCTAAAGATTTGGAAAGATACGCAACAGGGCGATATCTGTCACCGTGTTCCTGGGCTAGGATCCCCGCAGCCGTACCACCACGTTCGTGCACATAAAGGTGAAAAGGCTTAGCATAATTCGGAAGACCTAGAGCTGGAGCAGACTGTATAGCCTTCTTGAGGGCAGCAGTCATTTCATGAGACCACAGAATGAGATGTGATGGAGGAGCTTTGTGATCAATAGCACTACGCAAAACTTAATCATGCTGTGCGCAGTCAGGGATCCATGCTCGGCAGTAGTTCATCAGTCCCAAGAAGCTCTGCATCTGTTTCACAATCAGAGGTCTTGAAAACCTAGTCACGAGCTGTACTCGGTCCTGTGACAAGGATGTCATCTGCGTAATGAAGAATGCAGGTTGTTTCTGGAAGGTGTATATCAGCCAAAGTTCTGTGCACTACAGCGGGGAATACGGCTGGCGAGTCAACAAAGCCCTGAGGAAGACGTGTCCAGGTGAATTGACGTCTACTATAGGTAAAAGCGAAAAGCGGCTGCGTCTCTGAGGCCAAAGGGACACTGAAAAAAGCAGAACAAAGATCAATCACAGTAAAAAATCTGTGAGTCGCTGGTATAGAGTTAACAATGGTAGCTACATCGGGCACCAAAGGAGCTAACGGAATAACTAATTCATTGATCTCACGTAAATCTTGTGTTAGCCTCCAGCATTTTTTATCTGCCTTTAAGACAGGATTAATCGGTGTGTTATACGGTGAATGTGTCTCGATCAAAACACCTTGTGACAATAAATTGTCAATAACTGGAGCAATGCCAACATTCTTCTCTTTCGACAATGGATATTGTTTAACAAAAATCGGATGGTGTGTTTTCATGAGTGTATGATACGGTTTTACCCGGATTAAACCTGCCTCATCTTTGTGAGAGGCCCATAATTTAGGGTTAACTTCACCTAAATTTGTTTCATCAGGCAGGACCTCTGTACTACCCTGAAAGAAATCTTCCGGATGTGGCTGTGGCTCAGTTGAGAGCATGAGGACAGAAAGAAAAACAGTGAGACATTGGTTTCAAAAAACAGAATTTCCATTCCCATTTTGTTCATCATATCTCTTCCTAAAAGGTTTAAAGGCGAGTTTGGAATTATTGTAAAGCTATGATATAAATTTGTACCAGTCGGTGTCACCACAGGCAAAAGGTGAGTTACAGGACATGAAATTGGAACTCTATCTATTCCCTAATAGATGAACTTCCCCTTTTTCCTAGGACGTCCTCCTTGAGTTTAGTGCTGAGGCTGGAATGCACCACTTCCTGTTGCAGTGCAGAGCATAAAGGGTTAACTTAACCTGGAGCATAGCAGAAACCTCTAGCAGCATCTAAATCTCTAGGAAAAAAGTATCTAGATGTGACACAATTTCACTCCATAATGCCAAATGATCTAAATAAGGATTAGTCCAAAATCCAGCACTATTCCTATACATAAAATCTTTGGGATTTTCTTCCGGCAGTAAGCGAGAAATGTTATGACCCATCTTCTTTACACAGAACAAAGAACAGACACACAACACTTAATACACAGACAATACACACAACACATAACACTCAGACAATACAGCTGCGCAGGCACCAGGGAGATCGCAGTCTTCAAACAAAAAGCTAATCCAGTCTCTCCAATTGGATCACAAATTTTGTAAGTTAGGAGAAAAAAATAGACTTTAAAGCCAAAACAAGATTGAAGTCTTTTGAAAAATTTTAAAGTCTTTTCAAAATGTCCGTTTTTCTTTAGTTCCTTTTCTCTTTTCTCTCACTTTTTTTTTTTTTTTTTTTTTTCTTAAAACAATTAATTTTTCATTTATCTATTTTTTTCGGGCATATAAAAAATTATCGTGGATTCTTTTGGATACTTCAGACAATATCGCCTATATTAGACAGACCGTAAAAAACGTCTTCTAATCTTGCATCTTACGTCTAAGGTGAGGAAAACAATGTCGCGACGAAATCATCCCACCAAAGGACATTATCATTAATTAAACAATTAATGCATAACCAAGACACGAACACACATTTGCAGCCCTATTGGCTGGCAAGCGGGACAATCCCCGCAAACAAGGGAATACATTAAATTCCACCTTGATGCGTGATCTCCCTCTGGATATTGTCGGAAAGAATCTCGCTTCTGACACAAAAACTGTTAGATTTTTATCATGCCCAAACGAAACTTGGAGAGATTTTCCATACGACCTGTGATGCTCCGTAGTGCCTTTCTGAATTCAGGGAAGAATCACACCGCACACAAAATGTGGCAAAATGTTCCTCTTCGTTTATTGCAGGCGGCAGACACGTTTTTATACACAGGATGATACAGTCCACACACACACACGAACACGCACACACATATTGGGGAGAAAGGCTGACCTAAAGCCGTTTCCTGTTGAGATAAGAGGATATACTAGGGGGAGATGTGTGAGCCCAGATAAGACTCTCTGTTTACCTTAAAGACTAACATCGTAAATACCTTATAGACACTGAACGGACAAAGGAATGTGTGTGAGATAGTGTGAAAACAGTTTTAACACTAACAGCTCTATATTCTCTACATGCACTATACTGAACATAAGTTTAAGTTTTCTAAATATTACTTATGTGTTTATCCTGTTTTGAAAATTTAATATTGGCAATTAAAGTGATTAAGCCTATAGAGACTTTTATTTTGAAATGACGGCTAGACGGACTGCCGCAAAGATCGCGCATACACGAAAATCGGGCACATGTGGAGATCGCTCATGCTCGGAGAGAAGAAGCAACACGGTTACGGAGTCAAAACGTTTAAATATAAAGTTAAAGCAGCAAAAAAGTAATTTAGAGTAGTTATATTTGCCTGATTAGTGTAGCATACGGTTGATATTGGTTTATTTTTGGTTATTTTTTGTGGGGTTTTTTTGGCCTTTTATTTTAGTACCTGGTTGAAGGAGGCACAAAGGTCAGTCAAGTGTATTTGTGCACTTTTAGGTAGTTAATATAGTTTATGTGCTAGCTTATAAGTGTTTGCTTGTTATACAAGTAATTTTATCTTGTCTATATTAGATGTTATCTTTAAAATGTGATAGTTTTGCTGTTAAATAGTGTATTATTTCATTTCATTTTGCATGTATCTGAATTATTTGTGAATGTTGTTGTTTGTTCTAGCTCTTACGGTGTTGTTGTGGACTCAGAAAAAAAAGAGGAATTGTGGATGCAAATAAGGTGTTTTGAAGTCTAATACGGTGCATTATAAGGGAAATAAAACAGGAAAAGGAGTCAAACGCCAACATCAGTGCAAGAGTCAACTTTATTTCAACCGGGCTGCTACAGACACCATTTACACCCTTTTTCTATTGCACCAGCAAAAATCCCTGCCAAAGTAAAAGGGGCCATCAGAAATAAGTCAAGAAGTCAAGAAGCTTTTATTGTCATTTCAACCATATATAGCTGACGCAGAACACAGTGAAATGAAACAACGTTCCTCCAGAACCCTGGTGCTCCATACAACAACAATCACAGAAACAGAAAACACAGGGTTATGGATTAGTAAGTGTCCTCGCCACATAAAGTGCATGTGTGCAACCTGGTGCAAACAGTGCAAAGACAACACAAGACAGTTCAAGACAAATACACAAAACACACAAAATAGCAGTAAACTTTTATAAACATATAAAGAGAACAGTTTAAAAAATTTAAACACAGTAGCAAAAATGTAAACAAAATGTTGTGCAAAGGGCAAATAGCAGCAATCCAGAAGAGATGTGTGAAAATAGTTTATGGAAATGAAGTAATATATGTGAGCGGTACTGAAGACAAGTACCAAAATAAAGAAAGTAGGACCAGGACATTACATGATACTAGTAATGTGGCATACATTCAATTATAGGATGGACTCTTACCTCTGGAACCTTAGCATTAGCAGCTTTACATGCTAAAGCTGGGCCAGAAAAGTGTACAAAACATACTAGATGATGTCTGACCAAGTCTTTTCTGGTCTACAACTACAGTTTTTTTTGTTTTGTTTTTATAACTGTACTATAAGCTTTTATTTTTTTTCTTAAAAACATAAACAAACTTGATGTCATGCATAAGACCTGGTTTTACTACTAAATAATTCACAATTTCTTTACAGAAATTCTACCACACGTAATCAGTGTGTTGAAATATAGGCCAGAATTGAATCTTGCTTTCGTGATTGAGCCAGAAATACACAGAAAACACATTTACAAAATCTTTAAGTCAGAATTTTGGCAAGAAAGCATTGGTTAAAGTGGTAAATGACTGAAGAATGTCTGCTTATCAGTGATGAGTCTTCTTGGTTTTATGCATTGCACTAGACAGAGTAAATCCTGGAGATCAGTAACTGAAGGAAACTGTTTCCTTCTACCTCAGATTTTATCAGACTGGTCTGGTCAGTTACAAAGAATAGATATCAGTTACATTAGAATGCAAATGTTAGCTTTTGGATGCATGCAAATTAAAGTTCCTTTCAAAGCTCTGAAATAGTTCTACTTCTCTTTTCTCTTTTATTTTTTATTTATTGGTTTTATTTATATAATGATGGTATTCACTTCCACTGGTAAACAAAAGATGCTGCAGCTAAGCCAGATGACACTAGCTTATGAAAGAAAATCACTAATTTACTCCACTATCAGCAGCACTATTGAATGTTTTTTTTCAACTGTGTCTCCAGAGAAGGGAAGACACATCAACACTGTAGCTTCTGTATGCAAAGCACACACTGTTTTAAGAATAAAATTCATGAAATTCTTCCAGGTGAAAACTGAGGCCTCATCACACTACTGATACAGTATACTGATTACTACACTGACTGTGATGGTCAGACCATTTTATTAGCTAATGTAAAATAAGGTGGTGCCCCAAGAACAGTATAATTAGATAATTGGAGTATTTTTGAGAGCAAGGCTGACTTGTTAGGGGAGTACACTATTTTTGTCAGGGCTATGACTCAAACCACAATCGACTACATTGAAGGAGTTGCCGCAGGAGAGCGTGTGTGTGAAGGTACATTTTTTAGTAGGAAATACAAACAGTTATTTGGACAAAAGAATGTCCAATCTGTCCAATCGTTACCATTTCGTAGATTTAAATGGAGAGCTATCCAGGCTAATGCTAGTGAACTCCCTGCCTACAGGGAGGAGATCCAGCACCTAGCCACATGGTGCAATAACAATAACCTGCTCCTTAACACCTCCAAGACAAAGGAGCTTATTGTGGACTTCAGGAAGGAGACAAGAGGCACACATGACACCACCCACATCAATGGGATGGCTGTTGAGCACGTCTCCAGTTTCAAGTTCCTGGGGATCCACATCTCGGCGGACCTGTCCTGGGCTATCAACACCTCCAGCCTAGTCAAGAAGGCTCACCAGCGCCTCTTTTTCCTGAGGACACTTAAGAAAAATCAGCTCTCCTCGGATATCCTGGTGAACTTCTACCGCTGTGCAATAGAAAGCATCCTGACCAGCTGTGTCACAGTCTGGTATGGGAGCTGCTCTGTTGCAGAGCGCAAGGCACTGCAGCGGGTGGTGAAAACTGCCCAGCGCATCACAGGGACTTCACTCCCAGCCATGGAGGACATTCAAAAGAAACGCTGTCTGCGTCGAGCTCGCAGCATTCTTAAGGACTCGTCTCATCCGGCCCATAGACTGTTTACGCTTCTGCCCTCCGGCAGGCGTTTCAGGTGCCTCCGGACCAGGACCAGCCGACTAAAGAACAGCTTTTTTCCTAGAGCTGTCTCTTTACTGAACTCTGCCACTCACTGATACACTACCACATTTTCCCCACACCTCACACTTCGTTATTTCGCTGATGGACTGTCTACTCAAAAACTTGTGCTCACCGGGACACTGATCATTTCTCACACCACACTTTGTTATTGCACGGACTGTTTACACAAACCTTTGCTCATTTGCACACTGCTCTTCTTTGTATTGCACCATTAACTTATTACCATTGTATATATACCCGTTCTCTGTTCATAGTAATAACAATATATCATGTCCACCGTTCACATCCTTCTGTAAATCTCTGTGTATAGTAATAGGCATCTGTATATTATGTTCACAATACATATATATATATATATATATATTCATCTGTATACTATTGTTCATAGTACATATATATTCATATTCATTCATTCATCTTCTCCCGCTTGTCCGTATTCGGGTCGCGGGGGCAGCAGTCTAAGCAGATTCCCTAGACGCTTCTCCGTGTCCAGGGATCAGGCTGTCAAGGCCCCCGCCTTCGACTGCTGCCCGATCCTCTCAGCACCGGTCCCTTACGGTCCCTCCTGCAGGTGGTGAGCCCACGGGAAGGCGGCCCCACGTCACTGTGACGTCACGGTCCTTGATTTATTTTTCTCGTAAGGGTCCCCTGAAGCATAGAGGGTTAAGGGCCTTGCTCAAGGGCCCAAGAGTGGCAGCTTGGCGATACCGGGGCTTGAACCCCAGACCTTCCGATCGATAACCCAGCGCCTTAACCGCTGGAGCCACCACTCACCACACACCACTCATATTCATCTGTAATTATATTCATAATACATATATATTAATCTGTATATTATGTTCTTAGTACATATATATTCACCTGTATACTACATTTATAGTACATATACATCTTTAAATTACTGTTTATAGTCTATATTATCATTCTATTTAACTATTTAACTATGTAGATCATGTAAAAACTGTATATCCTGCACTTGCTGTTATTGCACTCTGGTTAGACCCAAACTGCATTTCGTTGCCTTGTACTTGTACATGTGTAATGACAATAAAGTTGAATCTAATCTAATCTAATCTAATCTATGGCGTGCCACAAGGTTCAGTTCTAGGACCCCTGCTCTTCACAATATACATGCTTCCCTTAGGAAATATTATTAGAAGGCATGGAATTAGCTTCCATTGTTATACTGATGATACCCAGCTATATATCTCATCTAAACCAGGTGATACGCTCAATTAACTCGGATAACTGAGTGTGTTAAGGAAATAAGAGATTGGATGACCCATAACTTTCTACTATTAAATTCTGATAAGACGGAGATTTTGCTCATCGGCCCAAAAACTAGAATACAGAAGCTCCAGCATCTCAACCTGCATTTAGACGGATGTTCTGTAACCACTAGTTCAACAGTAAAAGACCTGGGAGTTATTTTAGAGCAACTTATCTTTTAAAAATCATATCAACCAAGTTACAAAAACAGCCTTCTTTCACCTTAGAAATATTTCTAAGCTAAGAAACATGTTGTCTATATCCGATGCAGAGAAGCTCGTCCATGCGTTCATGACCTCCAGAATAGACTACTGTAATGCATTACTAGGTGGATGTCCTGCATCATTAATAAACAAGCTTCAGTTAGTTCAGAATGCGGCAGCAAGAGTTCTTACAAGGTCGAGAAAATATGATCACATAACCCCAATCTTATCGTCCCTACACTGGCTTCCTGTTAAGTTTCGAATAGACTACAAACTACTGCTACTCACTTATAAAGCACTAAATGGTTTATCTCCATGTATCTCTCCAGTCTTTTAACACGCTACAATCCGTCACGCTCCCTGAGATCTCAAAACTCTGGACTTCTAGTAGTTCCTAGAATAGCAAAGTCCACTAAAGGCGGTAGATCATTTTCACATTTAGCTCCTAAACTCTGGAATAGTCTTCCTGACAGTGTTCGGGGTTCAGACACACTCTCCCAGTTTAAGTGCAGATTAAAAACATATCTTTTTAGCAAAGCCTACACATAACACACATCACATCATAACCTTGTGCTCCAGAACATCTGATCACATGCACATTATCAACTTGTGCTGTTAATATCATGAACAGCAGCTACACTAATTCCTCTCCACTGCTTCTCTTTCTCTCCCCATCCCGAGGCTTCCTGAGGTTGCTCCAGCTCCAGTCACGTCCCACCTCATGAAGATTGTGGCCCTTTAAAGAAGTAGATGCCGAACTCACAAACATCCCGAACCATCTAGAGATGTACCAGCGCCAATTGGATCCCACTTCATGTGGAGTTTGGACACTGGACCTCTTTGAGTGTTTAAAGGCTCTGGCATGGAGAACCTGGTGTTGGATCTGTGATGATCTCAGATGTTGAGCTATTTTATGAGTTGCTCAGTAGCTCCTAGTTTTATAACAATAAAGACTGTATAAGACTGTAGAAAGAACATTGCCTCTGTTTTAGTGCTGGGATTCGAACTCACAACCTTCAGAACACTATGATGGAGCAATTTTTTAATTAGAACTCAAATAAGCAATTACAGGTCACGGGGCGTTTTAACTTCTAACCCTTTGGTCATTCTGAGTAACGCAGTTACAATCATGGCATGGAAACCACACAGTGTATAAAGCAGTGAATATGGGGTGTGTCTCAGGCTGTAGGTTCGGAACTCTGGAGTTTTCAGAACAATGGCGTTTTTATGGTTTTAATTGAGAATGAATAAGGTGTGTTCTGTTCACACACCTGAGGCTGTACAATAAATATTCCAACATAATCATAATCATCAATATGACCTGCTCCCCACTCTGTCTACACTTCAAACATCTCGTGAACTCCAGGAGCTTCTGTTAAAGTTCTACTCATTAATCCAGGAAAACTTTCTGTTTCTGTTAAAACTTTCATTATATTCATCATCAAATCTTCTTTCTGTAATAAAGGTTCTCTATCGTAAAGATTTCATGCGCATCAACTGAAAAAAAACAAGATGGTGGACAGTGATGTAGTCATTGTAACATATGACTTTCAGATGGCGTTTGTTTGCAGAGGGATGGAACGTTAAAACAGAGGAACCGCGAATAAAAGCCTGGTGGAACGGAACGCCGGATGAAGCCTTCAATTTGACATTTACAGCTTTTAACGATGCCCCCATCCGGAGCGATGGTGAGGGTTAAGGGCCTGTGCTGTCTCACTAACTAGCTAGCATGCTGATATGACCATGCTCCTGTGATGATCCTCAGCATGTCCTCCTTCCTAGCAGCGTTTCCGAGTAGCAGAGCAAAGAAACACACAGGGATCTGGACTGATCCATTACACATTCTTTAATAGGAGAATGATAAATGTAGCGTCACTAAACAGCTTCAGCAGCCGCCGTCTCGTGCGATTAGGATGTCTGCTTTGGTTTTCCTGTGGAGAAATAAACGAGAAGACAGGAGCAAGACGTTTATTCAGCCAGGTCACTGTGTGTCATGCTCAAATAAGAGTTTTAAAGGAGGCTACGAGGAGCATTTCTCTGAAATGATGGCTCATATTTTCTCAATAAAATATTTGTTAATAAAAGTATGATTAAAAATATAATGAGTTTGTAGAAACAAGCAGCAGATCTGTAAAAATATATATAATTATAATAAAACATTTATCTAATTGATGAATACTGAAGCCAGTATAAACCCGTTCCACACACACACACACACACACACACACACACACACACACTTACAGTCACACAGTCTTATTTCTCTGAATGTTATTTCTGCCCCAGAATTCCTCCTGTAACAAACAGTTCACCAGTTCAAATCTGTATAGTGTGTGTGTGTGTGTGTGTGCGCGCGCGCGCGCATGTCTGTGTGTGTTTGTGTGTGTGTGTGTCCTGTAACAACCAGTTCAACTCGAATAAAATTTGTATAACGTGTGCGCGCGCGTGTCTGTGTGTGTGCGCGCGCGTGTGTGTGTGTGCTTGTGTGTGTGTGCGTGTGTGTCTGTGTGTGCACGTGTGTGCGTGTGTCTGTGTGTGTGTGCGTTTGTGTGTGTTCGTGTGTGTGTGTGTGTGTGTGTGTGTGTGTGTGT
>JAAIIK010000379.1:166108-179584 GCA_014706435.1 Silurus glanis
GTGCTGCAGGGCCTCCATGTGGTTTTCCTGTCTTGCAGCACACACACTTCTATGGTGTAAAACAGAGATAAATGCACTGTTTTCTTCATCTGATTTGTTTAGTAATGGTCATTTGTTTAGCACAGACATGAGACAGCTCTGAGACATAAAACTCCACCACTTTTTTGCTCAGCAACAGCAGCATGAGACCACTCAGTGCTTTACATGTAAGATCTCTGCTCGAGTGTGACAGAATGAAACAAAGTGCATTTCTATGTTATTCTTCTCTCCTCCCTAATGTACAGTGTAAATGTGGTGAAAATTTGTGAATGATGAATATTTCACCCAAAATATTTAATAAAATATCCTCTTACTGTTTGTTGGGTGAATAATCTGACATACTGTTAGGGTTATAGTGATAAGATTAGTGTTCAGATTAAAGTAGGATTAAGATTAGAGTTAGGGTTAAGGTTAGGGTGGGGATTGGGTTAGTTTAAAGTTCAGGTTTGAGTTAGATTTACGGTTTAAGGGTTTGTGATTGCATAAGGTTTAGGGTTATGTTAGAGGTTTGGGTTTATGGTTACACTGGAGCATCTGTATATCTGTCTACTACATTCTGTCCTTCTGAATCTCCTAAGAGAAAAATTTGCTCCAAAACATATGACAACATGCATCACGTTTAATATCAGTTAATATCAGTTTAACAGTGTGTACAATATTAGGTGATTCATTATTTCCGGGTCCTTTGTGCACACTTCCGGTTTCGTGTCGACCACTTCACTATTTAATGACAATGTTGTCACTCTATTCCTCCTTGTTCCTTTGGTTCCTTGCATCTGTGAGATATTCTTGCCATTTTGCTTCTCTGTTGCCTACTACCCTTTGGATTACTGGTTCTCGGTTTTCACTCTGCCCTGTTTGCCTGTGCTTTGACTCCTGGAAGTTATTTCACAGACTCTGGCTCTTTTTTCTTCTGTGTGGCAGTTTGGATTATTGGACTGCCCCACCTCCCCCCCAGTAGCATCCTGGCCAGCCGTGAACCATGCCTACCACTACCCAAACGCTTCTCATGGGAACCCACAAATGTCAGGCTTTTTTTTTTTTTTAACACAGTGCAACATTGTCTTTCACCTTCATCCATCCTTGTTCCTTTCTGAGCATGCCAACATAGCCTAGATCAGGGGTGTCCAAACGTTTTATACTGAGGTCCACATACAGAAAAATATACAAAGGACTGGGCCACTCACTAGATGTGAGGTTCACTGCCTCACTTTTAATGTTTGTAGAAAAAAGCCTCCATCACAGTTCTCCATTAGATTTTATTTGTATTTTTTACTAAAGGGTTGGCAGGTCAGTTACATCCTCAGATTGGTTCTAAGGATGCTGATCCCTCTCTATTGTTCTGTATGAAGGGAGAGACAAGAAGAGAAATAAGGGAAGTGATTTCTATGAGAAAATATTCATTTTTCCACCGAGTCTGAAATTTTCTGCACTCACTTGTGATCTTGCGTCTTTTTGGTTTCGCCATTTCTGGTGACCCTGAGCAAATTTATTCTTTGATTTTTTGCTTTGTGGAGACGCTGCCTTGTTCAAGACAGTAGCTCCATCTCATGTTGAAACTAAGAAGTAAAATACATTTAAGCGCAAATATTATGTAAGAGCCATAGACCATTATATTTTTAGATTTGAAACGAGCCAATTAAAAATGGATGGCGGGCCACAGTTGACCCACAGGCCGTAGTTTGGACACCCCTGGCCTACATCTCTTTGCTATTGGGCCACTGAGGAGTGGGAGTGCCATTTGCTCCCATCAGCTGGGAGCCCACCACATCATACAATGTCTTTATCTAGGGTCTCATGGCAGAGGTTAAAGATGAGCTTGTCACATTGTCTCTACAACTGTGGCATAGATGTTCTGCCCATGACCTCTTGCCCTGGAAACGTTTTTATCACCTGACAGGGCCCGAACAGGGGGCCATGACCACTTAAAATTTGGAACTCCCTTCCCGTCGGATCATCTGTCCTTCCTCTTCCATCTCTGGGGCCGTGTTTTTCTTCATGGTAAGGAAGAACCTCACTCTCTACCCCTGCATTGATTACTGAGGGTTCAATTCCATTACAAAAAAAAATGGCACCCCTCATGGCAACTGCTTTCGGATTACTCCAGGGAGCCACCATCTTTTCCAAGCTGGAGGTGGGCAATGCCCACCATCTTGTGTGGATCTTGGAAGGGGATGAGTGTAAGACTTAAACTGGTTCCTTCCACCAGACCCCTGCCACCCACTCAGGCAATTGATGGCAGCCCCATATTTATCGTTTGCCACCTCCTGCACTCCAGATGACCGGGATTCAGGAAAGGGGTTTCAGTACCTGGTTTACTGAGAGGGATTCAGACTAGAAGAATGCTCCTAAGAGTGCGGACTACACTTTTTGCATTACACTTTGTTTGCCATTGGAACTTTTTTCATGGACTTTGGAATTATCTGCACCATATTTCCCTGTGTGGAGCAGCATGGGAATCGTTTTCTGCGTACCTGAAAAATGGCACATACCTGGTAACATCTGCCCCACTCAGACTCCACTGTGTCCCACCAGACTCAGTACCTGATCCTCACCTTCTCTCACTCTATGTTCACTCTCTTGGTGAGAGATTATTATTACTCTCTTGGTTAGTTGTTTATAGACTATTTTTAGGATAAAGGTGAAGGTATGGTTTGGGATTAGCTGAAGTTTGGGTTGGGGTTATTAATATTAGGGTTTTGGGTTAGAGTAGAGGGATAAGCACACACAACTACAAATTACACTGATTATAGCTGCTATAACTTAAATGAGTATCCCTTTGTCAGTTCTGACCTAAGCAGCCAGATCTCAGGTCTGGAGTGTGACAGGAACTAAATGCACTTGTGTGTTATTCTTAACCTCCCTAATGCACACTGAGAATTTAGTGAAAATCTGTGAACAATGAATTTTTCAACCCAAAAAAAGCACAAATAAAAAAACCCAGACTTTTTAAAGTGAAAAATCATGTCAAAAAGACATTCTGTTATTCTTTACAGAATTTAAACCATGAGTTATGGAGGTCAAGACAAACACAGACGTGTCCTGACACAATCCCAAGATGAGATATAATGCATTAGATTTATTGTTATAGTTTGGGGGTTAGGATTAAATTTAGAGTTTAGGTTTAGAGCTTTCTCTCTCTCTTACACACACACACACACACACACACACACACACACACCTAAATAATTGATTGATGACAGCAATATTAAAAAGAGTTAAAAAAATATATTTATTTAATTGATTATTGTGTATATATTTGTCATTTATAGAGACACAATCAACGTGATCATCTACACACCATTACACACCATAACACAATTTTTAGTGGAATTTTTCCACGTGTAATAATTCCAGAGCCATGTTTCTGCTTCTCACTGTGTCTCCTGTTCCTGGGAGAAACTACAGGGGAAGTGGGAAGTGGTTATGGTAGTATACTTTGGTCTGAAAGCTCATGAGTTCAAATCCCATCACTGTTGATCTGCTACTACTAAGACCCCTTGAGCAAAGGGCCTTAAGCCTCAGCTGCTCAGGTGTAGAAATGAGATCATTGTAATCCCCCCTGGATAATGGGGCGTCTACCGAATTCCATAAACGAGTGTGATGAGCTCTGAACCTCTACCATTCTATCATTCATGAATGTGAGCCATTTTACACGACAAAACTCCAACGAGCAGAGACCAACACCAGGTCTGTGATGGTGTAGTGGTTTGTGTTGTGGTCTCTGATCCCTGATCTCCCCGGCTCAAATCCACCCTCTGAATTTAGATGATTATTATGTTTAAGAGAAAAGGAAGGAGAAAGCAGCATTCAAACACTCAGCAAGTACGAGATCCTGTGGCTCAATTGGATGAGCTTCACCTGTGGATTGAGAGGTTGCTGGTTCGAACTCCGGCCAGGTCTCCAAGATATAAACACTGATGGTAGTGTAGAAGGTATCGGTGGGTGTAACCTGGATCAGGCAATATCCGGGCAGCTGCCCCCCCGGGATCTGAGAAGATATAACAAGGTGGTTATGGATCAGGGAAAAAAAAGTTCAACTTAGTTTTGCATATAATAGAAATTTCACCCACACTTTATCTGAATTTGTGAAACACCATTTTCTTCAGTCTTCACACCTTCACCCAACCATTCCATCTCACAGAGTACCAACGAGCCAGAAACCTCTGAGTCCAGTGGTAAGGCTTTAACCACTAAGCCATCAAGTCCCACACTAACATTTTGGTGGTGTAGAAACCAAGTCTTCGAAAATCACAACCGTAAAAGAAAAACAATAATGAAATATATCCCCCTCTAGGGGACAAAGTGTGAACTACCGCTATGTACTAAACTGATCTGCTGGGGCTGGATCTCAACCTTCATCATGCAATTACCTGGTCCACACTGAATTACTGACTTGCAGAATTTATACATAGGCTGTGAAAGGTTCTACAAACACCCGAGAAACAGACAGACTCACACCAACAGGACTGACAGAGTTCAAGTAAAGCAAAGCCTCCAAAAACTCTGAGAAAAATCCTGTTTAAAGGAAAACAACAAAAACTAAATCTCTGTCTCATGAGGAATGACTTCTTGTGAAGGTAAAATTAAAAGACAAACTGAGCGATACAGCTTACAAAACACACAAACACACAACACACAAACACATCACAAATTCAAGTACACACACTCCTGCAGAGATACACACAGACTTACACACTGTCTGTGAACAAAGTGGTGTGTGTTTATGTGGCTTTTAGTGCTATATGGAGAAAAGACACACTAAGAGCCTGTCTAACAAGAGACTCACACACACACACACACACACACACACACACACACACACAGCATTCAGAAAGATTCTTTTTACTTTTTTCCATGTTGAATTGTTGCAGTCTGATACTACATTCATTCACATTGATTTATTTTTATGAATTTAAATAAAATAATTAAAATATCACATGTACATAAGTATTCAGATCCTTTGCTACAACATGAACACATTGCTGAGATGTTTCTGCAACTGTACTAGATTCTACCTGTGGATTTGTAAAGACACACACTGTAGAAGTCCTAACAGCTGACAATGCAGATCAGAGCAAACACCAAGCTCTGACGTCAAAGGAACCGTCTGCAGAGCTCAGAGACAGGATTGTGGCAGATTCCCAAGAGCACAGCGGCCTACATAATTCACAAATCGAAGAAGTGTGGCACAACCAGGATTGTTCAAAGAGCTGGTCATCGGGTCAAACTGAGCAATTGGAGAAGGGCCTTAGTGAGAGAGGTGACCGAGAACCTGATGGTCCCTCTGACAGAGAGTGAAAAACAGAGTAAAACTGTGATGCTTTGATGTAGACAGAATCTTTCACATTACTGGTGGAGGCCACTGGAACATTTATCACCTCGGGGGTCCTGAATGCAGGTTTGTGGCTAACAAACATTATTTTTTCACTCAAAACAAAAAGCCACCGTTACTTCTCAAGAAATAAAACCTAAACTCTGGTGAGCTTTAGATTTGTAACAATTATTCCACAAATATTTTGTATCTCTCGATGGAGGTCTCTGTGATTAAATGTTCCAGAAATGATAGAATTACAAGACAGGATGCAACTCAGGTCTGAGTTTCAGAGCTTCACTGTGGGTTTCCTGTTCAGAGAGTTTGAAGGTGCTAACTGTGAGATATAGAAGCTTAGTGTGTGCTTACAGTAATTTGCTCACTCTCCTCACCCACTGTCACTCTCCCCACTCACCTCACCTTTCTATTCTCTCAATGTTGTGGTGGTGTGGAGAAGGTCATGAACATCAGCTGGTGAATCTGCTGGCCATCCTAAAAGCATTATTGCTCCAAATGCTCTTGATCGAGGTTGTATTTTACAGAATCTCAGCACTCGTGTGTTATCTCCCCAGCCGGGTTCCACAACTGTGCTCCACCAGTTCACCTTCTTCCCCTAGTGCATTCTGGTGCCATCTCTTCACCAGGTAAACCACACCCACACAGACCTCCCTCTTCCATTGTTCCATGGTCCAGTCCATGGTTCTGGTGCTCAAGTGTCCCAAGCTGGGTGTGTTTTGAATCCTTTCTATCAGAATTTCAGCAGTTTGTGCTACAGGAGCTCTTCACTCTTCTGGGTTTGGACCAGACAGACAAACCTTTTCTTCTCACACGAATTAATGAACCTCCAGTGTCCATAACTTCACCAGCTGTCTGGTTCTCCTACCTTGGAGAACTGTTGTTAAGTGCTAAGTCCTGCTCTGACCCAGACGTCTAGACAAAACAAACCAGTCTTTATTAGAAACAAATGAGAGATCAAAGTGTGAGTGGGTGGAGCTTCCTCTTCATTACACAGAAAAGAAGTTCCTACTGATGGAGGTTCAAAGTGTTTATTATTTAAGATAAATTTTAATCAACCCCAGGAAAGTTTTAGGAAAACAAACTGCATGCTGTAAAAGAAACTATAAAATAAAGGCACCTGGAAGACATTTTTGAGGGATAAAGTAAAAATTTACGTTTTATTTGTTTACTTTAAAACCTTCACTAACATTCAAACCCGTTAAAACAGATCCCGAGTACCAGGAATTTCACCAGTAAGGGAAAAAAAACGCTAAAATGAGAAAAGAAACAGGGGGAAAATAAACATTAAAAGAATGCATTAAGGCTGAAATACACCCCCTGGAGGAGGGAGGAGAGAAAAGCGCTCACAATTTCTCTCGAAAGAACAATTTCATCTCAAACTAAAAGAGTTTTAACAAGCTGATGAACGCCTTGTTTTTTCTGAGATGATCTACAAGCTGACGTGTTTCTGGAGCGTAAAGTGCTTAAAGGAAGAGGAGGAAGAGCAGGAGGTTCTAAGACCTTTCAGAAGACAGAAAGACCCCTGAAAGAATAATAATTAAAAGAACATAACACTCCATGTGTGGCTGAAAGGTTTCCAGTGTGAGGCTCGGCATTTAAAAGTTACAGAGTTCAGAACAACAGAGTGAAACTTATTTTGAATTACAGCGTTCCTTCTCGAACAAACCGTCAGATTAGTTCCAGATAAATAAAAGATAAACGAGAGAGAGAAAAAAAAAACATCAGCAAGGCTCAGGCTGAACTCGATTGTGAAGGTCACATTGAGCGATGTAAATTCTATACGTGTGATTTAGAGAAAAAGAAAAAAAAAAAAAAAAAAAAAAAATCACGTGTGTCAAATAAATGTAGGTTAAGATAAATATGGTGCTGTAGTGTCGAGATGGGGTGATTCAAATCTGCCGACTTCATGCGCTCTGGGCTTCGACGCTTTCTGGAAGAAGAAAAAGAATAAATGAAACACCTTGATGTCTTCCTTTCTGAAGAATTGTGTAGAGTTAGAAAAAAAAAGGAAAGTGTGTAATGGAGTTGTGTAGCATTACCAGGCTCTTTGAGAGCATGTGCGTTGCCCACAAGGCCACTCAGACCTTCAGCATTTCCATCCAGGATCTCGGTGGTCAGATTATTGTTCCTTTGTTCCTCTAAGATGTGTTTACACAGCTCCTCCTGGACACACACATTATTTATTTATTTATTTACACTGGGGTGTAATAATGATGAGTGATAAGGCCACACCCACACACCTCGCACATCACCGAGAACTGCACAGGAAGATCTTCAACCTTGACGAAGTCCTCCTCATCAGATTTCTGACTGGTGTTTCCGGATCCAACCTCCTGTCATTTACACATGCATTAACCTTCACCCATGATGTACTGAGAATGCAGGTTAAATATAAGTGTGTGTGTGTGTGTGTGTGTGTGTGTGTGTGTGTGTTCGTACGTCTGCGTTAATCAAAACGGGCGAGTCAGTCTGAGGGCTGGCTGTGGTGGACCCGTGAGGACTTTCCTGTGAGGAGGGGTCCAGAGAGTCAGCAGATTCCTCCTTGCTGTTTGTGTGTGAGAGAGCTGCTCCGGTGTCTCGCTCGTCCTCCATCACCTCTATAGACTCTGACTTAGAGCTCTTCAATGCTTGAATAGAGAATTTATAACAGGTTATTCACACTGTATAAAATGTTATAAATAATGCAGTGTAATTTAAAAGTGTTTCAAAAATGTGCACACTCGCCTTCAGAACTTTCTGTGCTCTCTTGGTTGGACTCGGAGTCCTGCACAGCTGCGTTTTGTGAAGCTTCATTATCCTGCAACACAAACATTTACATTTCAATAGAGCAGGAGAACAAGAATCATCACCATAACAACATGAGATTAGATATTAGATCCAAAAGCACTATTTGACCAAAAGTTCCAAGTGATTGCAGTCAGTAGTACCAGGGACGTCAAGCTGCAAATGAACTTGATTATTATTTGTTAAAAACAGGTCATGGTGTTAAACATATCAGTTAATCTCAGTGATACACCCTCAGTTCTGGTTCACCTCACTGCTGCTGAAGTTACAGCTCTTGGGTGGTGTGTTGTACAACAAAACTGCAGTGTACAGCTGAGACTTTCCACATTTAGTTCCTCAAATTGTACTATAGATCTCAGAAGTCAAAGACTGTGCAGACAGAATGTCATGTGTCCAGTTCTTCATTCACAACACACATACCTGTGAATGTTCTGTGTGGTTGTCTGAGGCCTGCAGGGACGTCTGCACTTCCACAGATCCGGCTTCAAACTCCTCAACCTCCTCTACCTCATTCTCATCTTCACCGCTACCGTAGTTATTCAGCGCCTGTGTCTCAGCTTTGGACAAGCCTTCACTCACACACACACACACACACACACACACACACACACACACATGAGATAAAATGTTCAACTGTACACTTTTCTGAGACAGTCCCAGGAGAAAAAATAAAAACACACAAACACACTTATAGACAATGGCAGTCCATCATCTTCTTCATCTTGCTCCTCCTCCTCCTCTGAGGCCTCCCTGCTCAGTTTCTCATCAGTTTGTTCTCTCTCTTCCTCAAGGCAATGACTCGTCCGTCTCTGCTCGGTCTCATCACGGTCCTACCACACACACACACAAATTATTCAGTGCATCATAAGAGTCAATGATTCAGAAAGTTGAATTAGCGCTTAAAATCACACTCACTTTATCCTCGTCAAAATACGAAGGTGAGAAGGTCTTTTCTCCTTCAGACTTCTTTAAAAAAATACACAAAATCACCAAAGTTACAATCAGCAAAACACCAGCAGATAATATTTATTAAACTATACTTTTTGTGGCAATAAATAAAGGATAGTTTCATATTAATTTTAACAGTAAACTACTGAACCTGCTACACAAACGCATACACACATCGACTGTACCTCAGTGGAGGGTGTGTGTTTAGTTGGCGTGGTAGGTGTGTGTCTCTTGGTGTGGTGTGTGTTCTGGTCGAGGTCCTGCATGAGCCTGAAGAAGGCGAGTTCGTTGAAGAGGATCTCCGAGATCTCCACCAGCAGATCCTCACCGCAGTCCTGCAGCGTTCGGCCCGCAAACTTACTCAGGGACTCCTGTGCATACACACACACACGGCAAGACGTATTAACATATTGCCTGCTGGTTACACATGAACCCAATGTATTCCCAGAAATGAATGCATGTGTGTGTGGGGTTGTGTATAAATATATATACCTGCAGGATGCCCCCTAGTTGTTTGTGGAAGAAGCGCATGAACTCTCGGCTGTCATCGTTTTGTTGCGTCAGCGTAATGACCATGCGCCTCACCGAGGTTAGGAGCTGTGGAGAGCACACCTCACCCATGTGTTCCTGCCACACACACACACACACACCTCAGTACAAATTTAGGTAAACCACAACTTGTGTGAACTTCTCCACAGCAAGTGCTCTTACCTTCAGGAAGGGAATCACCTCAGTCATGATGGCTTTGATCTGTCTGTCCAAATGCTGGGTGTCAATCTGAGGGCAACGTATGTCCTGACCTACAAACACACACACACACACACACACACACACACACACACACAAAATTATAAAACAAGTCAGCTTTATCCACTAATATCCTCTCTATCTGAAATATCCCAGAGTCACAGAGGTCTGAGATGTGACCCATGACTGAGTGTTTGACATGTGTACCTTGGTTAAGCACTAGATCATCACCTGGAGCAGCAGCAGCAGAGGGAACAGCAGGGGGAACAGCGGAAAGCTGGTGATTAAAGACAGGGGGCGCTGTAGAGGCAGTAGCAGCAGCGGCAGCAGCAGCAGGAGGAGGAACCCCAGCTTTTAGCTTCATACGTTCAAACTCCCGCATTCGCACCATAGCTTTATCTAAATGTATCACCGTGTTACCTACACACAGACCGAGAGAGAGGAGGGAGAGGGGGATAGAAAGAGCCGAGGAGGAAAAAACAAGATAGGAAACAAAAAAGGAGAGAAAGAGAATAATATAAAGAAGATGGAAAGATAGAGAGTGGAAGAAAACAGAGGGAAAAAAAGAGAAAATAATGAGGGAAAAAATGGCATTTTAGTGGGAAGTGAGGAACCACAAATAAAGTTCACAACCCAGGAAGGAGAACGAGTGTGTGAGAGATGCCATGACAGGGTTTCTGCAGGTTTCACAAAATCATATATAAGACCTTAAGACCATGAAGAATGAAATTTATGACTTATATCTCAACATCAAAAACACACACAAATAAGTTGTTAGCAACTGGCCTGAGCCCTAAAGGGTTTTTTTTTCAAAGCCAAGTTTCGCCATTTCTGAAAAATAAAATCCGTTTTACGTCTGTAGTAAAACCCAAGAGAGATTCTCTCCAATAACAGAAAGCTGATTGGCTGTTGCATGTTGGTCTCATTTGTAGTCATAATACAGTAAATTACTACATCAAAGAGAACTACAAACTACAACACCACAGAAACAAACAAACAAACATTCTAAAGTGCTGCATAAGCGTTTCAATGAGCAGAGACTGTTACATGGACATCGGAAAATTAAGACCTAGAACAGCTAAATTTAGACTTTTTAATTTTAGACTTTTTTTAGATTTTAAAAAACCCCTGAATGGTTAAAGCCAAGCAACACAAGCTCATACAAACTGTGCAGCTCATGAGCTCTCACACACACACACACACACACACACACACACAGCCCTAATTCAGAATCATTAAATGTTAATAAAACACAACTGGGTGATTTAATGAATTTAGTTAAAAATCAGAGCGGAAACGCGGAGTTCTTACCGAGGTCATCCCTGGCGAACAGCTCCAGGTTAGAGGATGTAGACAACAGGCTCTCACTGTCCACAGAGTCTCCCTCTACAGCTCTCTTCTTCCTAGAATTGACCTTCATCCTCACGTCCTTCTCAGATACGTCCTGATTTACGTCATATACAGGAGTTCCAATTAAATCACCACACCGACTGACCTTGCATATTACAGAGCGTGTGTGTGTGTGTGTATGGGGTGGGGCTCACATTATCTGTAGTGGCGAGACTCTCGCTGGGAGTGAGTTCAGACTGTGAGCCCGGTCCTAGCGACGAGCCCGGCTCCTCGGCGACGCTCTTCTCTGTCAGGTGCCTGGTTACGATTTCCTAAACAACAGAACGAGCGAGACACTGGTAAAAATATTACACGTTCTCAAGCAGGGGTCTAGACAGGAATCAGACAGGGACGCTGGGCCTGACCTGTAGGGAGTAGAGTGCCCTCTGGCGAAGGTAATCGGTGTTGAGAAGCTGCAGCTCGTGAAAGAGCTCGATGAGGAAGTGAGGACGAGACTCGTTCTGCGAGATCAGAGAGGCCACCTCGGAGTAGATTGTCTCCCTCAGAGCCTCGAACAGAGAGAAGTCACTGCTGCCGTCTACACACACAAGGAATTAAACCTTGGTAAATTATATTGATTTGGATCAAAATTGAAAACACTGAAGGAGGTGTGGCCTCTGAGCCAGCCTTAAGTGAAGGAGGCGTGGCCTCTCTAAACCAGTCAGTCTCATTGAGGGAGGTGTGAATTTTTTAAATCCACAATACTAAATAGCACTAAACTAACACACAATTATACAGATGATGTGTGTTGAAACAGTTAAGTACAGGTCAGGTGACATTCTGTGTTAAAAACGAGCAGACAGAAAGCAGGGTTTAGTGTTTTACCTGGAGTTTCGGTGCATGCGATTTGGTTAGAGAGGAAGGGGGTTCTCCATGCATACGCTGCTGGGCGAGACAAATTAAGAACCAAAAAAATGAAGCAGACAAACACACACACACACACACACACACACACACACACACACACACACACACACACACACAAAATGAAACATGGTGAGAAAAAAAAAAAAAATGTAAACAGACTCTGGATGAATTACAAAATGGACCAGACAGTAGTTATGTCAGCTCTACATTTTTAAATATCTCCAGACCTGAGGAGACATCGTTGTGATTTTTGGGCTTGCTGTCCAGTTTCTCCTGGGTAAGCTTGTCCAGGAGGCTCTGGTTCGTATCCCGTGCTCTCGGCTGAGCAGATCGCTCTCGAACTCTAACCTTTTCCCGCTCTGTGGCGCTCGAGATGCTGTCACTGTCCAAACCTGCTGGAAGAAACAACCTTCAGAGTCGATACCATTTATATTTTAATGATACTGAGAAACAATGATCTACTCGGCCCCCTCACATGTGTTATTGTGGTTCTTGCTCCTCCGGCGGCGGTTCTTCGGCGTTTTGTCCCTGGAGGCGAGGCTAGCCTGAGCCGAGGCTTTGCGCCCGGGTCTGAAGCTCTTGGTGACCGTGGCCGGGTCGACACGGTCAGGCACGCTGCTCAAAGAATCATGGGATTCCAGACGCTCATGGTCACTGCTTCGCTGGTCACATGACCTATTTAGGGAGGAGTTCATCCAGCTGGAGTTTTTAGGGTCATCTTGAGAGCTGAGACAGAAGAGAAGAAGAGAAGTTTTTAGAAGAAATCTGTGTGAGTAAATAAGACACTTCAGAAGCACCGTGTACCGTGTATGAGTGTTGTTGAGAGGGGTTCTCTGCAGCGGAGGCGGAAAGCTCATGTACTCTGTTTTGAGGGACATGTTGGGATCGGGATGCTGATCCGGGCTGGCCTGAGCTCCTGGTGCCTGCTGAATCTCTGGACCCATTGGTGGGAACATGGGTGAGTGATTAAAACCTTAAAAAAAAAAAAAGAAAAACCGTCAAATACACATCTGGAAATACAACCAAGTTCCCACCCCATGTTGCTGCAGCCAATCAGAACAAAATCACAGTACTGCTACTTAGGCAACTTAATACTAAATGATGTGTGTGTCACACTGACCAGTGGCAAGAGGAGAAAAGTTGCTCATGCCAAGCATGTTTATGGTAGGAATGGGCAAAAACGGGGAAGGAGAGATGGAATCCTGTGCTACGTTCTGATGCTGCTGTTGCCCCGACGCCACCTGTTGCTGCTGTCGAAGGAGGTCGTTCAGAGTTTGCTTTAATCTGCAAGCATGAGATAATCAGTAACCAGTCACTATGTAGGAGGTGTGTGTGTGTGTGTGTGTGTGTGTGTGTGTGTGTGTGTGTGT
>JAAIIK010000381.1:9914-26528 GCA_014706435.1 Silurus glanis
TCTCTCTCTCTCTCTCTCTCTCTCTCTCTCTCTCTCTCTCTCTCTGTCTGAGAATACAGGAAGTGGTAAGGCTTTAACGCAGCCCAATCATTCTGTCAGTCAGTCAGTCAGTCAGTGACCAGGGTGACAGGATGGAACTCAGTCAACTCTTTGCGGTTCTCAGTGAGTAAATGTTCTCTTTTTGTCTTCATTACAGTGAGCTCAGGGGTATACAGTGGCTCACCTGCTGCACATGTGGATCAGTGGATCAATATTTCTAAGAGAAGGGATTAGTTTGATTTGAAACTTCTCTCAGTTACTACTGAATGTACATTTTTGGAATCTTTTCCCGATCTTCAGTGTCCTGCTGCTCAGTGACCACCTCTCATGATCGTTTGACCGGTTGAAAATGACTTGATGGTGATGTTCTTTTACCAAAGGAAGTCATGGTTGTGACTAAGTGAAATGCTGTGGTAAACCTCTGCTGGTGTATCCTGTCTACACAAAGGCTTTAACAAACGCTTCATAGCATTAAATAGTTTTGCTGATCAAATGCCTTATAGCCTTCACGTCTATTTTTTGCTGTTATGGTCTGTGCAGAGAAACATCTCAGTCAGCAAGTTTAGTCTAATACACACTAATGTCAATACTTTTAAATAATCTGTATTAAAATAGGAGCAATTAAAAAGTTGTTTGCTTGTCATTAGTGCAGAGAGCAGCGACCATTTCAGGCAGTTGTTTTCCTTTTTAAAACAATGCTGCAAATTCAGCTGTAAAGAGCTGAATAAGGTGTGAAAGTAGATGTGTGAAAACAGCTCTTGATAATGCCTGGCAACTTGCACTCTGTAAACCACAACAGGGTGAGTTGGAGACCAAACGACTATTCAAAGTGATAATAGAAGCATGCATTGTGAGATTCTTGTCCATGTTCACATTATTACATCATACAATTACTACAATTTGTTTTAAGTTACACATTCATGTTGTGAATTTCCCATTTCCCAAAGCTGCTCTGTGAGAATCAGATCTGGGAGCCCACCCAAGTACCCTGAAATGCTTGTATTATTTAAGTTTGAAATGCCTGGTGTTTTGTGATATAGTGCAGTGGTACCCAACATACATGCAGAGTACGACATGCAGTGAAATGCTTTATACGACTGTCCGGCATGAGGGAATAGGATGGGGAGAAAAATAATACAAAGAAAAAAGAAGGCAGATAAATAAAGTGAATAAACTATGTAAAATATAAAATATATAAAGATATAAATATATATATATGTATATAGGAAAAAGTGTATATACAAGGTATGCTTATGGATACAAGGTATGCTTATGTACAGTAAACAGTAATCACATAAGGTGGTTGATTCGATTGTCCTTAAAGTGACCGTGTACGGTATGGTGTGGTATAAAGTGACCGTGTGCGGTATGGTGTGGTATAAAGTGACCGTGTGCGGTATGGTGTGGTATAAAGTGCACTGTGCTGTGCAAGTCCACAGTTAAAGTGACTGTCCAGGGTTTAAAGTGTTGTAGTGCGAAAAGAAAAAAAAATTTCAGAAAGGTGTGGCGATGGAGAGAGTGGGCCAGTTTTTAGATCCTGGGTGTTTCCTGGTTCAAACTCCGAATGGCCTGCGGGAAGAAGCTCCTCCTCATTCTCTCTGTGTTTGCTTTCAGGGAGCGAAAGCGTTTTCCTGAACGCAACAAAGAAAAGAGTCCATTGTTGGGATGGCTGAGGTCCTTCATAATCTTCCTGGCTCTGGTCCGGCACCGCGTGCTGTAGATGTCCTGCAGGTTAGGGAGCTCGGTGTGGACGGTACGTTCAGCTGAACGCACCACCCTCTGGAGGGCTCGTCTGTCCTGCATGGTGCTGTTCCCAAACCAGAAAGTGATGCTACCCTTCAGAACGCTCTCAATGGTACAAGTGTAAAAAGTCTTTAGCACCTGAGAGGGTAGTGTAAAGTCCCTTAAGCGTCTCAGATGGTACAGACGCTGCCGGGCCTTCTTCACCAGGGTGTTGGTGTGACAGGACCAAGACAGGTCCTGTGTGATGTGAACACCTAGGTACCGGAAACTGTCCACTCTCTCCACTGGGGTCCCGTTGATGTTTAGCAGTTGGTATGACCGCTCCTGCTTCGTGCTGAAGTCCACTATCAACTTCTTAGTCTTGCTGACGTTCAGGAGAAGGTTGTTCTCCTGGCACCATCTCTCCAGGTTTTTAACATCCTGTAGGTAGGCCGTCTCGTTGTTGTTGGATATCAGGCCCACCACAACAGTGTCATCAGCAAACTTGATGATCGTGGTGGAGTTGGAAGTGGCCTCACAGTCATATGTGTACAGTGAGTACAGCAGGGGGCTCAGAACACAAACCTGGGGAGCTCCAGTGCTGAGGGTGAGGGTGGATAAGGTGTGTTTTCCCACCCGTACGGCTTGTGGTCTGTCTGTCAGGAAGTTAGAGATCCATTGACACAGCGGCAGTCCCAGGACCTCCAACTTAGAGGTGAGTGTGGAGGGAATTATTGTGTTAAATGTGGAACTGTAGTCCACAAACAGCATCTTTGTATAATTCCCATTTCTGTAGTCCAGGTGGCTCATCGTAGTGTGGAGGAGATAAGCAATGGCGTCCTTAGTAGAACGGTTCATGATGCCTCGTTCACATGTCTTACCTACAGCCGCTACCTTCTTAAAGAGGCTCCGGCCGCTAACACATAAAACATTACCACTGAATTGAAACCCCCAAGCGAGCAAAATGAACAAAAAACAACACGGTGGATTCACGTTTATTATTATATTAAGAAAATACCAGTTTTTATGGTCGTATCATTTTGTTTTGTTGTATTTATCCTCCACACCTTAACGGCCGGTCTGTGAAAATATTGTCCGACATTAAACCGGTCCGTGGCACAAAAAAGGTTGGAGACTGCAAATATAGTGCATAATAATGCTATAATTAGCATTTTAAAAATGGCAACTAGTCAATAAAGAAAACAGCTTTAAATGCTTGATTGTTCAAAATTTCACATAAGGCAGATTGGGGTCATACTGTTGACATTACATTTGTATTCTTATCATTCATCAGAAATGCTGGAATGATCAGTTCTGACATTCTTTTTCATACTTTAGGACTGATACATAGGATTAATGACTGCACTTGTCTATATACACATCTGCAATTCACTATTACTGCCCGGGTGTTTAGTCGTAAAAGCACAGCAGCACATATGCACTTCTCATCAGTGTATACACAAACACACACACACATGGCAGTGACCGGGTTACAAGCATGAGAACAGAGACATGTTGGCTGTTGAATCTTCTTTTTTTTTTTTAATACTGTGATGTGTTCAGCAGTAAAGAAGGGCAGGACGTGTGAATGTGAATGTGTGAAAGAGATGACTCACTCAAAACTAATATGGTGGACAACCATAACTTCCTTCCTGTTACAAAACTGAATGCTGGCCAAATAAAAGTAATAATTAAACTATAATGATTATAAAAAGAGAACCGTTTGTCTCTCTGATGGTGTTTTCAGTTTGCTTGAAGATTAGGTACACTTATTATTAGCAGTGCTCGGTGATGGAACAAGCAACACGCCCAATCTTTCCAAAAAATGTATGCATTAATTCTTAATGCTGCAGTCTACAGTTTCAAGTTCTACATTTTAAATGTACATTAATAAAATATTTTACAAATGAATATATATATTTATTTCTGTGTAAGAATTATGCCTAAACACAAAGAGCAGTGACAGTTTTAGAGGCCTGAGAGCAGCAGGAAGTCATAGTGTAGCTTCTTCATTTCATTCTGTGTTCAACAGAGATGAAGGACTGGAGATGTGAAGATGGATTTAAGCAACAACAGACTTTCACCTTTCACACTGTCAATTATTATTGTGTTGTTTTGTGTTAAAGCCAAACTTTGACCAAACTGAAATCTTTGCATGGTGCATAAATTTATGTTCTTCTTCTTCTTCTTTTTCTTTCGGCTGCTCCCATTAGGGGTCGCCACAGCGTATCATCCGTCTCCATACCCCCCCCTGTCCTCTACATCTGCCTCTTTCACACCAACTACCTGCATGTCTTCCCTCACCACATCCATAAATCTGCTCCTTGGTCCTCCTTTTTTCCTCCTTCCTGGTGGCTCCATCCTCAGCATTCTCCTACTGATATACCCCATGTCCCTCCTCTGCACATGTCCAAACCATCTCAATCTCACCTCCCTCACCTTGTCTCCAGAACGTCCTACATGCTCTGTCCATCTAATAAACTCGTTTCTAATCCTGTCCATCAGCGTCACCCCCAACGAAATTCATGGTGTTGCTGCAAAAAAAATAAAAGCATTATACAGCAAAAATAAAGATGCATTAAACAGTTTTTCAAATGTTTAGCTTGGGCGAGTGTCAGGATCATGCACAGTGTCAATGTTACTATCACATCACTTCACTCCATAGCAGAACTGCTCGTATTCTGCTTTTTGTATGTCTCATTGTCTTTGTCTTGTGTATGCATCTTTGCTTGCTTCAGAGCCTTAGTCATAGTTTGCATCCACCACCTTCTGAATTACGTAACAGAAACCTTTTAAAAGGGATGCAGCAGATTATAATTTTTTTACTGAGCAAAATTACTTATTCCAGTACCACTAGCTTGATGCTTTGCATTCTACTCTTCTGCCATTAACCACCGGTGACAACTGTCCTTCAGCTGCTGTATGAAGGTGCAAAAAAACAGCAGTGACCCACCTTCTGCCAGGTGATCTGATCGACCACATTCTTCATGCTTTAATACTGTCACTGTGTTCATAGTAGCAGTTTCCAGGCAGCAAACTGGACTTCCAGTGATAGCGGTGGGAGGAGTTGCAGGGCCTATTTTTTTCTCTAGCAGAGCACACACAACCACTACATGCTCAAAGACCTCTGACCACCTTCATGTCATGTTCAGTTAAGGGGGCTGTTAGCACTTGCTTCTGTGCAAGGACTGCAAAGTGGCACTTCTGTTTTGCACGTGATAAGAAGCTCCTGGAATTGGGCTTAGTGAAGGAGGAGGGAGGAATTTAAGGATCCCTGAGTGGGAGGTTTCCATGTTGGTGGCATCTTCCTTCAGATCTTAGGTTAAATCTACACTATAGTGGGTGTGTAAGGGTGTGGAGAAAGACTCTGGTAAAAAAAGACAGGTAAGAATATATATAACTACATGGGAGCTCCCATTATTTAAGCAATTTTTGTAACACACTTTTATTTATTTACTTATTTAAAGCTTCAACAGAAACACAAGTGAAGCTTTTTAACCTTGTGTGTGTTTAGTTGAGCACAACTGTGCTATGTGTTCTCGGCATTTGTGTCTGCGGTGAGCCATATTTTTATGCTGTAGAAGTTGCTGGGAATTTGAGTCTCTTATTGATAGGTCTGATTAAAGAAAGATAGAATATAAGTGATCTAAAATGTGCTATTTTCATAAATAGACTGAATGTTTTTCATTTTAATGTCATGTTCTGTTTCTGTTTTCTTTTCAGTGCTGATTTCAGTTATACCAGTGGCCCAGGCGCAAGGCGAGTATGCATACTTGGTTTGGAGCTGAGAATTTTGTACAATTTGTTTGTAGTGTATTAATGTCATTTTCATAGCTCTAAATAAAGATTTGTGTTATAAAAAAGTAAACGACTTGAAAGATTTTGTGCTTTTGGTCAATTACCTCACACTGTCTGATATTAAACATGAAACTGCATACGTTTAATGGATTCACAATCAATGTTTTATAGGGAGTCCTAAAGCTGTGTTGACCATAATTCCTGATTCACAAGTAATAACTGGAGAGCATGTTGTTCTCAAATGTGAAGTTCAGGGAAGAAGAGGTGGTCAGTGGATATACGGCTGGTATAAATATAATTCCAGACTCTCAGAGGAAGAGGACGGCTACACATTCAGACCAATAACGGGGTTATTAATAATCCGGTTTGTTAGTGAGTCTGACAGTGGTGACTACACCTGCAGAGGACAAAGACATGACTCTCAGGTCTCGGAGATCAGTGATGCTGTTACACTGACGGTATCAGGTAAGTCTGTGGGTGTTTTTTATTTAATATGTTACCATTATATTTCAGGGTTCAGACTTCCTGTTTTATGTAATGATGACTTTTATTTGCCCGTCTAGTCTGATGCAATTTCTTTCATAAGAATCATCATAATGTCTTTCACAATGTCATTGTACTTAAGAATTTTATCTCAGTATAATTTCAGCACATAAGGCATAAGAAAAAAAGAAACATAAATGACCGATTAGAGAACACTGAGATGTGGCCAGACTGTCAGAATTTTTGTCAGGATACAACCCTATATACACCATGTTACTGTAAAACTGGTCCAGTATATTTTACTCCCTTGTTGGGAAATAACAATGATGATGGTATTTTAAAAGCCCATTCTATAAATTTCATTGGTTGTGGTGGCTTGTGACAAGAAGCACATTGTCGTTGGGTGTTTTTTTTTTTCTTTCAATTGTTTTACTACAGAATGCCTGTAGATATTTTGGGGAAAAGTCCTCAGTCACGTCTTACTCCAGCAAGTCATGATTTTGCAAATTTGTGGGAAAATACAGATGTGTTCAGATGGTGGTGCAGGATGCATCTAAAATAAGGAAATACAGTGTTTTACACTTTAGTCAAATCATGAATCGTATTACATTGGAAATATTCTGAATTCCAGCCATTTACAAACCCATACAATTGTAATATATTGTATTAAACGGTAAACATTTGTTTTAGACACAAAGGTAATGCTAAAGCACATTAAATCTACTGCATTGGTTGTGAAGTGCACTGCATTTTATTCCAACAGGAATTTCCAAACCGACTGTGAGAGTGAATCCTCAGCGCTTCATCTACACAGGAGACACCATCACTCTGAGCTGTGAGCTGCAGGAGACGCCTGCATGGGGGTTTTTCTGGTACAAAAATTACCAGGACTTCCAGCTTCACAACAGTGGAAATACAAAAACATTTAATGTGACAGTCGATACTGAAGGAGAAACAGTGTACCAGTGTCGAGCACACAGGAGAAAAATACAATTCAGCACAGAGCACAGTGATCCTGTCGAGATTATAGTGAGAGGTATGTCATCATTTTTTTAAATCATGAATGCCAACCTAAAAATTCAATATCCAAGAGTTCGTCATTATACATATGTAAAAACAATTCCACATAACAATTAAATTTTTTTTATTCTACAGAAAGACCCAAACCAGTGGCATCTATAAATCCTGATAAACAGGTGTTCAATGGAGACAATGTCACTCTGAGATGTGAGATACAGGATGAAAATGTATCTAGGTGGCAGTACAGCTGGTATAAAGATGCTTCACTCAGTCCTGTCAGTAGTGTACAGGAGTACAGAATCAGTAGTGTTGAAGTGAACCACACAAGTAAATACACTTGTAAGGGAGCAGAAAGTGGAGGCTCACGTTCCTCACACCTCAGTGATGGTGTTACACTGACTGTATCAGGTGAGTGGTTTATTGGAGACACATGAAAATGTCCAGTTAGACTTTAATGCAAAGGAAAATCCTACTGGGTATTAAGTAAATAGAAATAAATAATTTTCTATTTCCTGTTTGTCTATAAGAAACCATGACTGCTAACTATCATTGTTTGTTTATTGTTTCTACCAGTAATAGAATGATAAGTGCAATGATAACCATCAGTCCTATAGTAGCATAGTAGCATACACTCCTCAGTAAGTGGATCTAGATGTGGTGTTCATCACAACAATTATTTCCCTACAGCAAGACCCAAACCAGTGGCATCTATAAATCCTGATAAACAGGTGTTCAGTGGAGACACTGTCACTCTGAGATGTGAGATACAGGATGAAAGTGTATCTAGGTGGCAGTACAGCTGGTATAAAGATGCTTCACTCAGTCCTGTCAGTAGTGTACAGATGTACACAATCAGTAGTGTTGAAGTGACACACACAGGTAAATACACCTGTAAAGGAAGAGAGAGTGGAGGCTCACGTTCCTCACACCTCAGTGATGCTGTTACACTGACTGTATCAGGTGAGTGTGTGAGGAGTTTTGGATGTATACAAAATTGTATTCAAGGAAAGCTTTATATTATGTATTTAAAAAAACTTGGAAATAAGTTTTATGTATTTCCTGTGTAACAGAGAGACCAAAGGCAGTACTGAGTGTATCCCCACAGAACTGGTTAAATGAAGGAGACTCAGTGACTCTAAGCTGTGAGGTTACAGACTCCTCTACAGACTGGACCTTCAGCTGGTACAGAGAAGTTCCATTCAGAGACGGATTAACTGCAATAAAAAATACTAATGGCTATGTCATGTATGTGGAGCTTCTCTCAGACAGCAGCAGAGGATCTGGAGGCAACTACACTCTCAGTCCTTCTGCTCTTCATCACACAGGAGTTTATGTATGTAGAGGAGAGAGAGGAGAACCAGCCTTTTACACTCAGTACAGCAATCCACAGCTTCTAAGGATTACTGGTGAGGAACATTTAATTTTGGGTGGAGGTGTAGAATTTAAAAAAGTGTAAATGTAAAATCAGATTATTGCAGTGTTTATTTATTGATATGTATAACGCAATAAAAGGGCACCATGTTGAACCAGTTGAAGAACACAAACCACTTTATACATAGAAATTACCAGTGCTCTGTTCTTTCTCATATAATAGCTGATTATAATCCCCAAAGTTTGATTGTGAAATCATTTGAATGTCTCGTGCTAGAAGAAGAAACAGTAATCACATTGGTGCTCATGAATTCTCTTATATGATAATGTGGATGTCATATAAAATATACACTAAATATAAATTGTGTGCTGCATATGTATGCGCATGCCAAAAGCACAAGAGATGCAAGTGCAGGTAGGTATATTAAATAGGCAGAACATCCGTGACGTTAGGCAAAGTACAACGCTATCAATTAAAAAAAAGTTACTATAAATTTGCTTCACAAACACAAGGTGGCACTTATACACACATAAATTGAACACCTGTGTATTGATGACTTGTGAAGACCTATACAAATAAAAAATTCAAATTGTCTGAACAATAACATGGATAAAGACAAGAAATGAGTCAAAACAAAACACAAGACACATGACTGAAACAAATGCAAAGTGTGCAGCCAGCATGCACTTCATTGTGGTTAGCGCGGTACATGCTGCCACGAACAAAATGAAGGGGTGATTCTCTAACAAAAAAAAACCTCCCCCCCTCGAGAAGGCACTCTTCCTGGGACATAACTCCCCTCAAAAAAGGCATTCATCCTGGGCCAAATGTCCATCCAGGAGCCTGGTCCTGGAGACAGGCTATGTCTGGGGCAGGGTGCTGGAACAGGCTCTATGAGGACTGGTTGCTGAATAAACATGACATGGAAGGAGGCAGTGCTTTAGCCCCATGGCTTGAGCAGGTCGTGTGCGGACGGGGTGCCGTTGCCTTCTGGCGTGCTGACCTCATATAGGTCTTAGGAGGCTGTCTTGCACTTAGACGGATGTTGTGGCATGGCTGAATGGAACCCCTCGTGGGCCCCGGGAGTGGGCATGGCTTGAGGTGCTGCCTGTTGCACCCCCATCTTAGACTTGGCTTGAAGGGCCTCCTTGTGAGTCTTTGAATTGGACATGGCTAAAGGGGCCTCCCTGTGGGCCCCTGGTTTGGACTTGGCTTGTGGGGCCTCCCTGTGGACCCTTGGCTTAGACTTGAACTTGAGGGGGCCTCCCCATGGGCCCCTGGGCTGAGCATGGAATGGGAGGCCACCCTATCAGCCTCGGGCTTAAGAGCGCCACTCCTTGTGGCATGGGAGATACACGTGTGTAAAAATATATTTGACATGCATGACAAATCCATGCCCCATGTAACATGTCCCAGGCTTGTTATTTACAAATAGTGCAGCCGCTCCATTTTTCTTATTATTCTGTCATTATTTCTGTCTGCCCTCAATGTCTGAAAGCTGTGGATTAAATCAACTGACTCCATAACATCATTATGCAACCATGTCTCAGTGAAAGAAAGCAGGCTGAATTCCTTATACTCCCATTGGGTCCTGATGAGAGTGCTGACCTCACATTTCACGTGTTCTTGACCCAGCTCTGCATCATCTATGGTTTCAACAGTTCTAGTATTTAAATGAATAAAATTCATGAGAACATGCAGTTATAGGAAAACAATCTCCACATCCATACACCACCACATCCATCACATTACTCACTTAAACATTTTTTGGAAACAATCCAAAAATACACAATATACAGTAGATCTGAAACCATACATCTCAATAATATAGAGTTGATAAAAGCAAACTGTGGCATTCACTATTTTATTTTCTATATCATTATTATACATATATATATAAATAAATAAAACAAATTCTTCATGACCATTCAGATGTTTTATTATTTTCCTACAGCAAGACTCAAACCAGTGGCATCTATAAATCCTGATAAACAGGTGTTCAGTGGAGACACTGTCACTCTGAGATGTGAGATACAGGATGAAAGTGTATCTAGGTGGCAGTACAGCTGGTATAAAGATGCTTCACTCAGTCCTGTCAGTAGTGTACAGATGTACACAATCAGTAGTGTTGAAGTGACCCATATGGGCAATTACACCTGTATAGGACGGGAGTATGAAGGCTCACGTTCCTCACACCTCAGTGTTGCTGTTACACTGACTGTATCAGGTGAGTGTGTATAGTTTTGGGGGCACATGAAAATTTGCAATATGTATTAAATAAATCTAGAAACAAATTGTTTTTTATTTCTTGTGTCTCTATAAAAGAAAAACAAAAAGATTGTTCACAAATCCCACAATCAGATCTGAACACATTATTGTGTTTTTTTTTTTATGCTTTTATTTTTAGCCTAACTCTGTTCTTCTACCAATGACTATAACAAGTACTGTCAGGTCAAGAGAGGCCAGGTAGATTTAAGTGTTATTAAAGGAAGCTTTTGGATATTTATGAATAAAAATATCCAAAAGCAGACCAATTTTGCAAATTTTACAAAGACAAATATGAAAGAGGGATAGGTGGGCAATTAGCAGATGTTTCAATAGTAACTGATCTCCATTCAATAAAGAAATAGTAGCTATTGTTGATTAAAGCAACTATTAATAAAACTATTGCATTCACTATTCCCACCATTTCTATATTATCATTTTTCACTTTTGACAAAAAATTCATAAAAAATTAAATGTTCTATTGGTTTCCTACAGTGAAACCCAAACCAGTGGCATCTATAAATCCTGATAAACAGGTGTTCAGTGGAGACACTGTCACTCTGAGATGTGAGATACAGGATGAAAGTGTATCTAGGTGGCAGTACAGCTGGTATAAAGATGCTTCACTCAGTCCTGTCAGTAGTGTACAGATGTACACAATCAGTAGTGTTGAAGTGACACACACAGGTAAATACACCTGTAAAGGAAGAGAGAGTGGAGGCTCACGTTCCTCACACCTCAGTGATGCTGTTACACTGACTGTATCAGGTGAGTGTGTGAGGATGCCCATATAAATATGCTTTTATAGACATTTTTCTTACATTGTATCAAATAACTAAAAAGATTACTTGAATTTCCTGTGTAACAGAGAGACCACAGGCAGTACTGAGTGTATCTCCACAGAACTGGCTGACTGAAGGAGACTCAGTGACTCTAAACTGTGAGGTTACAAACTCCTCTACAGACTGGACATTCAGCTGGTACAGAGAATTTCTCTACAAAGGCAGTAACAGTTATGCCTTGTATAAATTGGTACTCCTCTCAGACAGCAGCAGAGGATCTGGAGGCTCCTACACTCTCAGTCCTTCTGCTTTCAATCACTCAGGAGTTTATGTGTGTAGAGGAGAGAGAGGAGAACCAGCCATTTACACACATTACAGCAATACACAGCCTCTATGGGTCACTGGTGAGGAAAATTTACTGTTGTGTTGAAGTGTTGAATGTAAACGTGTGAATGTAAAATCTGATTAATTCGATATTTTTTTTTATTTTTAAATTGGTCTACAATTACGAGTATGTACTCATGACTTTGAGCAGACTTTTTACATTTGCTAATAGTAAAGAGTACAGTTTCCCCTGTTCCCTCCCAATAGAGTTTAGGGTATTTTTAGTCTAGTGTGTGTCCTAATGAACCAATATCGGAATGCATTTATTGATGGAGATTCCAAAGCACTTTTGTAAGTGTAAAAATTTGTAAAACTTTTTATTACACTATATAATTAAAATATTACCCTTTTAACCCCTACATCATCCCATGGCATACATTATAAATTATATACATGTATTATATAGGATAAAGCCTACACTGTATGTTTACAGTTTAATCATTCTTGGTTTAAGGTGAATCTCCTCAAGTCTATTTGAACCTCACTCCCAGAAAAACTCCAAAATTTAGTAAAGACTCTCTCTCACTGAGCTGTGAGGACCAGAGTAACTCTACTGGATGGACAGTGAGACGATACACAGACAGTAAGAAAGTCTTAGATTGTTCACAGTGGGGATCAGTTTCGAATTCAACATGTAACATCAGCTTCCTCTCTCCAACTGACACTGGAGTTTACTGGTGTGAGTCTGAATCTGGAGAAAACAGTAATCCTGTCAACATCACAGTTCATGGTGAGTCTTCATGTAGTGTGTTTACTGTTAAGGGTAAAATGTTTTATTACCGAATATCCAGAAATATAACTGTAGAATTGAGGAAAAAAACATTCAGGAAAATGAGAAAACGTCTCTAGGTTACATGTGTAACCCTAGTTCCCTGAGGGAAAGAGACGCTGTGTCACAGTGCTTTGGGAACTCGGCTGCATTTTGTCCATGCTCTGAAATAATGTGTGTAATCAGTCAAAATTGGAGGCAGGCTGTCACCGGTGAAGTGACGTTACGACCAGGAAGTATAAAACGCACATGGAGTGTAACCGGCGTAAGCTTCTTTAATAGAGAAGGAAGCGCTAAAGAGACGCCGGCAGTGTGGCTTAGAGACGCAGTGTCTCATTTCTTCAGGGAACTAGGGTTACATACGTAACCTAGAGACGTTTCATTTCAGGAACTCAAGCTGCATCGCAACACTTTGGAAACAAGAGTCCAATACCGCCACACTGACCATTCCCTGACTAGTGTGATAGAGCACAGCTAGGTCGAAGAACAGAGGTGCCTAAAACCTAGCAAAGGTCAGCGGGGTGGACCAGTCCACAGCGTCAAAGATATAGGGAGAACCACAGGGGAAAGTGCGACGTCTCTCGAGACACGAATAGGTCTACTTGCCAAACTTTTCCCACATCTGCTCCACCACATGAGGGTGGAGGGCCATTCCCCGGGTCTCGACTCCTGCCTCAACAGGGTGTCTGCTGCTTTGTTCAACCAGCCTGGGATATAAGCTACTCTCAGGGAGAGAGGAGTGGGCCCAGCTCTGTCAGCCCAGCTTCCCCTTGGCCCACAGGAGGATCTGGCGCACTAGACTGTACTGGTTGTGCCCAGGACCTGGACACCTCGGTGTGCAGGTCAGGGAAAAATGGTAGACCCCGACGTGTTGCTGGACAGAGGGGCTTTATGTCAGGGCTTTAGATCGGCTGGCCAAGCTATATCTAGCTTCTCCACAGCACGTGTCACAACCTCCAGAAGCCCCTCTTTCTCGGGTTTGCTAGGACCTGACCCCCCCTCTTTGGAGGAAGAAATGCGGAGCTGCATGCTCTCGTCACACGGGGAAGAAACTTCCGAAAGACGTGCTTCCAAAGCCTGCGAACGGGAGCTTGACCGGGCAGGTGCGGTAGGAGAAAAAGTCAAGCCCGTCTCCAAACCCTCTGCGAGGTCCATCTGCAAACCCCAGAAACTGGAACGCTGCTCTGACCAGAACTGCAAGGAGTAGGGGCACCCTCCTCGAAGAGTGCTCACCAGGAGCGAAAAGATCACATAGACATGCAAGCACAGTGCTTGCAGTCAGCTCCCTCAAGAACTGACTTAGCATGCTCCGCTCCTAAACAAGCCACACAAAGCCGAAAAATGTGCTTGGTTTTTCCAGATGACTTCAATTTTTTTTTTGGCAGACAAAATAAAATTTTCACACAGAGCGCTTCATGACCAAATAGCCACCGGCTTCACTCTATTTGCATTTTATACTTCCTGGTCAGGAAGTCACCCCTCTTGTGACAGCCTGCTTCCAATTATAACTGATTGCATACATTATTTCAGAGCATGGACAACGTGACCGCGTTTCCAAAGCATTGCGATGCAGCTCGCGGTTCCTGAAAGGGAACTCTTTTTCTCAGTATATTACAGGCAAATTATATCATTATATTATCATTCTGGATACGTATTGTATATACTAGTGATTTATAACAGTTTTAGTTGTAACAGATGATGAGTCTTTGATTAAAACCATTGGGTATTTTTAATGCACAGTGAATATGCACATTGTTTCATTCTTGTCCCTTTTCATTTATCAGTCTCAGGTTCTAGATCCAGGCATATGCATGTAGGAATGGCTGTGATGTTTGGATTTTTGCTCATCGCTTTACTGATATCTATGATTTGGCTCTTGTCCTACAAAAGAGACAAAGGTCTGAGTAACTACTTTCGCTTTGTGAATTAGAATGCAATCTGATTGTTTTAGAAAGAAGAAAGTCAATTTTTAAAGGATCACACAAATGTTTGTGTTAAATCAATAACTTTAGCTGTAAAATATGGCTTTAGTACAGATTATACAGATCAGACATGTAGTTGCACTCATTTGACTTCATACTATTAAATCCAATATTAATATTTGTGTTCAATCATATTGTCTAGTTGATATTTTTTAGATCTGTGTAAAATAAAATGCTTACTATAATAAGGCTCACATCATTAGAGTTACACCCTGTTCACATGTAGATTCTTCCTCCCTTTATAGAAATGCAGCAGAAATACAAAAAGACTCAGAATCAGAGCCGGTCAGGAGCTGAAGACTTTCAGTCAGGACTTGCACCACTTCAGGCTGGTCAGACTCTGTTTATTCATTCATTCATGAATTTCTTCCAAACTCACTGTAAAATGATCAGCAATGCATTAAAATTAAAATGTGAATTATATTATAAATATTTGTTTACAATCTATTATGTTTTGTATATACTGGTGATAGTCACTTTAACAACAAAGGCAGTTGATCTTCATTGTGTTTTCTGTAGAAAAGGAACACAAGTATGCTCCTGTGGATCAGACTGATTTAAATGGAACAGGTATTTCACTTTAACAATACTCTTGCATTAAATATAGATTAACAATATATACAAAACTCAGAGTGTTTTGTAGATTGGAATTTTTTTTTAAAAAACATCAATGTATTGAAGGTAGAGCAAAATAAAGTTCAATTTCGTGTCCTAAATGTAGATCACCATCACCATTCTCTTGTTTTATGTGCTGCAGAAAACAAACTGTTGAGCTTTTTTTAGAAAATAACCATTGATAATGTAGATTTATGAAGCAAATGTACTGCTTCAGAGACCCTACACTAATTTTCCAGCACATCCTGAAGTGTTTTACCACAGAAAATTTAGATTTACTAATTAATGGCACATCATACTTTCATTTTCTACCCTTTTTTTTGTTGTGCAAATTGTGTAAATGTTTGTACTTATCACTTGTGTTAGCTTTTAATGTAAAAGTTTTCTTTTAATGTAAATAAATGTTGCCAACCATTAAGTCCTCTGTCTTGAAAATCTTCCCATTTTAGAAAGTATCCTGGCTGTTACATAGTGCTCACACTGTAGACTCCTTACATTAACATTAAATAAACGTCTTCCAGAAAATGTTATATTGACAACTGGATTTTATTTGTTAACCAACACAAATATTAATCTGTTAATCTGACATCATCTGTTGCTCTAGAAATTATAAGGTATTAGTACAATTGCATTCATTTAAATCTGTGGCATGGAGCTGGACTTCTGCCAGAGCTGATGTTTTAAAAAATGTATCACCCTTCTGACCAATCAGAATTCAGAATTGAACTATTCTGTGGTCTAATGTATTTGAATTGTGTATGATTTTCTATTACATTCTAGTACGTTTTCTATCTAATAATTCCGATTGGATGTAATTTTTCTGGAGACTCATTCAAGATATTTTGATTCCGACTAGATAAGGCCAGTCTGGAAGACATTACTACTAGCTTGTAAGAGCTGAAGCAAAACATGGAGGTAAGACTTGTGAGATTTTCTGTAAAATAATGACATGAATATAACCTACGGATTTCCAGCTGCAGTCATCGATTTAAAAAGATCAATTGTAACATGAATGATAGTAATATCAGGAGATATGTGTTAATAAACGGATATATTACTTATTACTTATATTTTTATTTCCGCAGTGAGCCACGTGTCTGTGTACCATCTAACAAAATAGAGAAGTACAATTTTATAAACCGTTGACATGAAGAAATGTATTTATACTGTGTGTTTATTTATATAATTTTCATCGCTTTTCTTTTTATACTTCTTCAAATACTTGCTTGTGTGATTGTGCAAGCCAGTTATCATGTGTATTTATATTCTGTTTTGAACAGTGTGTGTGTGTGTGTGTGTGTGTGTGTGTGTGTGTGTGTGTGAATGATTTTGGGGGACAATGTGTGTGTGTGTGTGTGTGTGTGTGTGTGTGTGTGTGTGTGA
>JAAIIK010000381.1:26928-46819 GCA_014706435.1 Silurus glanis
TGTGTGTGTGTGTGTGTGTGTGTGTGTGTGTGTGTGTGTTTGTCTGTCTGTCTGTCTGTCTGTCGGTCTGTCTGTCTTTCACTCTCATTGTAAGTACACAGAAAGTAGTAAGTGTTTGCTTTAAAACACACCATTCTTCTGACAGTCATGTGATGGGTTTTTTGTGCGATTAGGACATTGTGTAAACTTTCCTGATCTTCTGCATGAGTGCGCACTACTGTGCAGAAAATGTTTCTAATGTTTTTCATCATTTTGGGACCGTGGTTTGTTTTATGTTAATGCAGTGGTGCAAATTCTGCTGTGACGAGCTGAAGGAGGTGAAAACCTGCAAAAGTATAATTAATGTTGTAGTCCATAATTGTGTGATCCTGAGAGGAGACATAATATCTGCTGCATATCTGGTTAATGGAGTGAAATAAGGTAAAATATCCTGAGAGGAGACATGTTTTGTTGCTTCCTTTTTTAAATCAGTGTGTTCAATATGAAGAAGGAAAGCAGGTACATGATGAAGTAATAAGTGACCTTTCAACTGTAAAATTCGATGGACAAAAGCAAAAATCTAAATACATAAAATAATATACAAATTGCCAGTGAATGTCGTATTCTACATTTTGTGTATTCAGGCTCAAATCGTGAATTATCAGAATTTGGGGGTCTTTTGAGGATTCTGCACTTCTTTTTGTTTCATGTCCATGTCTTTCTTTTGTTTCCCCAATAGATGTCTCTATTGTGTTACTTTGCCTTGCACTAAATACCCATTGTCTCCATCTGTTTTCAATTGTTTTTCTGTACTTTGGACTCATTTGATTATGATTATGTCTTTCTCCATTTTTGTGATTGAACTTTCTAATAAAGCAACTCATGGAACTTTCAACCTGTTTAAGTCTGTCTTTGCAGTTAGGTTCATCCACTTCCCTGTGGCACACTGTCTTTCATGCAGTTGATTCAGGTTTGAGTCGTGCCCCTGATATTAATGTTAATCTTAATTTCCAACCTATGAGCAGGAAAAGATTATTTGAGTTCAATATGATTGTGCATTCCATCAGACCTAAAGTAGTATCTTACCTTCAAATGCAGTAAAATTTCTAAGACTGATGTAACAATGTGCTGTTTTGTGAAGGAAAAATATAAATCACTCCCAGTGACTTAGTTAGCTAGCTAGCATAGTGCTAACAAAATGGACATAGAGGTGCTGTTTTTTCCTCTTTTTTTGTATCTTAGGCTGTTGCTAGTAAAATGATGCTGTTGCTCATAGCATTCCAGAAATTCATAGGCCCCTTGTTATACATATTGCAGTAGGTCACAATAGGCCCAGAGGATTACAAATATAAGTGAAATACTTATGCAAAAAGTACTTTGTAAATGCATATATTCAAATCAAATATTTAATTGAAATGAAGTTTTTGGTTAAATGTTAAACCTTTGCTAACTTAGCCAACATAAAGACTCTCTTCTCAATGTATACTATGAGCAGATTGCATAGGTGATCTAATGTATTTTATAGAATCTTAATAAAAATCCATTACAGATTGGTTCAGGTCAGGGTTGTATTGTTCTTGCCACTAGAAGGCGTAATTTTTAAGACTGTTAGATTTTTATCATGCCCAAACTAAACTTAATTCTTGGAGAGGTTTTCCATACGAACTACGACGTTCGTGGTGCCTTTTCTGATATCAGGGAAGACTCACACAGCACACAGAATGAAGCAATGTTCTTCTTCGGTTTATTGCAGGCAACAGACAAGTATATATACACATTGGAAAGAAAGCCTAAAGCTGTTTCCTGTTTAGACAAGAGGATATACTAGCCGGAGATGTGTGAGCCCAGATAAAGACTCCCTGTATACCTTACATACTAATATAATAAATATTCTATAGACACTGAACAGACAAAAGAATGTGTGTGAACCAGTGTGAGAACCATCTTAACACTAACAAAGACTTTTTAACTAATGGTTCTCTTTCTCTCATTGAGAAAATAAATATTGGTAATTATTCTCACTGTCTCCAACTCTTCTCCTGTCCTACTCTGTATGAGTGTTAGAAAAAAAAAAAAAAACATATTTGATTTTTTACCTAAAGAGGAAGGAAAAGCAGGTTCAGTTTCTGTATAAAACCAGAAGCTACATGCAGGTATCTCTGCATCTTTTTCCTGTCTCTTTTCTTTAACAAAGTCAGTCTGTCAGTAGAGGAACAAGATGGAGTTTGGTCGACTCCATATGATGGTTTGTGAGTAAATATTCTCTTTTGTCTTCATTATAGTGAATGCTGCATTCTGAATGTCCTGAGTGGGGAGTTCATTGTTCCATTATTACGTGTGTGTAAAGTTTTATGGCCAAAATGCTAAGACAATTATTCCTCAATCATAATATCTGCTGCATATCTGGTTAATGGAGTGAAATAAGGTAAAATAGCACAACAGATAAAAAAAAAAATTGAATCTATGAAATGGGAATATTTAGTTGTATCTCTTCTTGTAAATGTCATACATTTAAATGGTCATTGTTTTTTCCCTGTTTTAAACATCCCAGGATACCACATGAATGCAGAGAATATATTTTATTAATTTTTTTATACACCGGTGAGACTAAGCACTTGGTAAAGTACTTGGCAACAAGTACAGTATTTGAGTTGCTCTGCAAAAGTAGGCATTTTTGGATTGAAAGATTCTCCCCTACACATTTCTATGAAATTGTTCAAACCAGGAGATTTTTTCACCTACTGATGGTCATCAAACTCTCATTCCTCAGATTTTCAATTATATTTTGACCAGGCTTTTGACCAGATTATTCTACATCATCCAACTTATTTCTACATTTTATATTTATGGCATTTTGCAGATGCCCTTATCCAGTTACTTACAAACTGAGCAGTTGAGGGTTAAGGGCCCAGCAGTGGCAGCTTGGTGGTGCTGGGATATGAACTTGTGACCTTCTAAAGTCCGATACCTTAACTACTAAGCTACCATCTCTTTCTCCACCGAAATTTCTATCAGGACACTAAAAATAGTGTTATTTTGGGACATTTGTCCTGTCAAAACAGGAATTTACTGATCCATTTTTCTTTGGAATCTTTGTGTACTTGACTTCATCTATCAATTTATTTAATCTTGACTAGTTCCCCAAGTTTTCTGCTTTCCACCACCATGATTTAAGGTTTTGATAATGTGCAATGATGCCTTTCATGTAACAGTTTCATTTGACCATTTAACATTTAGGGGTCTCTGTGCAAACATCAAAATCTCATATGACATATTTATTTATTGTTCAATTGAGTTAAACTTAAGTCTTATACGTGAGTTCAGCATGTCTAAGTCTTTCAGATTGTTGACAAACTGAAGCAGTTCCATGATAATGTCATGTTCTCTGTATCTGTTCCCTTTTTAGTGCTGATTTCACTTTTACCAGTAGCACATCCTCAAGGTGATTATATTTACTTGTTCTTTTTATGATGATCATGTTTGATTTGTGTTTAGATACAAAAGATTTTATTTTATAGTTTTCATAACCCAAACTTTTATTTTGAACACACTGAAATAGAGCAAATGTTGAAGCCTGTTCTCATACCATCAGATATGTAATTAGACTCAGATGTGTTTTATTGAATTTTTCTTTACATTCAATTAAGATGAATGGTATTAAAAAATAATGACTAGCAAAATTCATATTATATATATATATATATATATGTATGTCAATGTGGTTCATTAATTTCACATCAAAGCATTGAGTACTTTTGCTTTGATTCCGACCGCTTTTGAAATTGTATATATTTAATAGAGAGATAAAGGTGTTGAATATAAATGATTCTTTTAGTGAATCTACTGCTTAAGTTGAAGGTGTAAAAGCTGCTTTTTACTTACATCATTTTTACTTATCAACATCATTTCATACCAACAGCTAAACCCAAACCGAGTCTGAGAGTGACTCCTCAGACATCTGTCTACACTGGAGACACAGTCACTTTGAGTTGTGAGATGCAGGAGACGGATGGATGGGAGTTTCTCTGGTACAAAAATAATCAGGATTCACAGTCTTTGAATACTGTAGCTACAAACACCAACACACTCAGTGTGACTGTTAATACTGCAGAAGAAACAGTGTACACATGTATGGCACGTAGGCAAAACACTTTTGAAGACAACTACACAGAGCTCAGTGATCCAGTCAATATTGTAGCAAGAGGTATGTCAGGATTTTTTTCACATTTTTTTTACCACATGTTAGAAGAGTGTGCATTAATTTGTTAAATATTTGCAATTCCATATAATTCTGGAAAGTTTTTATTGAATCATAAATATACGTTAAAAATGAAACATGGTATTGGAGTTAGAGTGCCTGTCATGGTTGGAAACACCTAGTCTTTATTCAGGTTTAGTCAGGTTTTTGAATACTTGCATCTTCCTTTAGTTTCTATGCAATAAACTCGGTAATGTAAAGGTATTAAGATTTACCTTGACCAAACAAATAAATAACTGTTAAGACTTTATTTTCATTGAAAAACCCTCCCTTCAGCATGAATACCAACTTTACACGGCTTCAGCACCTGGACAGCTCATTTCTCCAAACATTCAGGTTAAATATCTCAACTTGCCTCATGTAAAATGTGTCACAGATGTTCTTCACTAGTTGAAGGTTTCTTGTTCATCCCATAGCAGGTCATTAGGGTTTAGGTGTGGTGACTGGGCAGGATATTCCATGATAGATGACAATTCAGACGACCGTTTGCTCTCTAAATAACACTTAGAGAGCTTGGACGTACGCATTGACGCATCGTCTTATTGTATTGTGACGTTGGTTCAAACAAGCCGCAGTCCAGATAAAATTACATGGTCTTAAAGTATGGAATGGGAGCCATGTTGGCTCAGGATTCCTTTCACCTACATTTAACCTACATGTATTAAATGAGTTAGCATGTTCTCTGTATATAAACAGAAACATAGGAAGTACATAGCTACATGTATTTCATCCAAAACCTACTGTCTAATGTGACAGTTTCATTACTATTAATACTGTTAACTGACACTTATGTACAGCTGTGAGATTATTTACCACTCACTTCCTCTGGCCTCCATTCACAAAACGGTGCTTGGCCATTTACCCGCCTCCACACCAGGCTTTGGACTTATCGAAAACACTGAGAAATTAGGAAAAACTTGCTAGAATTTAAGTGATATAGGAGCTCTCTACTTTTGCAGACATTCAACAACAATAACAGTTGCATTAATGTAACTAGAAATGAATAAAAAGTGTGATGTGTTGTTCATTTATACATTTAATGAAGTTAACAATTGCCAAACCACCCTGCCACTCAGTATAAAAGGTGGTAAGTTTAGAGATTAACGGTGAAACTGGTGCTATTTTAACCACTTGCATTACCACGTCTGCGATTTCATCATGGACAGCGAGTTAGAACAATGAACAAACGTGAAATTCTGCGTAAAACTAGGCAAATCTGCCACAAAGACAGTGGACATGATATATGTTTGTCATAAGGCAATGCTGCAACGAGTTGTTTGAGGTGTTTTGAGCATGCTGTGCTCTTCAGGTATGGAAGAACATCTCTGGAAGACGACGAGAGATCAGGAAGCCCTTCAACAAGCTCAACCCCTGAAAATGTCAACCATTTCACAACTTGTGCATGACGATCATCGCCGAACAATCCATATGATCTCACTTTTGCACCCCACATCCAGTGTGAGATCCAGTGTCAATAGCAGAACGTGCTTGACCCGCTTTGAAAACGAAGACTCCCAGGACATGTTCCTGAAGTAGCAGGAACACTGGGAGCGCTGTATTACTGTGCAAGAGAACTATTATGTAGGTGATAATGTGTAAAAATAGATAAATAAAGTTCTTTCTTGTAAACAGAGCCAGTCTTAAAACATTTTGATTCCACCTCATATTCACTATATTACCAAAAGTATTGGGTCACCTGGTCATATGTCTGGTATGTGATTTTTGGGCATCGGATTCCACCTTTAGTCCTAATTTGCTTTTATAACTCCCTCCACTCTTCTGGGAAGATGCTCCACTAGATTTTGGGGTGTGCTTATGGATATTTGTGTTCATCAGCCACAAGGGTGTTATGAAAGGCAGGTACTGATGTAGGTGAGGAGGCCTGGGGTGCAGTCAGCGTTCCAATTCATCCCAAAGGTGTTCAGTAGGGATGAGATCAGAGCTTTATAGGAGGCCACTAAAGATTTTTCTCTCCAAAGCATGTAAACCAGATCTTCAAGGAGCTCACTTTGTGCACAGGGGCATCGCCATGCTGGAACAGGTTTGGTTTTCCAAGTTCAAGTGAATGCAAAATTTTATTATAGCGCCATCTAAAGACGTCCTGTACAATTGAGTGCCTCCAGATTTGTGGTAACAATTTGGAAAAAAACCCCACATATAGCAGGTGTTCCAATACTTTTGGCAATATAGTGTATGTCTGAAACCAGTGTGAGGAATGTATATCAGAAATCATATGGGAAAATTTCTCATTATAATCATATGGCAAAAAAAAAATTCATATAATTTTCTATTTCCTGTGTAACAGAGAGACCACAGGCAGTACTGAGTGTATCTCCACAGAACTGGCTGACTGAAGGAGACTCAGTGACTCTAAGCTGTGAGGTTACAGACTCCTCTACAGACTGGACATTCAGCTGGTACACAGTTGTTCCCTACGCAAATGGTTTAACTAAAAATAAAGATGGTTATTTCGGACATGTAAAGCCTCTCTCTGATAGCAGCATAGGATCTGGAGGCTCCTACACTCTCAGTCCTGCATCTTTTAATCACACAGGAGTGTATATGTGCAGAGGAGAGAGAGGAGAACCAGCCTTTCACACACCTTACAGTAATCTACAGCCTCTATGGATCAATGGTGAGGAAAATAATTATAAGTTGGAGGCCACCAAGTTGGAGGCCAGATCAATTTACAAGTCTTTCACATGAAGGAAAAGAATTTTGGTGTACATTTTCCTATATTCTATTGTTATGGGCTAAAAGGTAGGTGTTTAGGATTTTGAAGGCAATGGATGAGTTGCCCATGAAAAACCCTGTCAGATATATAATCTGAATGCATGTAATATTCCTTAATAAATAGTGACCTAACCTTTGAACTCAAGTTGCTAAATATAGATTCAAATAGCACTGTATAATAAAATGTGGTGTAAATGTGTTTACTGCAGGTTATGCCATGAAAACACAACCCTACATGTGAATAATAATATTCTGTGTTTAAGGTGAATCTCCTCCAGTGTCTCTGATCATCAGTCCCAGCAGAACTCAACACTTTACTCGTGACTCTCTCTCACTGAGCTGTGAGGACCAGAGTAACTCTACTGGATGGACAGTGAGAAGATACACAGACAGTGAAGGAGTGTTAGATTGTTCACAGTGGGGATCAGTTACAGGATCTACATGTAACATCAGCTTCCTCTCCACATCCTACACTGGAGTTTACTGGTGTGAGTCTGAATCTGGAGGAAACAGCAACCCTGTCAACATCACAGTTCATGGTGAGTCTCACATCACCATTCTAATCCTGTTTATCTTAGTACCTGTAGTTTCTGTATTGTACTGCATGTACACCGATCAGGCATACCATTATGGCTATAGATCGGTAAAGTAACTGATTACATCCGTAAAGAATTCAATGCGCCTCACTTTTTCCACATTTTGTTATGTTACAGCCTCATTCCAAAATGGATCAAATTCATTATATTCTTCAAAATTCTACAAACAATACCACCTAGTGACAACGTGAAAGAACTTTATTTGAAATCACATGTACATAAGTATTCACAGCCTTTGCCGTAACATTAAAAAATGGGCTCAAGTGCATCCTGTTTGCACTGATCATCCATGAGATGTTTCTACAACTTGATTGGAGTCCACCTGGCATAGATTCAGTGGATTGGACATTATTTGGAAAGGCACACACCTGTCTATATGAGGTCCCACAGTTACCAGTGCATTTCAGAGCACATACCAAGCTGTGAAGTCCAAGGAATTGTCTGTAGGCCTCTGAGAGCGGATTGTATCGAGCCCGAGGCTCATTGATGCACATGAAGAGCGAAGGCTGGTCCATGTGGTTTGATCAAACAGACGAGTTCCTGAAGATCCAACTTCTGAAGAAGGTCATGCTGTTAATGTTCGACAGGTCAGAACTGTTTCAGCAGCAAAAGGGGACCAACACAATATTAGGCAGGTGGTCATAATGTTATGCCTGATCAGTGTATCTATAAATCTGTATCAGACCAGTATTATGCTTCTCATCAACATTGACAGCAACAGTACTGCACAGTTTAATGTTTCTCAGGCACATGGGTTTGCTCTGGATAATGGCATTTTCTCTGTTCTAGATGGTGATGTGATCTTGGGGAGTCCTGCTCATCCTGTGACTGAGGGACATCCTCTGACTCTACACTGTATATATCGCTACACAAATCCCCCAAACCTCCAAGCTGATTTTTATAAAGATGGATCAGTCTCCCAGGCACAAACCACAGGAGAGATGATCATCCTCAATGTCTCAAAGTCAGATGAAGGTTTCTACCACTATAAACACCCAGAGAGAGGAGAGTCACCGAAAAGCTGGATCTCAGTCAGACGTGAGAAATCATTTGAATTCAAAATTCTTTCAATTTTCTTCCAGGTTTTGGATCCGGTAGTGAAATAATAGGACTAGCAGTGGGACTGAGTTTGGCCTTTTTGTTTATCCTCTCACTGAGTTTCTTTATTCCTTTGTGGTGCAGGAAAAGAAAGAAAGGTGAGCTTTAACTACATGTGTACAAAATCACGACTTACTGTATAAATTATTGGCTTCAAAGTGATAGTATGAAGTGTGAAATCACCTGGTCTTTAGAATTTTTTAAAACACCTGCATGCTCTATTTGTTTCGATGCAACAAGCTAGGTAAAAAAAAAAAATGCACCTAAAGGACTCTCAGACCATGAGAAACAAAGATTGAACTCTTTGGTCTAAATGTCAAGCGTCATGCCTGAAGGAAACCAGGCACCACACATCATCTAACCAATACCATCCCTACAGTGAAGCATGGTGGTGGCAGCATCATGCTGTGGGGATGTTTTTCTGTGGCAGGAACTGGGAGATTAGTTAGGATCTGATTTGATTTTTGTCCCTGATAGAAGAATGTATGTAAGACATAAAACATCAGAGAAGATGTTTTCAGACTGCTTCACCCCCACAATCAAACATAGGGGTGGAAGCTTAATGGTTTGAGGTGTTTTGGAGCAGGGAAGATTGGAGACTTATTCTGGAAAAAGAAAAGAAATCCTGAACCAACATGGCTCCCATTACATACTTCACCATTATGATGATGACCCGAAGCATACGTTAAAAGCGATGTAAGCACATTTATTCATGGATTGGTCTGCCCAGTCACCGCACCTAAATCCTAATGAACTGCTCTGCATGCAGATGCACACAAAAATAAATCTCCCATCTTTGGCAAGTTTGAAAAGAGGCACGGCATTAAGTATTGTCCAGACTGTTATTTATGCTGAGGGAAGATATTTCAATGAAAATAAAGTCTGGAAAAAAAAAAATAAAAAAAATAAAAAAAATAAAAAAATAAAAAAATAAATATATATATATATATTTCATTTGATCCAAATAAAATGTATACCTTTAAATGACTTAGTTTCCAAACATTGTAGATCAGTCCTATAACTGTGGTATCCTCTGCAAATGTTGAGAATAATGCTGGAGTAACTTGTGGCCACAGTAAACTAGCAGAGCTTGTCCTCACCACATGGTTTCAACCTGTTAGGAAGCTCTGGAGATGGAGGTGTGAGCTGAAACCTGCCTATTTTTCACGAGGGGGCTCTTCACTGTAATGTAGTGAAGATCGGGTATCTGTAGATGTGTTATGACAGCAGACGAATTTCTCAGGGTCTGATTTGTTTTCTGATTTGCATTTTCTAATAACACCAAATGATAAAAATGTTGCAGGTTGCCAGTTATTGAAGTCTTGTTATGTTTAGCAACAGGTTGTATTACGACTGGCCACAAAGCTCAGGTTTATGAGGTTTGGCTGATTTATATATTACACTGCTAAATATCTTTTTTTTTCCCCTTGCTGCTGCAGGTGCTGATGCTGAGCCCAATGGTAATTTTATGACCTATGCTGATCTTAAACTAAATCCAATGAAAAAAGAAGATAGAACACAAGGTACTGAAATATGAAGCAACTGTTATTATAGAAATAACAGCATCATATATAACAATCCCATTTATAAACTCCTTATAGAAAAAAAACAAATCACACCTTTTGACCAATTAGAACACACAATTAAACAGTTAATGTGGTATATTTAATTCTTTGTATTAACATTTTCTGGTATATTTTATAAATTGGAATGGCTGTAATTTTTTTTAGACTGAGATTAATCCAGGATTCATTCATGAAACAGAGAGTGTGGGTGATGAGATCGTCTACTCCGAGTTGCAGCAGAACATGGAGGTAAGATTCACAAGTTACAGTATAAAGCATTATAGACCAAGAAAGAGAAATCTATTATTTTGGTTATTTTTATGTATATTTTTTTAATATCTGCAGGGAACCACTAATGCTGATGGAGCCAGTAATTAGGTGGAAGCTGGAATTGGTGCCAAGAAGCTGGAATGGTATTCAGTTAATCCCCACATTATCCATTGACTTATGGTACCACAACTTCAACATTTCCCAAGAGCTGTACTGGTTGTGAAAATGATAATGTTTTTAGAGATTTGAAAAAAATCTAATACTTTGGGTTTATTTGCTTAAAAACATTTTCAAGGGTGTCAGCAGAGTAGAACAATTTTCTCCAGGGGCTAAAAGTATTACAATACATCAAAACATGCTTAAATGGACTTCAGGAAGCTGATTGTTTTTCATTGTAAGAAGTGGCGCACATGGGATCAGGGATTTCCATCCAACATCAGGATTTAAGGCTTTATTTCCTACCATGCAACTTGCTGCCATCATGTGGTAGGAAGTGGTAGTTCAGTAGTTTAAGAGATCATGATTTCAATTCCCAGCACCACCAGACTGCCACTGCTGGGCCCTTGAGCAAGGTTCAGTTGTATATAAGAAGTGTTGTACTAAATAGAGATACGACCAAAGCTATAAAAGTAAGTAAATGTCATCTATGCTAATTTGGGATAAATATGCAGATTTCTTTACCGGTTTGAGGGCTTGGCAAAAGCCAGGTCGTCTTCTGGATTCCTGGTATGCAATTAATACACCACGCAACAATACATTTTATACACACACTTGCTTTATTCCATTTGTGTACACAAAAGCAACATTTTTCGAAATCAGGTTTCACTTTCGGGTTTCTTGCGTAACCTGCACATCACCTTGAATGCAAAGTCGATCCATGAAAGTCAGACCAGAGTCCGATTGCGTACAAACGTTTTATAAAGGTTTTGCCCTTGTTTTCTGAAAGAAAGTTGAACCTCATTCATGTGGACCTCCGTTTCACACCGCAGCTTAGATCACACACATGAGGGTTCACCACCAAAAGATACAAATAAACATTTCAAACATTTTGGTCAGTGCGATAAAAGCCATTCTAGTAAAATCTTTCCATTACAAAGAAAAAAAAAAAAAAGCACACAGTTAAAATATAAAAACACGAGTATATAAAGAGTGAGATGAAATGACAAATCACGATCAAAAAAAAAAAATCACAAACTCACAAGGGACTGAACATTAGGCAGCTATGACTAGCCCCTCCCATTTCAGCTGCTGGTGCATGTAGGAAATGTCAATGCACTGACGACATTTCCTAGGGGAGGGAGGAGGAAACAAAAACAAAACAAAGTGCCCGATATGAAGAGAAGAGAGTGGCGTTCAGGCTCGTCTCGTATTAAACCTCACTGTTCCCAGAATGTCCAAAAGAGGGCCTCAGTGTCCAAAGAGTCTTTCATAAGCAGACAGAAAAATCTCACTACAACTACTCTTTTCATAATATCTGATCGTTAATGCTATATACCCCCCGCGGAAATGCAACCCGTCGGCCTGTCGAGATTATAGAAAGGAGAAGAGGGGGAAAAAAAACAAAAAGGTGACATCTTGTTGGCTGCTGATCGAGCTGGATTTACACACACAAGGCTCGGGGGAACCTGAGAGTGAGAACGAGAGAAGGAAGAGAGTGTCATGCTTTCGTAATTCCCCTTTTCACTGCTAAATTATTGCACTTCCTTTATGAAGAGGAAGTTTAAAAAAAATAAATAAATAAAAATAAAAATCCCAAAACAAAAACCACCACCTTACCTGTCCTCCCTGAAGCCGTCCGCTTCCTCTTCATAGTCATCCAGCTCCATGTCCAGCTCGTTGTCCAGGCAACTGCGGCCATAGCTACTGAGGACGCTGTAGAAAGAATATTTTAATTGACTCGAACATTGACTGGGGTTTTCAAAAGCATGCGCGCGTGTGTGTGTGTGTGTGTGTGTGTGTGTGTCCCGACCTGACAGAGCGGCAGGTGAAGAAAACGATGCGTTTGAGTTTCTTGTTGTAGAAGAAGTAGTTGAAAGACCAGAGGTTGCCCTCCTCACCGAAGGGGTCCGAATCGAGATCCGGGTTATAGCTGAACACACACAACACACATTTATTCAGCATTTATTCCTTCAGACACAACACACACTTTAGATCCACATCTTTATTAATACTTATTTTGCAGAGAACTGAATTTGGTCCTGTATATTAGATCTTTCTACTCAAATCAGTTTTTTTTTTCATAAACAAAACCTTTAGGTAACACATGAACTAATAAATGCACGGAATGCAATTTGTTGGTTTCTAACCATTGCATCACTCCTGTGGCTGAATCTCACATTGTGTTCTGCTGGTAATAAATTGCACTATGTAGGGTCTCTGCATTAGAGGCCCACCGATGCAGATTTATTTTGCCTGATACGGTCAGCCTTGGCAGACATGGGAAAAAAATCTCTATGATCACTTCAGGTGTAAACGCTGATAGCTTTTTACTCTATACTCACAGTTCTAGCTATTGTGCTTTCCCTGTTTGGATGCTGAATACAGACTACTGCCACCTGCTGGTATGGGAAATTGTTCTCTAATGCAAGCATGGGTTTGGTTCATCGGATGCACCTGCCTAATAATCTGCATAATTTGCAGCACAAACGACCGATGCAGATTAATAAAAAAAAAGAATAAAGCCCCCCCCACCAAATCGTCTCGATTAATCAGCCAGATGATCACATGACCACATCACTATAGTATATCCGTAAGGTATAAAGTAATAATCAACTGACATTTGGAAAATGGAAACGCTGAACACATCAGTAAATAATTAACATTGATCTGTAGCGCACACACACCTGTAAATGTCACAGCTCTGCAGGTTGATTTCCTGGTCGATGGCATTCCACAGCTCTGGACCGAGAGTATTAAACTCCTCCCCGACGGAGGAGTACAAGCTGCTGTTCACAGAGTTGGCCACCTAATAGGAAGGGGGAGGAAAAAAATAAATAAATAAACACTTCAGCAGACAGACATCACTGACAGCAGGAGGGACTGCTGAACTCCAACCCACTGACCCCAAACCCACCAACCAGAATCCAGAATTTGACAGCAGTGTAACATAATACCGTGTGTGTGTTCCTCAAGGGTTACCATACAATACCCCCACCCCCCCCAGTACACACCTTCTCCCCAATCCTGAGTCCACCTTTTCTCAAGAAACAGGTACAAGTGTTGATATTTTCAAGACTGTAATGTCAGAATTTCCTTAAGGACATTCAAAGTCTCAGTTCTAGAACAAATCGCTCTACAAGTCAATCGCTCAAATCATAGTCCAGATCCAGCCAAATATTTCAGTGGCTCAAACCCACAGTTTTCTCAACATTTTGCTAGTCGCTGTGGTGCAGTTTATCCAGTCTCCTGGGATAATGTTCTTTACTGAAGGCAGAGCTTTAAAAAAAGGGGTTTCAGAAGGATCTCTTGCACATGTGTATGAAAGGAAAAATAAAGTGACGTCCTTTAATTAATTTTTTTTGAAGTTACCAAATTACCGTATTTTTTGCACTATAGGGCGCACTAGATTATAAGGCGCACTGTCAATGAATGGTCTATTTTCGATCTTTTTTCATATATAAAGCGCACCGGACTATAAGGCGCATTAAGCGAAAAAAAAAAAAAAGATAAGTCAGTCAGTCAAACTTTATTAAACGCGTTCACAATAACTCTCAACATTATTCAAACGTTAATGAGCGTATTCGCAATAACTACCAACCTTGTTCAGTTGTAACACGTAAAATACAACACAATACACTCACTTTTTCAGTTTATTCCTCGTCCACAAATCCTTCAAATTCTTCATCTTCAGTGTCCGAGTTTAACAGTTGGGCGATTACGGCATCCAACATGCCCGAATCCCTCTCGTCATTATCCGAGTCAGTGTCGTTGCTGTTAGCTGGCAGTTCAGTGATGATTCCGGCCTTTGTGAAAGCTCGGACCACAGTTGAGACTGATACCTTAGCCCAGGCATCCACGATCCATTGGCATATAGTGGCGTAAGTCGCCCGGCGTTGTCTCCCTGTCTTGGTGAATGTGTGTTCGCCTTCTGTCATCCACTGCTCCCACGCAGCTCGCAGTTTAACTTTGAACGCCCTGTTGACACCAATATCTAGCGGCTGGAGTTCGTTAGTTAATCCACCTGGAATGATGGCAAGCTCCGAATTAGTTTGCTTCACTTGGTTTTTGACAGCATCGGTGAGATGGGCGCGCATGGAGTCGCAGATCAATAGGGACGGAGATTTGTGAAAAAAGCCATCCGGTCTCCTGACGTAAATTTCTCTCAGCCACTCACTCATCTTTTCCTCGTCCATCCAGCCCTTTGGGTTAGCTTTGATGATGACGCCGGCTGGAAACGTTTCTTTTGGCAAAGTCTTTCTCTTGAAAATGACCATGGGTGGAAGTTTCTGGCCATCAGCCTGGCAACTGAGAACTACAGTGAAGGATGACTTCTCGTTCCCTGTGGTGCGTATAGACACCGTTCTGGTCCCTGTGTTCTCCACAGTGCGGTTCACGGGGATATCAAAGGTGAGGGGAACCTCGTCCATGTTGGTGATGTGCTCTGGCTGGATCTTCTTTTCAGCGATCTTGTTTTTGCAGTATGCGCGGAAAATGACCAACTTTTCTTCGTAATCTTTTGGCAGTTGCTGCGAGACGGTAGTTCGTGTGCGGATAGAGAGATTACGTCTTTTCATAAAACGAAAGCACCAAGAAGGACCGCCTCGAAAGTCATTGATATTCATGTCCCGTGCTAACGCTGTTGCCTTCAGTCGAATAGAGACTGTAGAGACGCTTCTACCTGCTGCTCTCTGTTCAATAACCCACTGTTCTATTTTGTCCTCTAACTGTGGCCATCTCGCTTTGTTCCCGCGGAAACTCTGTGTGGTCTTCTTTACTTGGCGCAGGTCATCTTCTTGCTTCCTCCACTTCCGTACCATTGATTCATTAATGTTGAATTCTCTCGCAGCTGCTCTATTCCCATGTTCTACTGCGTGACTGATAGCCTTGAGTTTGAAGTCCGCGTCGTAGGCGTGTCTTTTGACAGGTGCCATTTTGGGATCCTTATACACACACTGTAATATTATGGTGAAGCACAGTATGTATTACTCCGCGACCCTCCTGGCTACGGTAGCCGTAATGCTGCAAGCGGTGCGGCTTTGTAGTTTACCAAAGTCGTACTAAAACATTTTGACTTAGCGCCGTGAGCTCCTTGTACCACACAAAATCGCTTAGAGGTCAGTAAGCAAAACCAGATTATAAGGATCGGATTATAAGGCGCACTGTCGTTTTTTGAGAAAATTAAAGGCTTTTAAGTGCGCCCTATAGTGCAAAAAATACGGTATGCATTTTATTCCATAATCACTAATCGGTGGTACCAAATTTAAAACCAGGCGCAGCTTTCCAACTAGAACTAACTTTTGCAGATGAACCGGCACCGATAGTTGATTGCTAGAACTCACTGCTATCAGCAAAAATCCACACCGATAGTTTTTCCGGGTTGTGTACGTTACTGGAGTGACCGAGAAGGTCTGCTGTCGTTACGAGAGCGGCCTCTGGAGGCAAAAAAAATCACTGACATGCAAGACTGCGCGCTGCATTGAGAGCGCTACACACGTTATATATAATTAATTATATCATGTTTAATAGCGTTTTCTATTTAGCACATTTTTATGCTCCAGTACTGTTTTTTTATTAATAAAAGTTCAGTACTATTTTACAAACCCAGGGGAAAAGAGGACAACCTGGCAACACTCCCTGTTTGTTTAGTGTACTCAGCATTGGTGGATCAGTGGTTAAAGGTTATTAACCGGAATGTCGAGGGTTCGAGCAGACACTGTTGGGCCCTTGAGAAAGGCCCTAAACCCTTTTAGCTCATGCATCATGGCTGACCCTGCGCTCTGACCCCAGCTTAAGACGACGTTCAGCGATAAGGAGATAATGGAAAGTTCCCGACTCGACTCACCCAGTTGGAGCTCGGCTCGCGGCTGAACTCGTGGGCCCGGGCGGCGCTGAAGTCGTAATCGGGACGGAACGATTCGTTCAGTGTGGTGATGAGGTAGAACAGGGTCTTCCTGCAGCACTTGTCGCTCAGCGGGTTCTCCGGGTCATCGCCGCTCTTCCCCAACCTGACGCAGAGACGGAGATGGTAAGAAACACGGGATAGTGAAATGAAATGCAGGTGGTCGGAGAATACGTGCAGATGTGGTTAAGCCATTGTTTTATCTTAAGTGTGTTCTTGTTGTCTCTCGCTGCATGCTGGCTATCTTGTACACGCGATCTGCTGAGACCGTGTGAAAACGCTCTTCGCGCCACGTGTGGTCACGCTGTAGGTGAAATACGATCTTTCGTCGCGGTTCTGGAAAGCTCAAGCGGCTCGGAAAGCCCCGACCGGGGCCACGTGGCCATCCGATTAAGTAGATGTTATGCCTCGCTCGGCAGGGAGATGCCGTTTCTCGCACTCGGCTCAGAAGAGCTGTGGCTCTCAGAAACTGCTAACAGGAAGTCAGTCAGTTATCGAAAGACAAGAGGTTGACCCTCAGATACAGACCCTACTTGCACCCTGATCACACTGTACAGCATCTAACTTTTGTAACAATAAAGTTCAAGTATTTTATTAATACGTAATAACCCTTATTTCCCTCTCCCTGATACTCCTCTCCCTCTCTGTGGAGTTCAACATGCTCCTGAGGGATCAGGGGCAGAGTTAAAGATACACGTCACCACATTCTTCATTGGCTAAATCTGGTGACATGTCTTCAACTCCGCCCCTTTTTTGACGTCAGAGAAAACTACAACCAATAAATAAGTGGAAACTGTAAGGACCGCGAGATTCGAGGGATGACTGTACTACTATAATATATTAGAAGCAGCACGTTAAACTTCATGTAGCAGGTGGAACTTCTGTCTGAACCGGATGGTTATTCTGAAATAATACCCATGCTGGAGTAGAATTGTAGTATGATATCTGGTGTAATGGAAAATGTTATGGGTTGTCATTCTCCAGAATAGTGTACCAGCACCAGGGTTTGGTATGTTACTGATGGGTAAATTGTGTGTGTGTGTGTGTGTGTGTGTGTGTGTGTGGATTGTAGGCTCCTTACAAGTTAGGACTCTGGGCACTGCTGGTCTGGGGAGGTGAAAGGGCCTCCAGGACATGTGGCTCCCCCTCTTGGCAGAACTGCTTAAACATGTGCTTGTCATCACCAGCCATCTTGCATGAGTAGCTCTCGATCCTAGGAAAGAGAGAAAGTTGTATTGTATATAAACCCAGTAAAAGGCAAAAACACACTAATTGGACAGGGAATGAGTGGAAGAAAGTTCTGGAGTCCAAATGGGAAATGTGTCATCTCCAACAGAAGAACTTGTGTATGACAGAACAGGAGAGAAGATGTGATCAGACTGCCCTCACCTCCCCACAGTCACAGGTAGGAAGTGGACGCTTTGAGACCATAAAAGGTTGCAGACTTACTCCAGGAAGTGGAAGGAATCCTAAACCAACATGGCTACCTAACAAGAAACCTCCAACTAGTGAAGAGCATTTTGGTGCATTATACCAGAGGTTAATTTGTGTCTCTAAAAAAAATTTAAATCCTAGGGGTTTAGAAATTTGACAGGCAAAGCGACCAAAATATATTTTTATAGCTCATGTCCAAAAACATTAACATTTTAATCGACCCATGTTCCAAATACTCTATTAAAGTCCTGAACGTCAGACCTGGGCTTTGTTCCGTTCCACATTTTTGATCACGTCAAAAACTTACAACACAACATTCTCAGCGAAAGGAGCCTAAAGGGGAAATTCCTGGGTGAAAAAAAACATGTCAGCACAGTGGTTATAGGTTATATGACTTTTCCCAGTCATATGTGGGTCTTCCCCAAACTGTGACCACAAAGTCAAAGGCACACAATTGTACTGGAGAGAAATATTGTCTATTTACTTGTACTAGGAGACCAAAACCTGTTCCATGTGCACGTTTCTGTGGGTTGGAGTGGAGAACCTCCAAACCTTATTAAACGCCTCTGGGATGATTTGGAATGGCACCCCAGAACCCCCTCCCCACATCAGTATCTGAATGAGCACAAATCTGCTGGAACATCTTCCCAGAAGAGTGGAGTTTAAGAGCAAATGGAGACTCAATGTGGAATGAGATGTTCCAAAAGTACTACAGTACTCAGGGTCTGTGTAGGGTTGCTCGTTATATGTATCAAGGGTAACATCTAGTCCATAGGGACTTGTATAGCAGACATGTTCGTGTAGAGAATTTGACCACTTATTCATTCCAAGGATTTCTAAGACTGGAAAATGTTAATGGAAATGAATGGGCCTATTAAAAATTGCAGGTGATCCTATAACAGGGAACGTAAATGTATTAAGACTCTTGAAGGATAATTGTTTAAAACAGATTTAATGCAATTGCAGTTTAATTTCTTCTTGCACATTCACATGGCATCACATGGCTCCTGAGGCCACGCCCCCTGTGCATTCTTCCGTAACACATTCAATCCTGCACGCAAGATAATGCCCAAAAAACAGCCATCCTGGCAAGAATTCAGGCAAAAACAACAATATTCCATAGATTTAGGTAGAAAACTCCCATGTTTAAATCTGTCAGCTGATGACCAAACTAAATGTTTATATTGGTTTGCGTACAATTGTATACAATTCCCAAAGTTTCTAATGAATTCCCGAAAATTCCTGCTACGTTTCCAACTTGGAATATTTCCCAAATTCCCCAGATGAAGTTCTCGGGCATTTTCCGCCGCTTTGCAACCCTTTTGGTTAAATGCGATGTGGAAAGTCTCTGGTCTGAGGCGAAGCTTTTAACTGGGATTTCAGACGGACTTCAGGACGGAGGAGTGATAAAGTGGAGCTTATTATTAACCCCAAGACGGAGGATCACGTGTCGGGTATCTAGTTAATTAACTACCTTTTATGGCATTGCCTTGAAAGCTAATCACGTACATAGTTTAAATAAATAAATAAATAAAAAGTAAAGCACACAGGCTGGATGTTGTTACAGGAGGCTCAGTGTTTATCTCGAGATCTATTTGGAGCTCGGATGAAATGTCACACAGACAGACGGAGGCCGTGCTTTGTGTGTGTGTGTGTGTGTGTGTGTGTGTGTGTACATGGTTATGTAAGCGGAGAGGTTGTGTCAGGTCCAGACACACAACCCAGATCGTATTTATAGGTGAAGGGCAAAAGTCACAATGGTTTATGGGAGTCATGTGATGGAACACTCTGGGTTGAAGCCTGGACCCATCCCCAGTGAGCAGAAACAAATGTCAGGCTGTGGGCACAATTCAAACGTGTGTGTGTGTGTGTGTGTGTGTGTGTGTGTGTGTGTGTGTGT
>JAAIIK010000381.1:46919-58679 GCA_014706435.1 Silurus glanis
GTGTGTGTGAGAGAGTGGGGGGGGGAGACACATGGGAATCTGTACATGGCAGGAATTGGCAGGTTTCCATGAACTGAAGAAAAAAAAAAAAATTGTTTACTGTAAGTGAGGTTAGATCAAGAGGTCTATGGGCAGATGAAATCTAGTTAGAAAACCGTTACACAAGCGAAAGGGTTTGCCATTATGCCAACGTTTCCAGTTTATTTTCGAGGCTCCGAGTGCAGTGGAACTAGAACTCCTTTTTAGTCTATTGCTCCAGCGTTGGAAAATTCATGAGGCTCTAAAACATCCAGCACATCCGTCTCACCCTTACAATTTACTTGTTCGGTGTCAAAACTGTTCCTGAATAATCAGTCTGGATATTTATAGAGGAACGTGTGTGTGTGTCTCTCTCCCAGTAAGACTATTTCCACTGAAAAAATCCTACTTTAGCATGAACAGCATTACACTCACTGTTCCTTCCTCCAAATCTCAGCTTGAAACACTCTGCCATGTCTCTTGTGAAACTCTCAGACGTTCTTCACTAGTTGGAGGTTTCTGGTTCCTCTCAGAGCAGTTTAACAGGATTTAGGTGCGTTGACTGGGCAGGTCGTTCCATGATGGAAATCATGCCAGACCAGTGCTCTCTAAAAAAAAAAAAAAAGAAAAAAAAAAAAACGGCTCGTCATCTTGTACGGTGAAGTCGGTTCCAATTGAGTCCACACGGAACCGCATGGTGTCGAAGTATCAGGATTCCTAGCACTTTCCAGAACCTTCCCTGCTCCAAAACACCCCAAACCATTAATCTTCCACCTCCATGTGCGAGTGTGGGGGTGAGGGAGCCTGCTCACATCTGTTCTGTTGGAGACAAATGTCCCGTTTGGACTACACACAAAAAAAAAACCTCAAGACTCCCGCTACACATACACAATCCCATATTGTAACAGAATTCCTACACTTCCTCTGTAATTGAGTTTGGAGTAGAGGGATTTCTGGTCTATGCTCAGAGCAAGGAAGCATTTTGAAATACTGACCTTCGCTTTAAAATGGGTCTCGATCTGCAATACAGACAGCCGAGATCCAAACCCTGAGGTTTCAGTGTTGAATATCTGACATGCTGCAGCTTCAGAAGCTGGTCAGATTGCAACAGGAAGCAGAACATGCGCTCCAATCTGAGCATCCAGGCAATTTAAGCAGTTTGTTTACTGCTCTGCGTATCGTGATGCTTGTTAAGCAATAATTCAGGAAGGAGGTCACGGCGCGAAACTTGGCAGAACGTATGGAACAAAGCCGCGTGTGTGTGTGTGTGTGTGTGTGTGTGTGTGTGTGTGTGTGTGTGTGGGGTAAATGCAGGATGTGCCGCACTTTCGGATGCAAATGTTACACGATACCACATTTTGCGTCACAGTGCACGCCTGAGGGATTGATCACACACACACACACACACACACACACACACACACACACCCCGAGTGCACAAAAACAAATCGGCCTTTCTGTGAAAGCAACAGTTCTGTCTCAAAAAGAGACAGATGCGGTGCATCATCCGCTCACCACAGGTGTAAAGAAGCGACGACTCGTGCAAGAAAGTTCACGCTGCGCTCCAGGAGAGCTGGGTTTTCAGCTGGGTTTCAAAGGGTCTTCAAATATATATATATGCATGTAGGTCGATAGAGATCAAATACACAAAATTACACCACGATATAAATGCAAAGCTGATACAATTGAAAAAAAAAAGAAAAAAAAAGAAAAAAAGAGACCCTTTTCTCTGCAGGCAAGCTCGTCCTGAACTCTTGTTGATGTTGCACTCGTTTCCAGTTGCGAGCTTTGACCCAACAGACCGGTTTATATGAGCAAACTACGACGGGGGTGGGGGGGGGAATAACCATTAAAGAATTATTATTATTTTTTTTTTATATTACCCCATTCCACATTTGCTCCTATAATAACCCCGACTCTTCACAGATGATGTTCCTCTAGAGATTGTGCTCATTCAGGGACCTGGGTGTTAAGGAGGCCTGGGGGTGCAGCCAGTGTTCAGATTCATCCCAAAGATATTCAATAATTGAGTTTGTTTGTTTATTAAGAGACAAGGTCATCAAATCCATAACATCTAAATGATTATACAAAAAAAAAAAATTACAAAGAATTATAAAAATAGAACCCCACATGTAAACTTGGTCACGTCTCGATTTGAATTAAGAGGCTTCTTTTAGTACTGGAACTTTTTCCTACACTTTATTTTATATGCGTCTCGTTACTTCTGCTATTTGTTATTAAATAGTTTGGAGCTCTATAGCAGGAGATCTCCTATTCCTTTGTGAGCAGGAGCACCGGAATGCTGAGACGTTTGCAAAGTCACAGTCAGGTGTCCCAATAGTGTAGTGTAGTGTTTTCAGAACAATCAGTTGCTTCTTATCAACCTACAAAACACGTCTTGCTGGTTACATGACTGGACCAAAATTCTTTTTTTCTTTTCACTAAACTTGCACTTCCCTATAGCTGGAAAAAAAAAATCCCCTTTTTAAGTCAGTGGTACAATCCGAGAGAGAGCGGTCCGATCCAATAACAGAAAGCTGATTGGCTGTTGCATGTTGGGCTCATTTACAGTCGTAACACGGCGTATTATATGGGAACACTACGGAAACTAACAAAAAACATTTTCAAGCCAGAGCATTTCGACGAGCATCAGACTCAGCGTTACATGGACATAAAAAATTAAGACCTCTTTTCAATTACTTCAAACCTAGAACGCTAAATTGAAACTTAAGGCTTCAAATTAAATTTGAATTCGACTTGTGTAAGACCCCCGGGAAACCCTGGGGATAAACGCCGTAATGTGTGTGCGAGAGAGAATCAACACTCTGATCAACAACCCCTTCTACACAACAGGAAGTGAAGCAGAGGGGGCGTGTTTTAACGGGTGCGTGTGTGCGGAACAAAATGTTCACACAGGCGTTCGCTTGCATGCGGACTGCACACATCCGTAATATGTGCGTCTGTGCGCGTGTTCGCACGTCCTGCAAACACTGGAGACGAACAGAGAAGCATGAGGAAGCGAATACCTGCCGAGGATGTGCGAGTCTCCGGTTTCCACACACAGCCGAGAGCTGAGCGCTTCAAAGCTCGAGTTCTCCAACAGCTTCATCGCTAAAAAACAAAAAAACAAAACAAAAATGAGGGAGCAGACAACACGTGAGGCCGGGCTCGTGCACGTAACGGCCCTGGGGGTGCCACAGGGAAACACCTGCAGAATTAAACACTACACTAGAAACATATCGGGTTTAATAAACACTTTCAATTTGTATTTCACACACATTCACATTCGTGTCGCATCGATTTTCGCATCGACCTCTTTGGTCTTCTTGAAATGCCGTTGACCGTCGGTTATCTTCTGCAAAAGAACGAGTCAATAGATCTACTACAACTACTGCACAAATCCATATTATGGATGAACCAGGCTCTCATGAGGACCGTCCCAGGGAAAAGAAGACTGAGAGCTACCTCTGCTGCAGAGGATAATTAGAATTAAACCATTACTTTGGAAGAACAACATGCAGAAGAGACTTGTTTAGGCTGAGAAACACAAGGAACGGGAATTAGATCAGTAGAACACTATCCATATCCATGTCCGAGGAATCCATATTGATTTTTAAGGTCTAACCACAGTGTCTTTGTTAGTCGTAGAGACGGTGAATGGACGCTTCCTGAATGTGTTCCTTAATGTGAACCATTAATAAGGAGCAAGTGTGCTGGTGCTTTTGGACACGGTTGGCAATTGAATACAAATTGAGAGCACACTTAACCAGATGTCATCCCATCTGGTTTGGACTTACTAGGACTATAAATATAACACTTCTAGGTTATGTAAGAACTATTTGTCCAAGAGGGAGATGATCCAGTGGTGCATCAGATCACCTGGCATCCACAATCATCTGAATAAAACACATTTGAGAAGGTTTGGAATGAGTTGGGACTGGACAGTGAAGGAAAAGCAGCAAACAAGCACTCAACATCTCTAGGAACTCCTTGAGATTGTCGGAAAAACGTTCCAGGTGATACCTCATGAGGCTGAAATACCAAGAGGGTACAAAGCGGTCATCAAAACTAAAATTTTTGGAAGATTGAAAATATTAAATATTTTGTTTTTTTTAACACTGTTTGTTTACTACACAATTCCTTCTGTGTTCTCATAGTTTGGATGCCTTCAATATTATTCTACAACGCACCACGTTTGCTTCACCCAAACCCTAAAATCATGGTTTGTTTATTAATTATTTATACGATTCATCATTTCAATTATTGATTATTTGATTGATCCGAGTCGCCCACCCGCTCTTCCTCCTCTATAAACAAGGCCGTCCCCCAAACCTCGCCTTACTCCCTACTTCAGCGCACTACAAAGGGAACACTCTTAATGGCTCCTGCTGCCTAACTAGTGCCCTAGGCTGCGTACACAATTTGAGACACAGCCCCTCGTATAGCTTCCTGGTTTTAAAAATGAAGGAAAAACAAGCTATAAAAGGAAAAAAGACAAATAAATGAATTCATTTCGATATAATGGGTTTAGAGATTTAAAAACGTTATTTCTTTTGTATAAAAATGTCTTTTTTTTAGAACAAATAAAATAATGTCGTACATAATAACGGTGCTCACCTTGAAATGTTCCGTCCAAATAGTTTTGAATGTTTTTTTTCTTTTTTTTTTTGGAAAAAAAAAAGCTGTAAATGATGAAGATTTGATGTTGACGTCGATGTGTTTGAGCTTTTGGGGGTTACAATGTTGTTATCTACCGCACTGAGGGAGAAAGCAGTAACAATGTCGCACAGGTCGGTTACAACTAAACAACAAATAAAACAGAAAACGTGGAAAGAAATTCAGTGTTTTTCACAAAGTGACGGTCGAAACGGACATATTCTACTTTCCAAGTGCGTTTTTATGGAAAACCCCGTTAAAAAACTGCAGCTTTGTTCCGAGAAAAGCGGCATCAAATCCACAAACAGTCTCGACTCCGACTGCAGCCTCATCCCCCTCCGGTGGTTTTCCTGTTTCCTCCGAATTACAGCGATAAAAACAACCAAAAATGATCAGAGTCGCTTCTCAACGCGACCTGACCAACAATACTGCAAATTCTGCTTTCTATTTTTCACATAAAAACACACACTATTCCTGCTTTCACTCTCCGTCTCTGCTGTTGTCTCTGGTATGGGTGAACATTTCCACACCTTCACTCTAAATAACCCCTCTTAGATCCCACCCACTTCCCAAACGCGACATCTCATTGGCTCTCAGTAGTGTCGCTTAAACCTTTCTGTCGTTTGATTGGCCAGAAATGGAACGTATGCAAATTAAATTATAATTCAAGGCCCATCTCCTTGATCGGTTTTTTTTGTTCGTTAGTTTATTTGCATATTCTTATGACGTAGGAATATGAATATGAATATGAATATATTCTGCGTATATGATTGCACAATATGCGGATTATAATCACAGTTCATGGTTACATATTACAGTACGCTATAAACCCTGGATTATAAACCCCAAGCTTTCGCATTTCGATAGATAATTTAGATTTTTTTTGTTTGTTTGATTATTGTTTGATTATCAAATCCCACATCATTTACATTAGTAATGAACTTTAGTCTTAGCTCAGTGTTCTGTTATGTAGCTCTGTGTTGTTTTTTGTAGCACCAGGGTTCTATTATATCTGTTGTATATATATATATATATATATATATATATATATATATATATATATATCATTGCACTACTGTATATTTATTCTGTATATACAGTATCATACGTTCATACTTGTACGTATCTATATCATGTCATCTGAGCATGTTTTCTTCTGACGTGTCTATCTATGCAAAATCTTATATATTGTATATTACTATATATACCATATAAGTAATGGAGAGTGTGTTAGAGAAGTAAAGAAAAGAGTGCAGGCAGGGTGGAGTGGGTGGAGAAGAGTGATAGCAGGAGTGATTTATGATAGAAGGGTATCTGCAAGTATGAAAGGGAAAGTTTATAGGACTGTGGTGAGACCTGCGATGTTGTATGGATTAGAGACAGTGGCATTGAGTAAAAGACAGGAGGTGGAGCTGGGGGTAGCATAACCGAAGATGTTGAGGTGTTCGTTGGGAGTGACGACGATGGACAGGATTAGAAATGAGTTTATTAGAAGGACAGCGCATGTTGGACGTTTTGGTGACAAGGTGAGAGAGGTGGGATTGAGATGGTTTGGACATGTGCAGAGGAGGGACATGGGGTATATTGGTAAAAGAATGCTGAGGATGGAGCCACCAGATAGGAGGAGGTTTATGGATGTGGTGAGGGAAGACATGCAGGTAGTTGGTGTGAAAGAAGCAGATGTAGAGGACAGGGGGGGGTATGGAGACGGATGATCCGATGTGGCGACCCCTAATGGGAGCAGCCGAAATAAGAAGAAGACTATATTTACCATATATTATTACCTACTGCACAATCTGTACATTAATCACCTTGTATATACGGACCCCATACCCTATTTATCATACTGCTATTTATTGTAAATAGGCCACTTATGCACTTCTGGTTAGATGCTATCTGCATTCTATTGGCTCTGTACATGTACCTTGCATGATGACAATAAAGTTGAATCTGATCTAATCTAATCTATAATTGAAATGACAATCAAATCGACTTGACTCTTGACTAGTTTACACACATGCGCACACCTATTGCCAATCGACCCATCAATCAACCAGAAAACATCATCAACAGACAATCAAAGAACCTCCTTCTTAAAAGTACATTATAAACCTTATGGTGATGATGATGGCTACCTGGATTGTGGTGGGTTTTATTTAGTTTTTAACATATTATGATTTTATAATTCTAGAGCTGTAAGAATATGAACCTACACACATTTATTCTTAGGTCTGATGGTCCTGAGACCTTCTTTAAACACACAAACATCATCAAGAGAAACAATCATACAACATAAACGTACATTTCATTATCTTTAGACGGCTATAAATGTCAAGTTATATGTGAAATATAACGTAAATATAAGTACTTCCATGCTTAGAAATGTTTCCTATGGTGTATATTTGGCTCTACGGCTGTAGTGTGTGTGTGAGACCCATTACATCAAGTCTTGTTGGTCCTGTTTATTCACATCACATTATTTTTGCAATGATATATTACAATTATGATGATTATTGTGGGTGTGTTTTTTCCCCCAAAAGAAATAATATATGATTTATTACTTTATAGCTTTGACTATATACATGTGAGTATATGAATCTACACACACATATTTATTCCTATAGTCTGAACCTCAAATAGGGGAATTTTCCAAGGTCAAGTTCAATAAAACATACAGCCACACCTTGATTTTTTATCTTTTTGTCTAACATCAGCTTTATGAATAGATACAAATAACACTGACATCAACAGAGTGTCAAGCATTCAGCAATCTTCAGCCAACACTGGTGCTGTGGATATTAAAAAAGAAAATGAAACTGGTTGAGGTTCTGGATTACTCATCAGAAGTTTAACCTTATCTGTTCCATGTATACACTATCACATACGTTTACTTTTATTGCACTTGGCAGACAACCTTATCCAGAGTGATTTATCTTTGAAGGCGTTTGTGTAGGACCCCCAGCTTGTTGTGTCTGAGATTTGGACTCACAACCATCAGATCCAAAATCCAGTAGTGTAACCACTAAGCTACCACACCCAATCCTGTGTCTCACAATCTGGGATAGGCCAAGAGATCACATCGCTCTATTGTGTTGCATAGGAGACAAATAAAGATCAAAAAGATAAAGATAAAAAAGATCTTTTTACAAACTTAACACCTACAAACCAAGTCGGCATGTAAAAAATATAGTGTATACAGTGTTTTAAACCCCAAGAACACCAACATAGCCAACATACAGTAGCTGATCCACTCAATGCTTAGATTAATTAAAACACCAGGTATAAAATGTGATGAAATACCTACCAGCGCGTTCTTCCACTTCAACATTTAAAACAATAGATTCAAACGTACGGAATTGCAGAGGATCGCGAGGATTGCGCAATCGCTGGGTGGCGAGGATTCCGTTGTTATGGTAACGGATCAGTTGCAGGGTTTTAGGGTGTGATGGTGAATACAGAATTCTGCAAAATGTAAAAGCAGTGTGTATAGCGAGAAAACAATAAATAGAAATAGTACAGGAACGCTAGCAATGTGATATGTTGTGGTTTTTTTGAATATGTCTTTCAGTGTTCCAATATTAACAAACACGACTGTAGTGATTAAATATTGTATAGATTTCCATTTATCCATATACTATGGACTTTAAACGTGGTGTCTTGTTTTTCTAGGCCAAAAAATGGCCGACACGAGCCGTTACGCCTGGTACGTCACACGAGCAGGTCGCATGCCTCAGTCATCACACACCTGTTTCATGATGCACATAAAAAGCGCTCCTGGTTACGTTCTGCTTTCTGTTTTTACAGTCATTGCCGTCGTTGTGGTATGTTCTTGTTTTGTTCATGTTTCTATTACATTTGATAAAGAAACCATCATCTACTGCCCTGTAAACACCTGATAATGCTACATTAACTTTTTTCAATAAGGTTTTTATATTGTTAATATTCTTATTCTGTGACATATTGAACAACTATAAGGATGCCTTTATTGAAAAAATTCTACCCGAACCTGAATGTAGGTCTACAGATAGACCTTGAGCCATGTACCAGAATTTATACTTCATAAAACTCTCCTATATCACCAGGAGATGTGTGTTTATGATTCTTCTCCCAGTTTGCTGTGCAATTGCTGCATCAAGACGTTAATACTTTCAATGAGTTCCACGGCTCAATGATAAGAACAAAATGAAGCCAAAACTCTGCATGTCTGAGATGTTCATAGGCCTAAATTGTGAGTTATGGTGACTCCAAAGACTCTGAAGCTGTAGTACTGAGAAAGAAACATATATTAGAAACCTATATTTAGACCCTTTACCATGGTTGATACTTTTACCTGAAGAATTTTTTTTTTCTGTAGTACATACTGTAAATCCAATGCATATGATACAAATATAAGAATGTGTTTGTTTAACAGTAATAAAAGGAGCCTCAAGCGCTGCGACGTATTATGTAGGAGTTGGTGGGTTTTCCGCCATGTGGAGGTCTTCAGGACGAACGAGTCTAGCATAGTTTAGCATTTTAGCACTCAGTGACATGACAAGCTTCATTAGAATAGATAAATGGGCTAAAAGGAAGGAAGGGTGTGTGGGTTTATTTTTTTTTTGTGGGGGCTCATGAAAACAATGTATTTTTCATTTTTGTCTTCTAAACTTTATGCCATTCATAAAGTTATACAACACACACCACCAAGACATTGATTCCATCTTGTTTTCGCACCCTGCATTTCACATCCAAGTCTTTAGTGGTGTCCTGCCTGGAACGATCCACCTCTTAATACCATCATTATGATGCCACGTCTAAAGATACCATCAATAGAGAAAGGCAGTACAACAGCATCACTCATACAGTGAGAATAAATGTCATCACTAAAGCAAGAAACCCAATGCACACAATTCAACACGTCTCCTTTCACTGTAGCCGCAACAGCACCTCCTGCATACATCATCTCTAGCAGAAGCATCGATATTCACCTCAGGAAATCACCCTGGGTTTTCTGTGCATTTTTTCTTCGCGCATTACGCTTTTCCTGGGGGGTTTGAAATGAAGGCAAATTGTGTGTTTCGGTGTAAATTATACAGGAAAGAAAATGCATAGGTAGAAATGGTTCATTAAAAAGCTGAACAACAGTTTTGAAACTTTTTGGCAATCAAATCCATTTCTTCTCCCCTGTCAGCCATTGTGGAATGAAAAAAAAACAGCTATTGAATCCGCATGAATGTATATGAGCTTGTGCAGTTTGCAACAGATGCGGGTTTGCGATCTCCGACTAGTCCATGAAAGGACTCAAAAAATGCCAAGATAACTGGACGCCTTCTAGCGGGCCTCAGAGTTGCCGGATCTCAGTCTGATTGGCGGAAGCAACAGCTTCAAGCAAAACGGATTTGAAGCAACCAAGGACTTACGGCAACACGTGATGTGATGGCTGAAATCTGATTGGATAGAAACTGTAGCAACGCACTCGAGCATAAATGAAGCGAATGGACTATTGGGAATAATTGAATACATATACATGGACAAAAATACATTAAAAACATAAGTCAGCGATTCTGAGACCGCCATGCTGACCCCGTGAAAGAAAAAACTCTCGCACACTTGTATTGGATCTTGGTCTGGAGTAAAAGTGCTGACTAGTGACGAGTCGTTCATTTTGAACGAGTCTTTAATGTGACTCAGAAGAATAAATCGTCTCAAAAAGTAATTTGTTAAATTTTTTACTTTACGTGCATGAACAAAGCGTCACAAAATCTACGTAGTATTTGTACAGGAAACAGAATCGAGTACTTTCCCTCATGAGTTGTCTAGTCCAGGTTTTATCACGTGACTCCCACAATGCAACAGATGAAGTGTTTTTTGTCTGAATCTTCACATTATTGTTACAATAATAATGGGAGTCACGTGACAAAGAAAATAACGATATGAAAGGTGTGTTACTGATCTGTTTATCATAATTTCTTCGTCATATTTTCATTATTGGAACCAAGTTGGTGTATGTAGACGTGTTGGGGAACTGCTTATTAAAAAAATTAACATTTAATCTAATTTCTGATCAAAGCAACCAAATGACTCACAAAATGACTCGTTCATTTTGCTGAACGAGATTCAAAGAACCGAGTCACTTGAATGAACCGATCTTCATGACACTAGTGCTGACTTCAGAAATCCCCTAACAGCTATTATGTTACATTGCGCATGCGCAGGGCGGGCGGATCACAGGGTTGGTGTGTTTGTAATGATACATTTTGAAGCACATGATCATCGTAACCAAGTTGTCGCGAAACCGGATCTTTTTTTTTTATTTTTATATATTTGCGCCTCCTGCTCTGTGGGAAAGTAGCTGAAACAATGCGATACAAGTTTGTAAGTACGTCATGTAGCAGCAGCACAAAAATCGGCGGTTGAGGAAAAGGGGAAATGCGAAGGTACCGACGGTGACGGCGGAATGTCGCAGAGCTCCGGAGCTCCGCAGCCGCCCCCTGCTCCACCTTCCTCCTTCTCTTCCTTCTCCAAAACCTCCACCACCACCACCTCCAACCCTACCGTCTCCTGCTCCGCTCTGCCCGGCCTGGAGGCCTCGGGGGCGGGATGCAGCACCGTCCTGATGTCGGTCAAAGTGTCGACGAGTCACTCCGGGATCCGGCCGCTGTGTGTGCCCGGCTTCGGAGATGACTTTCTTCGGCTTCAGCTCAGCATGGACACCGCCAAGGCGGGGGAATTCCGGCTGGCCCTGAGGCACAGCAGCGGAACGAACGCGGTAAACCAGATCCTTCCTCAACTCGAACCGGTTCAATATCCCCCCAAAAATATCTCCAACAACCTTTAAAGAGATTAAAACAGGTCCATTTCTGCCCGGGCTTTCACGTGATCGCATTGTTATTGTTTACAAATCGAGGCTGAAAGTTTCGGATCGATAGAGCAGGACAGGGAGCCGCGAGAAATCCACGAGGAGATCCACTGTTTGTCTCACGGGCTGTAAACACGTATAAAAATTTGCATTTCGAGAAGTATGAGATCGCATTTACACAGCAGGGTGGATCAAATTTAACACAGCAGAGTGGATCACATTTAACACAGCAGGGTGGATCACATTTA
>JAAIIK010000381.1:77288-88261 GCA_014706435.1 Silurus glanis
TATCTATCTATCTATCTATCTATCTATCTATCTATCTATCTATCTATCTATCTATCTATCTATCTATCTATCTAAATTGTAGGGCTGCCAGTCGATTAAAATATTTAATTGCGATTAATCGCATGTTTGAAATGTGTTAACTCGCGATTAATCTCAAAATGTACTTTAGTAGAACGTTTTCAATACTCTAATAAACATGCGTATGGACAAATATTGATGCTTGATGCAAATGTATGTTTATTATTAGTGAAATGAAACTATGAAAATAATCATGTAAATGTTATAAAGTAGTTATGGTGGTTTAAATTCCATAAATCAGCAGGACACCAAACGGAACCTTTGCTATCTTTCCACACGGACGGTTAACAAGGTGATACCGGATAAACTGCACCTCTTCTAACTTTATATATATAAATAAATATAATATGCCTCTGTGAGGTGAGTATTCACTGAGATTCAGGTTGTTTTATTTGTGCGTTTGTGAAGAGAGATGGCAGAGAGCGCCCTGTAGTGAGTACTGTAGCGTAGCCTATGCATAGTTTCTCTGCTTGTTTATTGGTTGACGTGTCCTATGACGTAATAAATCAGGTGGGGTTTAATATCAACGTCGCTGCATTCCTTTTTTTTCCATTGGCTTAATCTGGTGATGCATGTCTTCAACTCCGCCCTTTTTTTTTTTTTTTCGACAATAGACGAAACAACAACCAATAAATAAGCTTTCTTTTGATGCTACTCATTTCTTACGATGAACTGAAATCGGGACCGTTCGCGGAACAAAATAGTTCTGTGCCAAATGGAAAATTGAGACAAAGAGTCGAACCGCCACTAAGTTCTACTTATGTCGTCTCTTTTTCTCCCCAGGGTCCTGGAGACACGAGTGGAGGCTGCCGCTGTAACGTAAATAAACAGAGATGCCACCCAAAATGTCAGAACTGCCACTGATAGAAATCTGGATTAAAAAAAAAAAAAAAAACCAATAACCGTGAAAAGACTGAAAGCAAAAACCAAAGCAGAATAGCTTTAACTTATTCAATTCATATCGAAGTTAATACTGGACAAAATGCACTTTTGATGTCTTACCCCCAGCAATATTACACCAGTAAACCCATTAATATACACAAGTGCCTTATTTTAGAAACCCAGGGTGCTACTGTTTTCTCATGGATTTGTATAGATCCATTGTAACTCGTGTGTGTTTAACATTTTTAACCAAAAACATACTAGAAATCTATTTGAATTCTAAGATAACGTAACATATTATTGTCTTAGAGTTTTAACTGTTGAAACGAAGCATGACGTTCAGAACAATAGCCACGGTCATGATCGTTACTCTACTGAGTGACTGTTCAGTGCCTTTATGTTGGAGGTATGGTCTAGATTCTAGAATGAAAACAATGAGCTTTATGTAATTTATTGTTTCACACTGATATGAAAACAAACAAATAAACAATTTCAACATTTTTTTTGTATTTCTGTAAATAAGGCAGCTTTGCTAATGGCTTATGCCACAGGTACGTATCACACTTAAATTCTAGATTCTGCTTGGTGTGATTATTTCTCTGACTGTGTTTTATGCTTGTGATGTACATTTCCCTCCAATAATATTGGCACCCTTGGTAAATATGAGCAAAGGAGGCTGTGAAAATTGACTATTGTTTAACCTATGGATCTTTTTGTTAAAAGAAAAAAAAAAAAATAATAATCTGCTTTCAGGAACATCAACCAATTGTAAACCAAACACATACAAACAAAAAGAATCTTTCCTAAATATATATTTGGTCTGAATATTTGCACCCCATTGACCTCAGATCAGTGAAATATATTTAAGGTACGTTTTTACAATAATAATTTCCTTTTTTTTTTTTTTTGTTCAACCATGACTTCCTGTTTAGTAAAAGAACAATTTCAAGTGTTATCCCACTGCAGGCCTGGAGATATTAATCACACCGACACTAAGTTGTGCATGAAAGATTTCCCAAGTTTATTGAGATGTACAATAACATTGAAAGCTGTACTTGTATTTTTCTTGGTACATACAGTATGTGAGCATTTATCATAAAGACATGGCAGTCACAGCATGACAATATGGGGAAAGAGTATGGAAAGAAGTCACACAAACTAGTTAGATAATCATAGTAGACAAATTGAATAACTTGAGTTGAAGAATTACCGAAGATCAAAGACATTTCAATATTATAGCACTAGAGTCCCAAACCGCTCAAGTGTGTGTCTATATTATGCATAAAAGAACATCAGCCATGACCTCAGAGAAGCAATTGTTGCTGCTCATCAGTCTGGGAAGGGTTATAAGGCCATCTACAAATAATTACAAAATGGATCACTTTTATATTAATATAGAAAATAACAAATCCTATCTATTCATTTTAAACATCTTGTTGATAAACATTTGCATAAGAGTACAAGTCAAATAGAATTGAAATAAATATAAACACAAAAATGAAAACACATCAAGTTTGCTCACAACATTGCACACCAATGAAATGGATTTTGGGTCTGTACAGGTCAAATTGGGAATTACTCTTTCCAATAGCAGACAAAACCCAAACAAAGCCTGCTTCTCAGTTAAACACAAATTTTATTTATTATTTTATTATTTTTGACTTCTTTTCCACCATTTTTTTAAGGCTACTTTCGATTATGTAGGACTTTGCATTTACAGAAAAAATGATACTGTTTAATATAAATATATTAAATACTTTTTAATACTTTAATCAACATGGGAATGGACAAATATGAATGACTTTACAAAATGTTATGTTTATTATTAGTAAAACCAAACAAAGTGCATGACGACAAAATACTTTCGTAAATGTTATACAAGACAAAAAAAATGGTACGGAGAAACTTCTAACTTTCATACAATTCCATAATCAGATAACATTTGTTTATTTAAAAGTAGACATTTTTTCTAAGTAAGTAAGTATTCAGTGAGATTCTGGTTGTTTTATTTCTGTAATGAGAGACGACAGGGACAGCAGAGAGCGCCCCCTGTGTGTTGTGTTGTGTTGTGACCAAAAGATCAAAAAGTAATTTAAGTTCATTTCGGAGTTTGTTGACCCCCCAGAGGGTAAATTGTGTTGCATCATGGCGGATTTTGGTGCTGATTTAAGACTTGGCTCACCAGTAAAACAAATATTTACTGATTAAAGATCATTTATTAAGGTGTTAATTTAGTTGTTTATATCTGAGTAAAGAAAGGAGTAAAGAAACATGTTGCACTGAAGGTTTTAATTTCGCCTCTTTAATATTAATTTATTTATATTTTTAATAAAAACACATATATACCTTAGGAAAAATCCAGCAGTTTACACCAGTTAATTTTCCAGTTAATTTTCACTCTTCTATGACATTCTTGCCTCTGTCTTCAGTATGAACTGTTAAAAAAAAAAAAAATAAATAAAAATAGAGAAATGTCAGTTGTTTCATTGAAACTTTATTCCAGGCAGAAAAGCAACCACAATGCATTTGACTCCACCATATTTGTATTTAACAACCTTGTTACAAAGCTCAATTTTCTACATTTTGAAAGTGTAGATGATTTGGCAAACTAATTAAAGCATTTGTCACATGTACATTTAACCTATCTTTGCTATATTTTAGGCCTAGTTCTAGGCTTCCAGCTCAGTGTTTCATCCTGGCTATGCATGTAAATGCACTTATTTACTGATACATAACAGAAGCACAACGTTCAAATTGTTTTTGAGTTTGATAATAACAAAAAATTAAATAAATGCCCTTGCATAGTGCAACACTCAAGGAATGCCACAAGCCAGGAGGTTAGAAGGAATACAAGGAAATACCTTGACATTCTACCATGGAGAAAAATCTGCTAGTTCCAATTCTCCATGTCCTCGACACAATGCAGCAGAATCGGTCTTTTCTCAGCAGGCAAACCATTAGACACTCTTGTTTTGGTGGTGTTTGGCCAGGCTGTGACACAAGCTGCCATCCAGCCTCTCCTCAACTATAAGACCTTCACTAACACATCCTGACCCATCTCACTAGCCACTATACTTTTATTAGTTATGAACCCAGATAATCAACAGCCACTTCCAGGACAGCAGGGAATTCAAGCTATTAACAAATAGAGGACATCACCAAAAGTGTGATGGTGAACATAAATCGAACCCTTCTCCTAACAATCGCTTTAATCCCATGCCATCTTAAGACTAGACTACTGCAACTTCCTCCTGGAAGGCCTGCCTCTGAAAGACATTCTTTTTGACTTGTTTTCAACCTTCCTAGTTTTTTCAACACCACCGCTCTACCATATTCCCTCCACTGGATTCCTATAGCAGCCCACATTAGATTTGCAACACTGATGTTGGCCAACAAAGCCAAACAAGAACCAGCACCTCATCACAAGCTGCACTGCACCATGCTAGCTCTGATCCACATCCACATCTCGACTGGTCCCACCATCTCCCAGGGTACAAGGAGGACATACATACTTTTCTCCATTCTGGCATCAAGGTAGTAGAGCAAACTTCCACTTGATGTTCGAACAGAGTCTCTAGCACTCTTTGAATAATGTAAAGACCTAGAAAAGAGGGGTAACTTGGGGTTGTTGGTGACACCCTTTTTGTGAGATCTCTTAGTTGGCTGGCAGACATCTCATCATGGATCACAACTCATCAGCTGAAACCTTATCCTAGCAAAATCAAATCTGCAGTTTGCCTCAGATGGATGAGCACAAGAAGCCAAAGCAGTACATATTTAAGTAACAGTTCTTCGGTTATCAATTTTTTTCGCATGTGATTGCAAAGTGTGTTTTAATGGTAAATGGGCTTTTCAGTTGTCACTGTACATTACATCACAGTGAAATTCTTTCTTCGCATATCCCAGTGGTGTTAGAAACCATGATACAGCACCCCTGGTGCAGATAGTGTTAAATATCTTGCTCCAGGGGCCTCAACAGTGGCATCTTGGTGGTGCTGGGGCTTGAACCCCCAACCTTATCATCAGTAACCCAGAGCGTTAACCATTAAACCGCCACTGCCCTGTCAAATTCATACCTGTCCTGAGGTAAAATCGTCTTTCCTGTACCAACCAATATTGTAAAATGTAGAGATGCACTGAAAAAGTCCTTACCTCGAGCCCTGTAACATTTGACCAGCAGTATGATGGTGACCAGAACATACAGAGAGAACGTCACTACCTTACTGATCGGCATGAGCACTGAGAATGAAGTTTGTCCATGTGATGTTCCTGAAACAGAATACAATATAAAATGTTAAAAACAATTAAAACTATTATTTACCATCCAACAATGTTTTTTTATCACAATACAGTAATACATCAAATACATTTACAGTCAGACAACAGCATGTGAGCATAGCATATTGTACAAAGACTTTAAAAAATATTCTTAAATAATTGATTACAACTTGCAGAAGATACTGATTTTGACACATTAAGTCACAATGGGTTTTTAAAAAATTATTTTTATTTTATCATACAATTCAATCGTTTGACACGATACTTTGTGAATTTTCTCTAATTTTGCCAGTGTGTTGAACATGAAACATTCTTTCTCTTTCTCTTTAACAGTAAACACACTACATGAAGACTCACCATGAACTGTGATGTTGACAGGATTACTGTTTTCTCCAGATTCAGACTCACACCAGTAAACTCCAGTGTAGGATGTGGAGAGGAAGCTGATGTTACATGTAGATACTGAAACAGATTTTGCTTGTGGGCAGATTAATAGTCCCCATTTGTGTGTGTATTGTCTTAATATCCATCCAGTAGCGTTACTCTGGTCCTCACAGCTCAGTAAGAGAGAGTCATCAGTAAAGTGTTGAGTTCTGCTGGGACTGATGATCAGAGACACTGGAGGAGATTCACCTTAAACACAGAATATTATAATTCATATGTATTATTATGATTCTGTTTTATGGCATAACTTGCATTTGTAGTTAATGTAATTATTCGAATAATTAATCTGCCTTCAACATTCCTCACCCAGAAAGGTGAATATAAAGAGTTTTACACAAAGCATTAACACAGCTGTATTTCTCCATCTTACAAATATAATACACATTTACACATCTATGTCTATCATATTATACCAGTGATCCATAAAGGCTGTGTATTGCTGTAATGTGTGTTAAAGGCTGGTTCTCCTCTTCTCTTTCCTCTGCACAAATAAACTCCTGTGTGATGAAGAGCAGCAGGACTGAGAGTGTAGGAGCCTCCAGATCCTCTGCTGCTGTTTGAGAGAAGCACTGCTCTATACCTAATATGGCCAATATTGTCTCTGTAGGGAACGTCTCTGTACCAGCTGAATGTCCATTTGGTAGAGGAGTCTGTAACCTCACACTTTAGAGTGATCGAGTCTCCTTCAGTCAGCCAGCTTTGTGGAGTCACACTCAGTATTGCCTGTGGTGTTTCTGACAGGAGAAATCATAAATCCATATATATATATACACACACACACACACACACACACACACACACACACACACACACACATACTATATTGCCAAAAGTATTGGGTCACCTGACCTTTCCTGCCATATGTGTTTCTTCTCCAAACTGTTAAAACAAAGCTGGAGGCACTCAGTTGTACACAATGTCTTTAGATGGCGCTATAATAACATTTTGCATTCACTTGACCTTGGAAACCCAAACCTGTTCCAGCATGGCAATGCCCCTGTGCACAAAGTGATCATCTTGAAGATCTGAAGATTTTACATGCTTTGGAGAGGAAGATCTTGCTGCTATAGGGCTCTGATCTCATCCCTATTGAACACCTTTGGGATGAATGTGAACGTTGACTGCACCCCTGGTCTCCTCACCTACATCAGTACCTGCCTTTCATAACACCCTTGTGGCTGATGAACACAAATATCCATAAGCACATTCCAAAATCTAGTGGAACATCTTCCCAGAAGAGTGGAGGGAGTTATAAAAGCAAATTGGGACTAAATGTGGAATGCAATGTTTAAAAATCACATTCCAAACCAGGTGACCCAATACTTTTGGCAATATAGTCTTCAATCCAGACAGAGTTTATAATTATGATTATAAATACTAAATTACACTAATTCACTAATTATCCACATTTACAACTAAAGAAAAAACACAGAAAGTCCTCATTAAATATGAATATGACTCAAGAGATCTCATTGGCAGGTACCAATTTCCTGGGTTTAGGTGCCTATTTTTTATTTTTTTATTTTTTTCTCAACGCAATTGACAGTGTTACAGTGTTGCTCTCACAGTACGCCACGTTATGAATAATATTTACTATATAGTATTGTTTGTAAAATTAATTATTAGTATCGACATGGCATTTATGTATGTTTTATGTTAAGTTGATCCTGTTTTAAGTAAGACCTGACCTTATCAAGGGCCATTTACTGGAACAAAATAAGAAAAATGTTCTCCATGTCCTGGTAAGAATCTTGGAGATGTAGCCATTTTGTTAGAGGAGAAATACACCAACACATTGGCTCACATCATTTTGATTTAATGTTTGGTCATTCCTGGTTTGACTCCTGCTTGCCTTCATATTTATTAACGGTAATTTTGTTACTATTTGTACATCTAGATTTCAGGGTTTCTGGATTTTGACTTGAACGTTATGATTTGGATTTGTTTGTGCTTGGCGGTCTTTATTGTTGATAAAAGTATTCACTGCAATTGCTGTCAGCTGACAATAAAATGGAACACTAATAGTTACATAATATATTTATTCATAGCAGAGGTGGCAAAAGTCCACACATTCTTTACTTAAGTAGAAGTGCAGATACTCATGTTTTAAAGACTCTGGTAAAAATTTAAGTTCTGACTTCACTTTTTTACTCAAGTTAAAGTAAAGAACTTTGGGCTCTGACATTTACTTAAGTAAAAAGTAGTTATTATTACTACCTGTTTTAGTGTCACGCTGGTAACTGAACCTTACGTCATATTAATATTAGGGCCATCAATCGATTAAAATATTTAACCGTGCTGTTCTAAATGTACCTTCAAATGAATACTTTCCAATTTTTTTAATACTCTAATCAACATGATCATGGACAAATATTAATGCTTTATGCAAATGCATGTTTATTATTCGTAAAACCAAACTCAACATAGAGCAGGAAGACAAATTATCTTTCTGGTCTGAAAATGGTGCAGTGATGAGAAGGAAAAAAAAAAATGGTAATTTTACCAAATAGATTAAAACTAATGTAATGAGTCTGTTTTGAAAATGTAAGAAGTAGAAAGTACAGATTTTTTGTGTAAAAATGTAATGAGTGAAAGTAAAAAGTTGTCCTAAAAATAAATAGTGAAGTAAAAGTACTGATACCAGAAAAATCTACTGTACTCAAGTAGATTTTTTTGGTATCAGTAATTTACTTCACTATTTATTTTTTGGACAACATTTTACTTTCACTCATTACATTACATTACATAAGTACTATGAACAATGTGTAATCATTGTTGGACGGTAATGAAGTAAATGCAATTCGTCACTTAAGTAGCTTTTTGACGTATCTGTACAGTATTTACCGTACTTCAGTATTTCCATTTTGGAAAGAGTTTTACTTCACTACTATTTCAAAGTTGAATTTTGTGCAATGTTGTTTACTTTTTATTTATGAGTTGATAAAAACTAAACTGGCTGAATAGGCAGCAAGAAGCTAATCAGGGCTGAGCCTGCACTCTGTTTTGAACTTGTTTTGATTGGCGCTTGGTGGTATCTACACCAACATACAGTTCAACATCAGTTTATCATCAAGCAGAACATTTACAGAGGAATAAATGATGGACTTGAACTCGCTTCAACACACAAGGCCTTATTTTTTGCGATTTTGTTGATGTTTTGTTTGTATCAGTGTTTGACTCATTACTGTAATTTTATTAATAGTTGAGCTGAGAGTCTATTTACATAAACTGAGTCGATTAAGCAAAGAGTCTTGTAGCCTTATTCTTGTAACATTATAGCTGTAATAAATCATAGTACTTTGGAAACTTAGTACATTTCTATAATTCTGTACCTCTGTACTTTTACTCAAGTGAAAGTTTAAATAGACACTTACATTTACTGGAGTAATATATTAGTCATATTTTACCTACTGTATCTATAACTAACTTATATAACTTATTACTATATCTTTAACTTTTACTTAACTATCAGGATTGTGTAATTCGTCCACCACTGTATGTAACATACCACATATATGCAACCAGAATTTGACAATTTACCTTAAAATATTGCTTAAAATTATATAAAAGTACCAATATTTTTAAAATATATACATTATAAACCTGTTTCTCATTTCAAAACATTAATCACTAAGCCTTATGAATAAATTAATAAATTCTCAGCTAAAACCACAAGTTCCTTTCAAAGGTCTCACATCAACTTATGGAATTAGATAATGACAGATGATAAGACACAATGATCTTTATTACCTACTTCCTACATTTCTGCTGTGTACTATTAATCAACCTGACTCACCTGATACAGTCAGTGTAGCAGTATTACTGATCTCAGAGCTTTGAGAGTCATTATTCTGTCCTCTGCAGGTGTAGACACCACTGTCAGATTGGAAAGCACAACTTATATTGACCTCATGCATTGAGCTGTCTGCGCTTAATCGATCGCCATGTGCATGCAGGATGTTGTTATTCTTATACCAGCTGTACCTCCATCCAAACTCTTTTTCACCATTTATGTCACAACTAAGTGTAACTTTCTCACAAGTAAATACATGTTCAGAAGGTGTTATGGACACCACAGCTTTAAGATTCCCTATAGAAAAGGTAGAAGTTGTTAAAAAAAAACATAATGAAGTCACTAATTGTTGTGCAATGTTCAGATTCAGAATGAGAATTTCTATTGGCCAAGTGTGTTGTGGTGACTCTCAAAAATGCATACATACATAACACAATACATTTAGTTTAGACTATACAAGACAATACAGATTTTACATTTAAAATAACAACACAAGTAAAGAGTAATGTCAAAAAGAATGTACACCCTGTTTGAATTCTATGGTTTTGCAGGTCAGGACATCATAAAAATTATCTGGTCCTTATCAGGTCTTAAAATGAAATAAATCCAAACTCAGAAAACCAATTTGACATTACACTCTTTCAGTATTTTACAAAAAATAAAACCAATCTCTGTGTGAAAAACCAAAATACACAATTTCTTGATTTCTTTGTTTATTCACAGCTCTGTTACAGTGCACAGTCTACCATGTGCTGTTGTTCATCCAAGCTCGTATTCACCTAATTTTAAGACCTGCTAATTACCAGATTTTTTTATTATGGCCTGATTTGTAAAACCTTAGAATTAAAAGAGGGTAACTTTCTCTTTCACACAATTGTTTCCTTTGAAATGCTGCTTTGATGTGAACTTGCAGCGCTATAATGAATCAGAAATAAAACGCTTTATTTATTTGGATCAATTGGATTATTTTGTAAGTTATTCTTTTCTAAATGTGTAAATTATTTGATTTAAAAATGGGAACATAAAGTCAAAAGCCATAAAAATTTGTGATTCATTTATTTATTGTTTGGCTAATTAATTGATTAATAAATCACTCAATCAACCAACCAATTAATTGATCAATCAAATGACTGAATAATGAACTTCCTTTTTGTACAGCCACATAGACAAATAAACAAATTAGTACTGGTGCTGTACAAAAGCAACCGTCTGGATTTCAATTCAAATCAGACATTTACATATAAACAAGCAAATAAATGTAAAGGTGTATATTCACCTTGAGCATGTGGCACTGTTCCAAGAAAATTCAGCACTAAGCAAACAGAAAACATAAAAAATTCATATATTTTTTTTAATTCAGTATAATTTAAAAACAGTGCATTGACCCCTTATGAATAGGTATATGTATCAGCACATTATTCCGAAAGTAATGGGACACATTTATCCAAACAGTTGGATATACATTTTATTATTATTATCTATATATATATATATATAT
>JAAIIK010000381.1:88661-112702 GCA_014706435.1 Silurus glanis
ATAAAAATTATTTTCAAAGTAGTTTGCCCTGTATCGGTACTACAAAGGGGTAGTACGTTATTTGTTGACGTTACGTTCTGATCTCTGATCATCCAGTCCTGCTCAGTGCTTACTGCTTATTGCCATATTGCTTACTACTTTCAGCTAGTTATTAATATATTTTTTTATATATAAAAAATAGTGTAAAAATGTCATTTGAAACACATTCAATAAATTGGTACCGGGCCGCAAAGAAAGAATAATAATAACGTCTCTAGGTTACGAACGTAACCCTAGTTCCCCGAGGGAACGAGATGCTGCGTCGAAATGCTTTGGGAACGCCCCTGCATTGTCCACGCTCTGAACCACGTGTGAAATCTAGCCAATAGGCAAGCCGTGACGTCATAGACAGGCGACGTCGTGTAAACCAGGGCACCAGCCCGCAGCGTCGCAAAGCCCAGGAGTGAAACTCCAGCAGACCAGGCCGTAGAGGCCGCCACACTCCGGTGGAGCGAGGCCAGACCCCGATCGGAGCGGGGAGACCAGGATTCGCAGCTAAAAGGATGGCATCCACTACCCACCTGCTTATCGTCCGCCCATCGGCCAGGAACCTTTCCTATTAGGGCCACAGCAGACGAACAACCGCACCGACCACTTCCAAGGACTCGCCCCGTGGAGACAAGCATCCAGTGCTCGCACTGGACACAGCCGGCCTGTAACCCCTGGTCGGGGGCTATAAACAGAGGAGGGCAGAATGCCTGTAACACAACACATCGGGTTAACCCTGTGGCAAACTGTTCCTGTAAAAACTCCAGAACTGAACCGACCGGGCAGGCAACTGGGTCCAAGTCATGGTGCTCACACCGTGACGCGAACAGTCACCATCGTGCGGCGTACGACCTCCTCGTGGGGGGAGCTCTGGAGTGGAGAAGGGCCTCTACTACCTCGGTAGAGAGACCAGCTGCTACGAACTGCGCCCCATCAGGGGCCACAGCCACAGCTACCACAACTCCGGGCGGGGTTGAACCAGGGTTCCGCCTGCCCGCCACCAGGAGGAGACAGACTCCACCCCGGCGAACCCTTTCCAGAACTCCGAGAGCAGCGCGATCAGGGGAAAGGTGTACAGGCGTAGCCTCGGCCAAGACCGTCCCATGGCAGCCACTTTCTCGACAGGGCGTCTGCTCTGACATCCAACCGCAGTATTGTCCGTGCAGACCAACACATGGCGATCTCTCAGGACTGGGAGGAAGTGTTTTATACGATACGGACTCCCTCTGGGAGAGAACCCGTCTGCCCCGGAGCCATCACTGGAGGGGCCTCATGTGGAGGAGGTCGAGCGGAATTACACTGGACGCTGCCGCCATGAGACCCAGCAGCCTCTAGAACCACCTCACAGTGAGTGGCTGGCCTGCCCCTACCCTCCTGACTGCGGTTAGGATGACTTCAGACCGGGCGGGAGACAGCCGTGCTGGCAACCCGGCCGAGACCCACACCACGCCGAGAAAAGTGGTTCTCCGCGCTGGAGAAAGTACACTCTACCCGGCATCTCAGTCTGAACCACAGTACCCTCAAGCAGGCGAGAACGACATCTCAATGCCGAACTGCCTGGTGCTCTAAACGAGCCAACATCAACCAGTCGTCGATATAATTAAAAATGCGGATGCCCTGAAGCCACAGCGGGGTCAGTGCCGTGATCACGCACTTTGTGAAGGTACGGGGTGAGAGTGCTAGGCCGAACGGGAAGACCGATATTGGTAAGCTCCGCCCCAAAAGCAACCTCAGGAACCTCCCGTGTGTGGTGAAGGACGGCTGCGTGGAAGCATGCAACCTCCAGATCTAACGTATGACAAATCAGTCCTCGGACTCGACCTGAGACACGACCTCTCTAAACGAGAAACCCGAACCCGAGCCTCAAAAGTGAGTGGTTCAAGGAGTGGAGATCCAGAATGGGATGCAACCCGCCATCCTTCTTCGGAACAATGAAGCACGGGCTGTAGTAGCCTGACTCTCTGAACAAGGAGGAGGGAACCATTTCCTCAGGAGAGCACGCACCTCCTGTCCCAGGACCAGAGCCTGCACGGGTCCCACCAGGGTGGGACACATCCCGTTGAACCGGGGAGGAGAAGACGCGAACTGAATCGCGCAGCCCTTCTCCACAGTACGCAGGACCCCCGACAGACTCCTGGCAGCCTTCCAGACTGACAGAAAGTTTCCACAGGGAGAACCAACCCCTCGGGGCTGGCCCCTGACCCACTCAGAGCGGCTGGCGAGGTGCCCTGCAGCCGACTACACCTCCTGAGAGGCGGCGGATCCCCCCCATCCGCAGCGATCTTACGGGCAGAATACGGGGAGCAAACCACTGGAGAAAGCTGCGCCCTGAAAACGACCCATGGCAGGGCTGGCAGACAATCCTCCTGAACCCGAACGGCAGGAGCAGTGTACTGCGGCCGTTGAAGCCTACTGAGAGGCGGCGGATGACACCCATCCGCAACGAACTTCGGGTGGAATAAGGGAGTTAACCGCTGGAGGGAGGCCGCGTCCTGAACACCCTGTGGCAGGGCCGACAGACCGGCCCCCGGTGGTGCCGGGGAGGGACGGGCACCGTAGCATGAGGTGCACACCACCCTCCAAGATGCAAGCCATCAGGCTTACGCACCACAGCCCGTTCACTTGAGGCGAGGACGATCCTCAGGTCGTCCAGCCCCTCCTCGGGCTTAGAGTGTTGCCAGGGGCCGATAGGACCTCCCCTCGGGAATCGGGTGGCAACGCTCTCTTACCGGGCTATTTCGCTGTGCCTGAACATACCAGGGCAAGGCTGCTGCCGAGCAGCCCCATCAGAGCGGCGAGGAACTACCACCAAAACGCCACCGCGGTCTTCTGAACCCGCCAGCAATCGCCCTCACCTACAGCGTTACCAGGCCAGGAGGGGTCACCGTGGCGCTCAGAAGGAAGCTCACATCGTACCCCCATAGCAGGCCAGCCTGGTATGCCTGCAACACACTCATCGTGTGGAAGCAACCCACAGCCCGACCTGCCGCGTAGCCCTACCCACCAGAGCCAAGCGGCTCTTCGTAGGCGAACCGATAGCCATCATAGACGCATCACTTGGGGAGAGAAAGCTAGCTAGCGTCTCTACCACAAGCGACATCGTCCCGTAGCCGCGCTACTTAGCTCCAATAACATTCGCGCACAGCGAGAAACATCGGAAAAGCACGCGCGCACACGGGCCTCCCAGGACCCAGACACCTCGGTGCGCAGATCAGGGAAGGCTCTGAGGCTGTGACACAGGAAACGCTCATCCAGCTCACTGGGTGCGCGCTGCTTCTGCTACACGACCGGCCAAGCTAGATCCAGCTCTGACCCGGCCCGTGCCACGACCTCAAGGAGCTGCTCGTACAGCACAGGCTGTGAGGAGTCCGCAGGCTCGCTAGCATCCACCATCTCATCCTCCTCGGAGAGAGAGACATGTAACGCCACGCCGCCCGCACCGGGAGAAGAAGCAGCCGCCAGGCATGCATCCCCGAATTTACCGAAATTCCTCCCACCTCGGGGGAAGAAATATGGAGCACCGCGTCACACACACCGGGAAAAGAACTGTTTTCAAACGAGCGCTCTCCCCGGGGAACGGGAGCTCGGCTAGCAGCTGGGAGCGCATAGTCACACGGCTAAATGCTAACAGCCGATACCTTCAAGAGCCGAAGCCGCGAGGGAGAGCGCTCACCTCGGAGAACGCTCTCCGAAAATTCTCCCACCGTGGAGGAAGAAATACGGAGCACCGCGTCACACGCACTGGAGAAGGAACCACCAAACGAGCGCAATTCCCGGGCGACGGGAGCTCGGCTCGCAGCCGGGAGTGCATAGCCACATGGCTAAAATGCTAACAACCGATACCCTCGAGAGCCGACTAAGCACGCTCCTAAGCTAAGCAAACAACACATCGGCTGCGTGTCACCCCCCCCGAAATGAATCGGGGCAAGCAGGAAACACGCAGACGGAATTCTGCCTGCATATAAGCTCATGACTGCACAGATAACACACACAAAGCGCTTTCCTGAACGAGCAGAAGCTAATGTCGCTACCACCGCACAGCCATCTTGTAGCTTCCTGGTTTACGCGACGTCACCTGTCTATGACGTCACGGCTTGCCTATTGGCTAGATTTCACACGTGGTTCAGAGCATGGACAACGCAGGGGCGTTCCCAAAGCGTTTCGACGCAGCTCGAGTTCCCGAAGGGGAACTTACATTGTTTCCGTTTAATTTATTATCTGATTCAGAAAGATGTTTTATTTTGGAAAATGACCGGATTCTTTCCGCCACATCTGTCTATGACTTACTCTTGATGCATGTCATGATGCCTCTGTCACATGTCTTACCTCCATCCTCTACCTTCTTAAAGGGGCTCCAGCCGCTAACACATAATACATTACCGCTAAATTCAAACCCCCAAGCTAGCAAAATGAACAAAAAACAACACAGTGGATTCACGTTTATTATTATATTTAGAAAATACCAGTTTTTAAGCCGGTCATATAATTTTATTTTGTTGTATTTATCCGCCACACCTTAAAGGCCGGTCCATGAAAATATTGTCTGACATTAAACCAGTCCTTGCAAATATTGTCCGACATCATTCCGGTCCGTGGCACAAAAAAAGGTTGGGGACCACTGCTATAAGGGACATATAACTTAATTATTGATTGAAAAAGTTTAATTTGACCTACAATAAAGTGCCATGTGTGCATATTCATATACTGGTCAACCTGAGCAGTCATGCTTAAGGACACAATGTCCTAATCACACAATGAACTCAATATTGTGTAATTGTATACAAAAACTTCATTCCTAACATTTGTTTACTAATTTGTACCCACAATGCACCGATTCATTCAGTCTATATTTGATGTACTCTCACCACCAGATTTCCAACACTGCAACGTGACACCGCACAAAAGAAAATCTCAAAAAAGAAGCTTCGCCAAAACCAGTTAGCAAGTCTGGGTAGTTTTTTATGGTATTTAGCTCTGGAGTCAGCTGGAGGACACTGACAAGACTTTTTTTTTACACCACAAATTGACAATTGGCCACAAATGATAGGAGACATCATTATTTGAATTTGCTGACTCAGTTTTGTTCCCTTTTTCCATCTAGCAAATTGAACTTCCATGCACTATATAGGGTTTAGTGAATGAGTGAAGGATTTCAGATGCAGTGCACATAAAGTGCACATGGAAATGTGTGCAAACACAACACAGTAAAGTAAAAACAATAGCAGTTCGGGTTTCAGTGCAGAACCAACCTGCACACTGTGAATGTGGAATATTGTGCAAATGCATTGTTTTTATTGTAATATATGCTGCATATGTAAACATTTGGTGAATTAGCAGCAGTTATTTCAGTAAAACTTGCAATAAAAAGGTTTGTGTGTCTTTGTGTTAGTCCAGTATCATTTTGTAGCAGATTCTAAATTATAATATATTTTATTGATTATACATAAATAACCTTTATTACAGTTTTTTTTATGTACTAAAGGTAGTAAAAGTGTAATTGTTTCAATTCAAAGTATTGAATTGAAACAATTCAATCATTGTACTGATGAAGTGTTGGAAAAACTGTACAGTAAATGTTCTAGCACATTTGTTTTCACACCTCCTCCCCTCCCCTGAATCTGTCTGAATGCTTTAAGAAGCTAAACCACAGAAGGCCACACATCAACTGCCATTTTGTGTTTGTGCTAATGAATCTTATTTGTGCATTACTTATTGTTTATTTTCATTTATACATGCTACACTACCCCACAATAATGGGGTAATTGTATTAGAATTTGATTCCTTTACTGAGATGTTTCCCTGCACAAACCGAATTAGAAACAAAATGGTGGCCAAAATGGTTGCCATTTTATAAGAACATGTATTTAAAGCCTTTCTGTTCACAGGAAATGCCACCAGAGTCTCACTAAAGCACCTAAAATCATTTCTTGACTTCCGTTGATGAAGATACAAAAACCATCCAGTCAGATGACGCCATAAAATAGAAGATCAGGTACAGATTTCAACAATGCTGTCTCAATTACACACATTAAATTTTGTGTTTTAAACTTGCTCAACTTATACTTTTTACCTGTTAAAATTCCATAGTTACTGAGAGTAGTTACATATCAAACTAAATCCTTCTCATAACAGATAGAGATGAACAACTTTATACTCCTTAACTCACTCTATTAAAGACACAAACAGAAAATTTACTCACAGACCATCACAGCAAGTGAACTGAGCTCCATTCTGTCCCTCTAATGACTGACTGACTGCAGTTGCATGTGTTAAAGCCTCACCACTTCCTTTATACTCTTACACTCAATGAGAGATAAAAGGAAAATGCACAGATATCTGAACGGTTTTTGTTTCTCACGTTGAATGGTAATGATGCCTTTTGACTTTGTATGTTATTTCACACAGACAAAAAAAAGCAAAACCTGAATAAAACAAAAACACCACAGAAAAAAGAAAACACACATGTATTTAGGTACATAACTGAACACATGGAAAAGCTATCCAAAAATCCTGCCCCATTCAAGTAATGACACTAATATTGTGCAGTTAAGAAAGAAGTTGAAACAGTTATTTATCCTGCTTTTAACAAAAAACACGTCACCTCTACTTCATAGAATGTAGAGGGTCATTTAGCTAATTGTAGCGAAAATGCCTTCGATACACCTCCTGGCAAACTGACCCCACCTCACCTCACCTCACCTCACCTTATCAAAACATTGTGCCAGTATTAAAACATCTCTTAAAAAATAACCTGCTTCAACAGGGAGTTACCCCAAAGCTGGCGAAAGGACTCCATGCTGACACAAAAGAGCTGCTAGAGCTGTGGGAGACAAGTGCTCTGAGGCTGGGGCTGGTTCACCCAGTAGATGGTTTGTGCCTAATTTCTTCTCTTTAGCCTCCCCTGTCTCAGATCTCACAAGAAAGGACAAGCAGAACATATTCCCTTGATGGAGACGGCAGAGCTGGCTTTCCAAGCCCTAAAAATGACACTTACCAGTGCACCGGTGTTGAGAAATCACAACTTTAACAGGTCCTTCATACACACATCGGAAACAGGGCAGGATGTCATGCTATTCCAGATCTTCGAGAACGATGAACACCCCGTGCACTATGCCAGCAATAAGATGACACCTGGCAAGCAAAAATATGCCACAGTGGAGCGGGAAGCCCTGGCCATCAAGTCGGTGATTGAGGAGTTGAGATATTGCCTATCAGGCAGAAATTTTACACTCATCACTGACCAAGCACCACTACAATAGATGGCCCATGCGAAAGATTCTAATGCTAGAATAACCTGCTGGTTTCTGTCCATACAGGTCTAGCATACAGCCGGGGTACACCATGGCAACACAAATGGCCTCTTCCCAAGATATAGGCTTTGGGCACAGACATCAGCAAACAGTAGATTCAGAGCTAGTGGGGGTACTATGATGACAGGCTACAGACCCGCACCCAAAACAAAGGAACATGCTCCAAACCAGAGTGCTGAATGGACAGCGCCGATTCAGCACTAGGGTTGTGGAAAACTGGGCGGCACATAATTGGAGAGCGGGGTAGAGAAATATATACGGATAATTAGTGTGGCATCTCCTGATTATTTTAAAGAAGACTGGTGTATATAAAAGAATGATGGAAAGGCAACGGGGAGGAGAAGCTCATGCTCCCAACTAACATAGCGTCTGCGTCTCTGTTTTTCTCCAGGCAGGGACAGCAACAGCGAGGATGACGACCCCAGTCAGAGCACAACGCCTAGTTCTTCGGCAGATCTCTCTGACCCCCTCGGAAGCCAAGAAATAGGCAGCGTTCAATGTGGGCCTGAACCTGAAGATCGGATCCTCTGTCCGTTTCTCCAAAGTTTCCGGGAATGTTCCCGAATGCCTTGGGCACCACATACACTTCACTTCACCTCCACCTCACTTACTATTTTTTTTGCAAGGGTTAAACAAATGAAGAATCTGTCCCAGTCAAATATCTGAGTCTAGCATCCAGTGTTCAGCCCCTCGCACAGCTAGCCACTACTGCAATTCAATGTTTTTGAATGTTTTCAAATTGTTTTTTTATTTGTGTGTGTGTGTGTGTGTGTGTGTGTGTGTGTGTGTGTGTGTGTATTAGTCCAGTCTCTTTATGTTAAGAGTTTTATGGCTTGGCTTGTAGGATGAAACTGTAAAAGCTTCAATGCAAATTATACATAAATAACATATAGTAGTGGCTTCCAACGCAATGGACTACAACTTTATCAGGGAAGTCCATGTGTAATAGTTTTCAGTTAAAATAAGGTGCTAATGCTGTGTAGGCAAAGCATTACTGTAAATGATCTGGCACATTTGGGGTTACACTTCCCTCGCTTCACTGCTGAATGTGCATGAATGTGTAATGAAGCTAAACCACAGCACTCAACACATGAACTGCTTTTTTCTGTTTGTGCAAAGCTAATGAGAATATCTCATTTCTGCTTGACTTACTGTTTATGACTCCAATTTCAAAAAAGGTTGGGACACTGTGGAAAATGTAAATAAAAACAGAATGCAATAATACGCAAATCGCAAACACATTTGTTTAAACCGAGGAAATGTACTATTTTAATGGAAAAAAAAAGATCAATTTTAATTTAATAGCTGACACTACAGTACATACTGTAATATCATCAAAAGGTTTTAAGAGTCTGGAGAAATCTCCAAGGGCGAAAATAATTATTTGATGCTCACAATGCTTTTAACCATTTGATATGTTTTTGGTTTGATTGTAAATAGAATACGGATTTATGAGATTTGCAAATCGTTGCATTCTGTTTTATTTACGTTTTACACAGTGTCCCAAGAATTTTGGAATTGAGTTTAATTTAATTTATACATGCCACACTACCCCACATTAATGAGATAATTGTATTAGAAGGAATTTCCTGTACCGAGATGTTTCTCTGAACAAACCAAATTAGTAATAAATAGGTTTAAACAATAGTTGGCATTTTATAACTAAGTCTAAATGAACCTGGATTTGTTAAATCAAATCAATTCAATCAAATAAAATTTTATTCGTCACATACACATACATACAGAGTACGACATGCAGTGAAATGCTTTATACGACTGACCGGCATGAGGGAATAGGGTGGGGGAAGAAATAAAACAAGGGAAAAAGAAGGCAGATAAATAAAACCAATAAACTATGTAAAATATAAAATATATAAAGATATATATATATATATATATATATATATAGGAAAAAAATAGGAGAATTGTATATACAGGGTATGCTTATGACATAGGTATGCTTATGATACAGGTATGCTTATGATGCAGGGTATGCAGGGTATGCTTATGATACAGGAATGCATATGACACAGGTATGCTTATGATACAGGGTATGCTTATGATACAGTAAACAGTAATCACATAAGGTGGTTGATGTGATTGTCTTTAAAGTGAACGTGTGCGGTATGGTGTGGTATAAAGTGCACTGTGCCGTGCAAGTCCACAGTTAAAGTGACTGTCCAGGGTTTAAAGTGTTGTAGTGCGAGAAAAAAAGAAAAAGAAAAATATATGCAGAAGTGTGATGATGGAGAGAGAGTGACCAGCTTTTAGATCCAGTTTTTAGATCCTGGGTGTCTCTGTTTAAGCTGTCTCTGTTAAAGCCTTTCTGTTTACAGAAAATGCCACCAGAGTCTCATCAAAGCACCTGAAATCATTTCAGTTCAGTTATAATGACTTCCATTAATGAAGATACAAACAACCATCCAGTAAATTTTTTATTCTAACAGTTTAAATAATCATGAGAGGTTGTACAACAAACAAAAGCTAAATCAACAACATGTCAGTTAGATCCAATTCCTACTAAACTACTGAAGGAAGTGTTATATACAGCTGGTGAGCCTCTTCTCAATATTATTAACTCCTCACTATCTTTAGGTCACGTCCCTAAATCCCTCAAGTTAGCAGTTATTAAGCCCCTCATTAAAAAACCTAATCTGGATCCAAACACGCTATTGAATTACAGACCCATTTCAAATCTCCCATTTATGTCTAAGATTTTAGAAAAGATTGTCGCTGCCCAGTTATGTTCCCACTTGCAAGAGAACAATATCTTTGAAGAGTTTCAGTCAGGTTTTAGGCACCATCATAGCACAGAAACTGCCCTAGTTAAAATTACTAATGACCTGTTTTTAGCTTCAGACCAAGGCTACATCTCTCTATTAGTTTTACTAGATCTTAGTGCTGCATTCGACACCATAGATCATGATCTCCTCCTCGATCGCCTACAGAATTACATCGGCATTCAGGGACAGGCATTATGCTGGTTTAAATCCTACCTGTCTGATCGTTACCATTTCGTAGATTTAAATGGAGAGCTATCCAGGCTAATGCTAGTAAATTATGGCGTGCCACAAGGGTCAGTTCTAGGACCCCTGCTTTTCACAATATACATGCTTCCGTTAGGAAATATTATTAGAAGGCATGGAATTAGCTTCCATTGTTATGCTGATGATACCCAACTATATATCTCAGCTAAACCAGGCGATACAGCTCAATTAGCTCGGATAACTGAGTGTGTTAAGGAAATAAGAGATTGGATGACCCATAACTTTCTGCTATTAAATTCTGATAAGACGGAGATTTTGCTCATCGGCCCAAAAACTAGTATACAGAAGCTCCAGCATCTCAACCTGCATTTAGACGGATGTTCTGTAACCACTAGTTCAACGGTAAAAGACCTGGGAGTTATTTTAGACAGCAACTTATCTTTTAAAAATCATATCAACCAAGTTACAAAAACAGCCTTCTTTCACCTTAGAAATATTTCTAAGCTAAGAAACATGTTGTCTATATCTGATGCAGAGAAGCTCGTCCATGCGTTCATGACCTCCAGAATAGACTACTGTAATGCATTACTAGGTGGATGTCCTGCATCATTAATAAACAAGCTTCAGTTAGTTCAGAATGCGGCAGCAAGAGTTCTTACTAGGTCAAGAAAATATGATCATATAACCCCAATCTTATCGTCCCTACATTGGCTTCCTGTTAAGTTTCGAATAGACTTCAAACTACTGCTTCTCACTTATAAAGCACTAAATGGTTTGGCTCCCATGTATCTCTCCAGTCTTCTAACACGCTACAATCCGTCACGCTCCCTGAAATCTCAAAACTCTGGACTTCTACTAGTTCCTAGAATAGCAAAGTCCACAGAAGGCGGTAGAGCATTCTCACATTTAGCTCCTAAAATCTGGAATAGTCTTCCTGACAGTGTTCGGGGTTCAGACACACTCTCCCAGTTTAAGTGCAGATTAAAAACGTATCTTTTTAGCAAAGCCTAGACATAACATACGTCTCACATCATAACCTTGTGCTCCAGAACATCTGATCACATGCACATTATCAACTTGTGCTGTTAATATCATGAACAGCAGCTACGCTAATTCCTCTCCACTGCTTCTCTTTCTCTCCCCATCCCGAGGCTTTCTGAGGTTTGGCCAGCTCCAGTCACGTCCCACCTCGTAAAGATTATGGACCTATGGATGATAATGGAGAAGTAGATGCCGAACTCGCAAACATCCCGAACCATCTAGAGACGTACCAGTGCCAATTGGATCCCACTACATGTGTGGCACTGGACCTCCTGGAGTGTTTAAAGGCTCTGGCATGGAGAAGCTGATGCTGGATCTATGATGATCACAAATGTTGAGCTCAGTAGCTCCTTCTTTTATACCAAAGACTGCAGAAAGAACATTTACTTATAATCTTATACTCCAGTACTCATGTTAGTTCTCACTCTCCAGTGTTCTGTATTGTTGAAAGATTTATGATCAAACTCTGATGTCACCCAAATGAGGATGGGTTCCCCTTTTGAGTCTGGTTCCTCTCAAGGTTTCTTCCTCATTACATCTAAGGGAGTTTTTCCTTGCCACAGTCGCCACGGCTTGCTCATCAGGGATAAATGCACACCATTCACCTTGACTGTTGATTTCTGTAAAGCTGCTTTGAGACAATGTCTGTTGTGAAAAGCGCTATATAAATAAACTTGACTTGACTTGACTTGACAACATATGAGAGCTGGACATAGAAGATTAACTATATTATTCAACCCCTGTATTTTATACTTGTTCTTCTTGAACTCTTTACCTGTTGAGTCCCACATCAAAATAAGTCCTTCTCATAACAGTTATGGATATACAGATAGTCCCCGAGTTACGATGGTTCGACTTATAATTTTTTGATTTTACGATGGCGATAGTGATACGACAAAATTGTAAAAATATTAAACATTTCCAACAACAGGCACAGGCATCAGCGTACGATGTACGATACGTTGGACGCGCAGCTGGGATGAGCGTAACTCTCGCCCTGTGAGATGCCCCACTCTCGGTAGCGGTTGACGGAGTAAAGTTGTCTCAGTGTGAGTGTGTATTTCATTTTTTTTTTTTAGTTTCAAACAGTTTCAAACAGCAATTTCAGTAATAAAGGCTTCCAAGTCCAAGTCTTCCAAGTGCCCAATTATGTCTCCTGTAGCTAGTGAAAAAAAGAAGAGGAAAGCCATCAGTTTAGAGCAGAAAATTACAATTAAAAATCAGCATGAAGCAGGAAAGACTGTCACAGTCAAAGCAACATCTTCGACTTGCGATATCTTTGACTTACGATGGGGTCGTCATAACGTATCTCCATCGTAAGTAGAGGACTACCTGTACATATCCACCTAACAGTCATGCTGAAGTACACACAATGTCCTAATCACACAAACACATCACTGAGCACATTAAGCACATTATAAACAACTTTAAACCCCATCTCTCACTCTAATAAAGCAGGGCTTCACAAGGAGTGGACTGATCTCCATCCTGTTCCTCTAATGACGGACAGAAGTGGCTTGAGTATTGTCTGACAATCAGCAGAATAAAAAAAGAGAAGTGGGAAGTGGTGGAGATAGACGTCTATTTCAGTGAACACAGACAGAGACATAGCCATCTGAACAGTTTCTGTTCTTTAATTTGTCATAGTAAAATTTTTGAATTAAAATAGTGCACTGGTGCATGTTAAAGCCATGCGATTTTGTGTGTTCTTACAGACAGTCAAAAAATCCTGAATAAGACAAAAACACAGGAAAAATTATATGACTTGCATTTAGGTCCATAATTGCAAAAGGCTGAAAAACGCTTATCCTGCATCACTCCTAATATTTTCCAACAATGGCAGTAATATTCTGCAGAGAAGTGGAAAACAACAACAGACAGGACATACCACCCATACCCAACAGTGTGCTTTGTGCCTGTTTGTAAATATTATATCATGCAAAATACTTCACTACAAATTGCCCTGAAGATAAGCGGTATGTACAGGGTCCTTCAGCTAGCTGGGGGGAAATGGCTTGTCCATGCACCTCCTACCAATTTTTGATTGACTTGATATGGAGAACTATCATAACATTTCTGTTAAAAGTCGCTGATTATACAAACTGACATCAGGTAAAGCTTAACAGACAGGATCACTGCAGTTGCATATCAGTTAAAAGGGGTTCATCTTGACAGGTCAAGATGTCAATTTTTTCCTTATACTGGGTCTTGAGGTCCTACATGCTATATATAATATTGTTGCTCTTTAACAGTGTTGGCCAGAACAGAGAAACAACAATAAAAAAAATTAAATAAAGACTGCTGAATATTGTATAGTAAATCTTATGCAGGTTCAATTATCAATATTTTGTGCCACAGGGATGAGGCATCAGGTTTTTAAAGACAAAGACTCTCTCCCAGTAAGATAATTGGGATTGCAACCAAAATCATTTAGACAACTGAGCTCACACCTCCTCTACAAGACCATTATAAATGTGTCTTTTGTACCTTTCAGGGCCTAGGTATTCAAAACTAAACCTGCACCACTGTAATTCCCCGCACAGTAAGGGTCCTACACTGAACCACCCCATTCTGTCTGAATGTTTTGTGGAGAACTATTTTAGATCAAATGATGAAGGGAGAGATCTAGAGTTGTCAGCACTTTGTTCACTTGTCATGGGAGTGGTTATGGAATAGAGTTGTCCTGAGATTAAACCACTTTGTCTGATTTGCAGTTTTATACATATACTCTGACTACTAATCATTTTCATCCAGCAAGCCAGTAATAATCCAAAAAGGAATCGCAGCTCTACACTTAAAGTCTTGTCTTGATGTAGTGCCAGAAAACCTGTAACTTTGCATGATATCGTATCATATCTCTAACTAAAAAAAAGACTCCTTGTCAGAGGTCCATTAACTGTTTCATTTAGCAGAGACTCCTTCCAGAGCACTTTCCCAATCTCATAAACACTTTTTCATGTGTCCCAAAAATATTTTGCAATTGAAACTAGTTTTTGCCATTGAAACTGCTGTTGAAATTCCAGTAATAAATCTTAAGGTAGGGACACACCAAACCAATGCCGAAAAACTAGCTCTAAGGACTGTGGTGCGTGAGGCTAAAAAAGTTGCACTAGAACACATCGAACAGATTACAACTCTCCCTAACCCAAAAGTGACAGTAGTTTGAATTTGACATCCAAACAGGGAAAACAGGAGCTTGTAAGCTTGCAAAGCTTGTTTAAGGTTTGGAAATTTGCTCTGATTTTGAAATCAAATCTTTTTGCAGATGAAGCTTATTAAACATAAGTTGGGGTTAGGCATGTTGTGTAATGAAGAAATTATCTACAGTATGTATATTGTGCTTTACGTTTTACATGTGTTTATTCGCTAAGCTGAATAGCCATTCGGAGTTCTCTTTCTCACCAACAAGCTCCGCTACCAATTTGACATGCAGAATCGGCCGAAAAACATTCAACACTATCTGAATATTGCCTATGGTGGAACACATTAAAAAAACTAAACAAGAACGACCCTCAAAAACCACCCGACATTGCCCCAACAGCTGACAGTTGGCTGACGGTCGACTGGGTGTGTCCCAGGCTTTTGGTTTCTGTCATTAGTATGCAATTAATTATAATCAATTTGTAATAATAAAATGGCCTAGCCAGGGATGGCTAACTTTCGAATACCCTGAGAAAGGGAGTTGTAGCTGGGGATGTTCAAGAACGCAGGGTGATGACAAGCAGGTCTTCAACTGTTCAAAAGCTTGTTGGTATTGTGGTGATCAGTAAAAGCCTGTCCCTTTTTCACTACATTTACATTTGTGGCATTTAGCCCTTGTCTGTTGCTTTGTGCTTTGAGTATCTAGCAATGAATACATCTACACTGGTACACTAGATTACAAACTTAGGATAAATCAGACTACAACACTTGATTTTTACAAAGCAAACTTGGAAAGTGCTAATTTAAGTGTTTCAGGAAGAGGTAGGTCTAAAGATAGCCAGGGACTCCGCTGTTCGGACATCTAGGGGAAGTTCATTCCATCACCTCGGTGCCAGAACAGATAAAAAAACATCCCTAAGTAGGACTCAACCCAGGGATCTCCACACTGTGAAGCATGATCGCTACCACTGCACCACTAAACAGATCAGCTACATTAAGGCATTCGTTCATTAAGGCATTCAATGGTTTAGCAATCCTGGAAAAGCCTGGAACAAACTTGTGGTACCACCTTGCGAATCCATGGAAATGCTAAACCTCTTTGATGCTACTTGGGACTGGATATATTTGAATGGCCTCAATCTTACATAGGTCAGCAGTTTCTTTTATAAAACCAGATGCTAGGCAACAAGTGGTGAGTAAATGATTGTCATGTATATAGACAAAGCATGCCTGTCTGTGCAATGCCCCAAAAACGTGTGAAGCACTGAAGTTGTGTAATCCTAAGTAGTACCTGCCAGTACCCACTGTTTAGGTTGACGAATATGGGTGCCCCAGAGAGTGATTTGAGGATCTCAGTAAGGTTTGGGAGGGGACAACCCTGAATCTGAGGCTTTTTTGTGGACTAGAACTATATTTTTACCCAGACAGAGAAGATTGCTAACCATATTTCAGAATCTACTCAAACTGTTCTCTCACAACAGCTTGTTTGACAGTGGTTAAGTGCTAGGGTTGATGTTTGAACTGATAACAATTACAATAGATGATATTCCTCACACCTTCAACATTATACCAGTGGCCTTTCAAGAAGTCTGTTTGTGATGGGTCCTTTAGGCACCATGGCAGCAGTTGTGTGGCCGAGCGCCACCTTGTGAAAGGAAGGCAGAACTGGAAAAAACAGTGAGGATCACACACCTGTACATGATTTGTATTTGAGTGTACTATCTTGCATTTACATTTACGGCATTTGGCAGACACAGTTATTCAGAGCGACTTACAATTCTCATTTATACAACTGAGCAGTTGATGGTGGTGGTGGTGGGATCAGAACTCTCAACCTTTTGACCAGAAATCCAATGTTTTAACAACTCGGCTAACACCTCCCAGTGAGCAATGACCAGTGAAAGGATAAAGGGAAACTGCTTGACATGCGTATATGCATTCATGATAAAACTGCAAAAGACGAAGTCAGAAATAAAGAAGTAAGAAGCAAGAAATGAAACTTGTCGACTGCCTCCTGCTGCCTCAAACCCCCCCCCCCCCCCAATCAAAAGTTTTTGCACTAGTGTAGAGATGTTCGAGATTCAGAGAAGAAGGAATGGTAGACAGATGACAAGTTTCACTTCTTACAGAATAATTTATCACTTTTCAGCAATGCACATACATACACATGCACCCAGACATGGGCACGTGCCGTGTACAGTTTTCTCTCTCTCACTGCTCTACTTTCATGTTCCTTTTATCCTCTTTTAACGTCTGGCACAGGTCATTTACGTTTCATGTCCCAGGCATTCCTTTTAACCCTTGAAATCTGCAAGGATGAGCACCACGGCTTACACTTTTATTGGGGGTTTGTATACCACAGTGTCATATACCCCCACCCCGGAAGACACGAAGCAGGACAAACCCTGACCTCTCCAGCTGACTTCAAAGCAGCATTTAACTGATAACACAAGCCAGTCTATATACCTTACACAGTACACACACACACACACACACACACACACACACACACACACACACACCGAAAGCCAGATAACCCCCTGACCTCTCTGGTTGACTTAACAGGGACCCTCAAACCCATATAACAATTCACTCTCGAAACTCTGCCCCAGTACGTCTGTTTGTGACACACACACACAGACACACACATATATACACACACACAAACACACCACAAGGGAGCATTCTTTTATTAATTAAATAATAAATAAAATGCCCCACATTACATGACACAAACATAAATCTTGTATGTATCTCCTCCTGTAAATAAACTGAGTGTTTAACTCTACCTCAACAATAGTTACAAACTACAGGTTTATTAATGTACCTCCACTATAATGTTGTCGTTTTTTCAAGGCCTGATGTCAAAATTGATATACAATTATCTGCTCTTCACTTTCCTAACAAGGGTGCATTTTATATACCAGAATATAACATTGAATTAACAAAGTTATACCTTAAATACTGGTATGTTAATGGTATGTTAATGTTAACTGGTATGTTAATGTACTGCTGTTTTACTGCTGTCCTTGCTTTTCGTGTTTAATATCAAAATGAGCACAAAATGATCTGTTCCTTATTTTGCAAACAATGGTGCATTTTATCTGATAATGAAATGTACCATACTGTCTCAATACACTTTGGATAAAACTTTAAGTTCTCCAAAGCAATTATAACCTGGAAACCATGCCCACAAACGCACAAACAAAGAAAGTCTCTCCCTCCAAAATGTCAGGACATAGCATTGGCCATTCCCCCAATGGGTGGGGTTCAGGACCTTTAAAACATCTTGAACCCAACTAAATCAATAGTCAAGTTACTGGCAAGCTCGCTCGCTCGGCTTGAGGGAAAGGCTCGGACGCCCGGGGGCACGAAGGCCCAGAGGGTCAGACCTTTGGAACAGCTTAGAAACGACACTCTCTTCCTTTGAGATTTTCCGGCAAGCTTTACTTTACTTTACTTCCAAGAACAACAACTGCTCTGATCTTCAGGAGAACCTCAAAGAACATCTGACTCCCTCCTAACCGACTCTTCAAAGATTTCTTTTTCTACCGCATCCGGACTCTTGTGCAACAAGCCAACGTAAGTAACCGTTTTACCAACCAATTGAAATGCATGTTTAAGTTTAAGCCCCTTAATTTTAAGGTGAATTTGAATTCTTTGATGATTTCTCATTTAGGTTGTGGTTAGTTTTGAAGATTAAGCTTGCCTTTCCTTTTCTTTCTTTCTCTCTTCCCTTCTTTCCCTTCTCTTACTCCTTTTCCTATTTTTAACTTTTTGTTTATTTTTATTTTCATTTTTATTTTCTTTATTTCTTTTTGTATGTTTGTGTAGTTAGTTATATGTTGTGTTTTGTCTTATTCATTAAACGGCGTATTTTTCATAAGTGATTGTCTCCGAGTGCCGCTCACATTTCAAGGTTCCTGCAATATTCGATCTGAACATGCTCTGTTAATTGTACGGTATAAAGTAAAGGGGGGGGTCGCGTCTTTCTTGGCCGGGGAGATACAGAATTAATAAAAATAATTAATAAAGATTATACTGTCTGTTCAGCATACGAACAGACCAAATAAGTGTCACGTTAATTCCATTACCGTCAATTCAACTTACTTTAAATATTTAGGAGTAACTATAACCCGTTATAATTACTCATAAATATTTCCTTTTTCCTTTGCTTTAAGGCCATTTTATAGTCATTTTAAAGCTGTAGCTGTTCTCCGGATGATTGCTAGTTATCATGAGTTTCTCTTTTGAGCTTAAGCGGCTGCAGAGCCGGCATGTAAAGTAAGATTTTATGCTTTTAGGTATCATTATGGCCATTACATGCAAGGGGTCTTAAAAAAAGTGAAATGTTAGTTTGAAATGGTCACTTTTGACAGCTGGAACAAAGAGTCATTGGAGAAGTAAGAGAAAGTGGTGGAGTGGTAGTAGGTGGTGGGCCAGTAGGTGGTGGACCAGTTCCTGTGTCTTCAGCTCAAAGTAATTTCCGTCAAGCAGGTGGTACATTGATTGATTTCTGTGAGCATCAGCTGTAGCTATTCGAAAAAGAAGAGTATCGTTGACACAAAAGATGCATCAGCTTTTTGGAGTTCCTTATAAAACAACCTTTTCGGCAGCAAGTTTAGCTATGAGTCTCTTCCGAAGAGAAGCTGTTTCTTTCAGCTTCTTTTCACTAGGCCACTGTAGATGAGAGCCATATGCTTTCTGATTAGAATGAACTAGAAGGTGCATTAGTTGTGCTGTATCTAAATCCAAATCTAAAACGCATTACCTAGAAATGAATACTGGTTTGAATTAGCATTGTGTTTATCATCTTGTTCAAATATTTGGATAATTAAGACCATTATAAACAGGGAAAACTTGCACAGGCTTCATTGGATTAAAAAAATAGATTAAATTGAATGAACTTTTAATTAATTTACATGCTCCTTCATGCTGCACTAATAATTCATCAGAAAGCCAAAGAGTAATTTTACATAAAAATGATAGTGAAGTGTGTGTTTTAGTAGAATTACTGAATGCTAATGGGCAAAAATTGAATGAATATAGGTCAGTGCAGACAAAAATTCTTTGACCTCCTATATTTACTGCTTACACTTTATCTTCAACACTCTCTACCGCACACACACTGGTTTTCAAATTGCACCCTGCATATTTACCACATTTGTCCTTTTTTCGTTACCTTTCAGTCATCACTCACATCCCCTTTTGCTGAACACATATGGAAACCACAACTTTCAACATGTCTCCGTTTTCAGCCTTTAACCCTCTCAATGCCCTTGTGTGTATACAAGACTAGTGAGAATTATGTGCAAAAATGTTACTGTAAATTATTAGCCATTTTCTCAGCAAGTCCGACTAATACTATCGTGGTTTTGAAGTCTTTATTGAAGCCTGTTCACAGGAAACACCACCAGAGTCTCACCACACCAGATAAGCACGTTACAGCGTATCACAAACACAATATCTATCACTAGATTGTCTAAACCCTGTGTTTTCAATTGGCTCTACTTGTAGTTTTACCTGTTAAGCTCCCATAGTTAATGGTAGTATTTATACATTAAATTAAACCCTTCATATAATAAATATGGATATGCTGCTCCACCTGAGCAGTCATGCTCAAGTCTACACAATGTCTTCTTCACAATCACACAATAAATGCATCATTCAGGCCATTCAGACTGCAAATAACAATTGTTTTACCCCAACACTCACTCTAATGAAGACACAAAGACAACATTTACTCACAGAGCATCACAGCAAGTGGACTGACCTCCATCCTGTCCCTCTAATGAGTGACAGAACAGTGGTGTGCTTTAAAGCCTTACCACTTCCTGTATACCCACAGAGCATGCTCGAGAGATTCCACCCTTGTGCCCTCATTACAGCCCACCCTCACAGAGTCTCTCTCTCTCTCACACACACAGTGTTACTGCCCACAGGAAACATCACAGCAGCAAAGCACATTACGACTCATCACAACCATGACTTCCATAAACATCATTTGATAATTTTCTTCTGGCAGTTCAAAAGATCATAGAGCAATTGTCATAGAACAGCAGATGACAACAGGACACAAAAGATCAGGTACAGATTTCAACAATGCAAACTTGCTTACACTTATTAGATTAGTGCAACCCCCTTACTCTACTTGTACTCTTACCTAACAAACTGAGCTCCATCCTGTTCCTCTAGTGACTTTACAGAACTCTTTTGTCTCCTCTTCAGCCTTGAGTGCCCATCAACTGAAACTCAACCCCAGCAAAACTGAACTGCTGGTCATCCCAGAAGATTATTCTCCAGATGGGGATCTCAGGATATATCTATACAACTCTGTGATCTCCCCTTCAGCTGCCGCTCTTAACCTTGAGGTAACCATGGACAATCAACTGTCCTTCTCCTTACATGTTGCTTATGTGACTCGTTCTTGTCAGATCCTCTTTCAAAAACATCACTATTGTTCTAGTACCAAAGGACAAGTCAAGTCAAGATTATTTCTATAGCGCTTTTCACAACAGACATTGTCTCAAAGCAGCTTTACACCGTTTTAACAGTTAAGGTGTATTTATCCCTAATGAGCAAGCCATGGCGACTGTGGCAAGGAAAAACTCCCTTAGATGTTATAAGGAAGAAACCTTGAGAGGAACCAGACTCAAAAGGTAAACCCATCCTCATTTGGGTGATACCAAAAGTGTGATTAAAGTCTTAAACAATACAGAACACTGGAGAGTGAGAACTAACATGCGGACTGGAGTGTGTGATTATGAGTGATGTTCTTTCTACAGTCTTATACAGTCATTTGAGGTTATAAGGACAGTGTTACAACAAAGCTCAAAAACTTTGTCCACTCTTCCTCACCCCCTCAATCACAAAGTGATTTGAGAGGCTGATTCTCTTTTATCTGAAAGCCAGCCTGGAACCATCACTGGTTCCCCAGTTTACTTACAGTCATAAGAGTTTACTAAAAAAAGATTACTTTTGCTCTTAACTTTCTTCTTTTAATCTTCACTTCAAGTGCAGATTAAAAACATATCTTTTTAGTAAAGCCTACACATAACATACGTCTCACATCATAACCTTGTGCTCCAGAACATCTGATCACATGCACATTATCAACTTGTGCTGTTAATATCATGAACAGCAGCTACGCTAATTCCTCTCCACTGCTTCTCTTTCTCTCCCAATCCCGAGGCATCCTGAGGTTTGGCCAGCTCCAGTCATGCCCCACCTGATGAAGATTATGGACCTTTTGAAGAAGTAGATGCCGAACTCGCAAACATCCCGTACCATCTAGGGACGTACCAGTGCCAATTGGATCCCACTACATGTGTGGATTTTTGACATCCTGGAGTGTTTAAAGGCTCTGGCATGGAGAAGCTGGTGCTGGATCTGTGATGATCACAAATATTGAGCTATTTTATGAGTTGCTCAGTAGCTCCTAGTTTTATAACCATAAAGACTGTATAAGACTGTAGAAAGAACATTACTTATAATCTTATACTCCAGTACTCATGTTAGTTCTCACTCTCCAGTGTTCTGTATTGTTAAAAGATTTATGATCACACTCTTGATGTCACCCAAATAAGGATGGGTTCCACTTTTGAGCCTGGTTCCTCTCAAGGTTTCTTCCTCATAACATCTAAGGGACTTGTTCCTTGCCACAGTCGCCACATCTGCTCATCAGGGATAAATGCACACCATTCACCTTGACTGTTGATTTATGTAAAGCTGCTTTGAGAGAATGTCTGTTGTGAAAAGCGCTATAGAAATAAACTTGACTTGACTTGACTTTTTTTTACTTATCTGGGAAAATTCCTGGTGAGGATGATATTCATTGACTTCACTCTGCATTTAACACTCATCCCATCAAACCTAATTGCCAAAATATCAAGTTTTGTTATCAGCATTGCTTACTGAATCTGGACTATGGACTTTAAAAAAATAAAAGAAAATAACGTACTAAAAATTTCTGCACCACTAGAAATTACTAGAAATCACACGATGTTGGTGTGCTTGTGTTAGACTGGTTGTAGGGTTTCTTACTAAAACCATTAATTACCACAATTAGGGGAATCTAACTTCATTTACTTATTACATCACACATAATACAGCGGGGAAAATAAGTATTTGACACATCAGCATTTTTTATCAGTAAGGGGATTTCTAAGTGGGCTATTGACACAAAATTTCCACCAGATGTAGCCATCAAGCCAAATATTGAATTCATACAAAGAAATCAGAACATTTAAGTATACAAGTTGAGTCATAATAAATAAAGTGAAATGACACAGGGAATAAGTATTGAACACACTTTATTTAATACTTTGTAGAAAAGCCTTTGTTGGTGATTACAGCTTCTAGACGCCTCTTGTATGGAGAGACTAGTCGTCTGCATTGCTCAGGAGTGATTCTGGCCCATTCTTCCACACAAATGGTCTTTAAGTCTTGAAGGTTCCTTGGGCCTCTTTTATGAACTTTGATCTTCAGTTCTCTCCATAGATTTTCTATGGGATTTAGGTCAGGTGATTGACTGGGCCATTCAAGCAACTTGATTTTCTTTCCTTGAAACCACTTCATTGTTTCCTTGGCCTTGTGTTTGGGATCATTGTCTTGCTGAAATGTCCACCCTCTTTTCATTTTCAGCTTTCTGGTAGATGGCAGCAGATTTTTATCCAGAATGTCCCGGTACATTTCTCCATTCATCCTGCCTTCAATAATATGAAGTCTGCCAGTACCCCTTGCTGAAAAGCAGCCCCAAACCATGATGCTTCCACCCCCAAACTTAACTATTGGTATGGTGTTCTTGGGGTGGGGGGCAGTGCCATTTCTTCTCCAAACATGGTGTGTAGAATGACTGCCAAAAAGTTCAATTTTGCTTTCATCTAACCATACTATAGTCTCCCAATAATCCACAGGCTTCTCCAAATACTCTTTCACAAACTTTAACCCAGCCTCAACATGCTTTTTGTTCAGCAATGGAGTCTTGCGTGGTGAGCGTGCATGGATGCCATGGCGGTTCAGTGCATTGCTTATAGTTTTCTTTGAAACAACAGTACCTGCTGATGCAAGGTCTTCCTGAAGTTCTGCCCGAGTGGTTCTTGGCTCTTGGCGAACTCTCCTGATTATTCTTTGGACTCCTCGGACAGGGATCTTACATGGAGTACCTGATCGTGGCCGGTTTATGGTGAACTGATGCTCTTTCCATTTCCGGATAATGGCCCCCACAGTGCTCACAGGAACATTCAGCATTCTGGAAATGCGCCTATAACCATTCCCATCAAAATGCTTTTCAACGATAAGATTACGAAGATCTTGAGAGAGTTCTTTGCTTTTACCCATCATGAAGTCTTTCCTGTGTGCCTCCTGGGTAATGAGAAGCCTTTATAGGCCATCAATTAGGACTAAAGCAGCTGATATCAATTAGTACTGATAGGGGGCAGGGTTTCTCTCTCAATACTGACAGATTTCAGGTGATCTCCTGGCTTTCTATGCCATTTTGCACCTTGTTATCTTCATGTGTTCAATACTTATTCCC
>JAAIIK010000381.1:117702-133088 GCA_014706435.1 Silurus glanis
TAGGAACTACTAGAAGCCCAGAGTTTTGAGATCTCAGGGAGCGTGACGGATTGTAGCGTGTTAAAAGACTGGAGAGATACATGGGAGATAAACCATTTAGTGCTTTATAAGTAAGAAGTAGTAGTTTGTAGTCTATTCGAAACTTAACAGGAAGCCAGTGTAGGGACGATAAGATTGGGGTTATATGATCATATTTTCTTGTCCTAGTAAGAACTCTTGCTGCCGCATTCTGAACTAACTGAAGCTTGTTTATTAATGATACAGGACATCCACCTAGTAATGCATTACAGTAGTCTATTCTAGAGGTCATGAACGCATGGACGAGCTTCTCTGCATCAGATATAGATAACATATTTCTTAGCTTAGAAATATTTCTAAGGTGAAAGAAGGCTGTTTTTGTAACTTGATTGATGTGATTTTTAAAAGATAAGTTGCTGTCTAAAATAACTCCCAGGTCTTTTACCGTTGAACTAGTAGTTACAGAACATCCGTCTAAATGCAAGCTGAGATGCTGGAGCTTCTGTGTACTAGTTTTTGGGCCGATGAGCATAATCTCCTTCTTATCAGAATTTAATAGCAGAAAGTTATGGGTCATCCAATCTCTTATTTCTTTTACACACTCAGTTATGCGAGTTAATTGAGCTGTATCGCCTGGTTTAGATGAGATATATAGCTGGGTATCATCAGCATAACAATGGAAGCTAATTCCATGCCTTCTAATAATATTTCCTAACGGAAGCATGTATATTGTGAAAAGCAGGGGTCCTAAAACTGACCCTTGTGGCACGCCATAATTTACTAGCATTAGCCTGGATAGCTCTCCATTTAAATCTACGAAATGGTAACGATTGGACAGGTAGGATTTAAACCAGCTTAATGCCTGTCCCTGAATGCCGATGTAGTTCTGTAAGCGATCGAGGAGAAGATCATGATCTATAGTGTCGAACGCAGCACTAAGATCTAGTAAAACTAATAGAGAGATGTAGCCTTGGTCTGAAGCTAAAAACAGGTCATTAGTGATTTTAACTAGGGCAGTTTCTGTGCTATGATGGGGCCTAAAACCTGACTGAAACTCTTCAAAGATATTGTTCTCTTGCAAGTGGTTACATAACTGGGCAGCGACAATCTTTTCTAAAATCTTAGACATAAATGGGAGATTTGAAATGGGTCTGTAATTCAATAGCGTGTTTGGATCCAGATTAGGTTTTTTTAATGAGGGGCTTAATAACTGCTAGCTTGAGGGATTTAGGGACATGACCTAACGATAGTGAGGAGTTAATAATATTGAGAAGAGGCTCACCAGCTGTATATAACACTTCCTTTAGTAGTTTAGTAGGAATTGGATCTAACTGACATGTTGTTGATTTAGCTTTGATAATAGCATCATACAGCTCTTCCTGTCCTATACATGTAAAACAGTGTAGTTGTGGGGTTGTAGGTAAGATTGTATCGGGAGATGCTGTCAGAGGTTGAACTGCCACAATTGTTTTTCTAATGTTATCTATTTTTTCAGTGAAGAAATTCATAAAGTCCTCACTACTAAACTGTGATGGAACACATTTTTCAGATCGCTGATTTGTAGTTAGTTTAGCTACTGTACTGAAAAGGAACCTGGGATTGTTTTTGTTATTTTCTATGAGTTTGCTCAGGTGTTCAGCTCTAGCAGCTTTTAGCGCCTGTCTGTAGCTGAGCATACTGTCTTTATACGCAATTCTAAATACCTCCAATTTTGTTTTCCTCCATTTTCTCTCCAGATTACGTGCTGTTCTCTTAAGGGCATGCATATGACTATTATACCAAGGTGCAGGTGCTTGTTCTCTAACCTTTTTTTAACCGGATGGGGGCAACAGTGTCTAATGTGCTAGTGAGGATAAGGTCTATGTTGTTCGCCATCTCATCGAGATTATTAGCAGTTATGGGTTTAGTGTGAAACTGAGATAAATCGGGCAGGTTATTTATGAATCTGTCCTTAGTGGTTGGAACAATAGTCCTACCAAGTCGATAACGTGGTGAAACACGGCTAATCTGCTCTACCGGTAGTGTGTACAGTATGAGGTAATGGTCTGTGATGTCATCACTCTGAGGTAAAATATCTATATCAGTGACGTCTGCTCCGTGGGATATTATTAAGTCTAGTGTGTGGTTAAAACGTTGAGTTGGTCCGGTGACGATTTGTTTAACCCCAAAAGAGTTTAATAAGTCCACAAATGATAATCCTAGAGCATCGTTTACATTATCTACATGAATATTAAAATCTCCTACAAGCAGCACTTTATCAAAATTGATCAAGAGGTCTGAGAGAAAACAAGCAAACTCTTGAAGAAAATCAGCGTAGGGCCCTGGGGGTCTGTACACGGTGACCAGAGCGAGTTTTCTATGGATGTCTGAAAGTACAATTTTAAGAACGAGCACTTCAAATGATTTAAAACTGAATCCTAATCTCTGACTAACATTAAGAGAGGCACTATAAATGGTTGCTACACCTCCCCCACGGCCAGTCTGACGGGGCTCATGCTTATAAACGTATCCTGACGGTGTAGACTCGTTTAGACCCATATAATCACCTGGTTTAATCCAGGTCTCAGTGAGACAGAGTGCATCGAGATTATTATCTGTGATCATCTCATTTACAATCAGTGCTTTGGGTGCAAGTGATCTAATGTTTAAAAGACCAAACTTTAGAACTTTGTTGTAATTGTTTATCTGGCATTTTTCAGTTTTAACTGTAATAAGATTATTTCTGGATCTTGTGTATTTAATTCTTGGTTTTGCTACACGAGGAATAGATACGGTTTCTATAAACTGGACTGTGTGCTCACTTGTAACTATTTGGTCAGTTGTATGCGTGTTCTCATAGTTGAAGATTTCTTGATGTCTTACCAGTCAGATGGTGTGAAGTATCCTAGAGATGTTATCTGATAGCACTGCTGCTCCAACTCTGCTGGGGTGCAGGCCATCAGGGCCTCTGTAGGGTCTTGCGATCCGAGAAGGTGCAGTTCCCGAACCAGGCAGTGATGCAGCTGCTCAAGATGCTCTCAATGGTCCCTCTGTAGAACATGGTCAGGATGGGGGGAGGGAGATGGGCTTTCCTCAGCCTTCTCAGGAAGTAGAGACGCTGCTGGGCTTTCTTCGTGATGGAGCTGGTGTTGAGTGACCAGGTGAGGTTGTCTGCCAGATGAACACCAAGGAATTTGGTGCTCTTGACGATCTCCACTGAGGATCCATCAATAATCAGTGGAGATTGCTCGCTCTGTGCTCTCCTGAAGTCCACAAACATCTCTTTGGTTTTGTCAATGTTCAGAGACAGGTTGTTTGCTCCACACCAGGCTGTTAACCGTTGCACCTCCTCTCTGTATGCTGATTTGTTGTTCTTGCTGATTAGACCCACCACGGTCGTGTCATCGGCAAACTTGACGATGTGGTTGGAGCTGTGCATTGCTACACAGTCGTGAGTCAGCAGAGTGAACAGCAGTGGGCTGAGCACACAGCCCTGAGGGGCCCCAGTGCTCAGTGTGGTGGTGCTGGAGGTCAGGAAGTCCAGGATCCAGTTACAAAGGGAGGTGTTCAGGCCCAGTAGGCTCAACTTCTCGATCAGGTGCTGAGGAATGATTGTGTTGAATGCTGAGCTGAAGTCAATAAACAGCATCCGTACATATGAGTCCTTGTTGTCCAGGTGGGTGAGGGCCAGATGGAGGGTTGTGGAGATGGCATCGTCCGTGGAATGGTTCGGACGATATGCAAACTGCATGGGGTCCAGGGAGGGTGGAAGCTGGGTCTTAATGTGCCTCATGACGAGCCTCTCGAAGCACTTCATCATGATGGGTGTGAGCGCGACGGGACGATAGTGATTGAGGCAGGAGACAGTGGATTTCTTCGGTACGGGAACAATGGTCATTGTCTTGAGGCACGTGGGAACAACGTTTCTGCTCAGGGAGATGTTGAAGATGACAGTGAAGACATCTGCTAGCTGTTCTGCACATTCCCTGAGCACTCTGCCAGGAATGTTGTCAGGTCCAGCAGACTTCCGTGGGTTAACTCTGCATAGAGTTTTCCTCACTTCAGCTGTGGTTAGACAGAGCACCTGGTCAGTTGGAGGAGGGGTGGTCTTCCTCGCCTTCACGTTGTTCTGTACCTCAAACCGGGCGTTCAGCGCATCTGGGAGGGAGGCATCACGGTCACAAGCAGGTGATGTAGTCTTGTAATTCGTGATCGCCTGGATGCCCTGCCACATGCGCCGAGTGTCTCCGCTGTCCTGGAAGTGGTTGTGGATTTTCTTTGCGTGTACGCGCTTCGCCTCTCTGATGGCACGGGACAGTTTGGCCCTTGCTGTTTTTAAGGCCGCCTTGTCCCCTGTTCTGAAGGCAGAGTCTCTTTGTTTCAGCAGCACACGCACATTTGCAGTCATCCACGGCTTCTGGTTGGAGCGTGTAGTGATGGTCTAAGAGATGGTCACATCATCAACGCACTTGCTGATGTAGCTGGTCACTGATGATGTGTACTCCTCCAAGTTGGTGGAATCGCCGTTGGTTGCAGCCTCTTTAAACATGTCCCAGTCAGTGCACTCAAAACAGTCCTGAAGGGCAGAAGTAGCTCCTTCTGGCCAGGTTTTCACATGTTTCAGAACCAGTTTAGAGCCTCTGATGAGCGGTCTGTATGCTGGAATAAGCATAACAGAGCAGTGGTCTGAGTATCCGAGATGTGGGCGGGGCTCCGCATGATACGCGCCGGGGATGTTTGTGTAAACAAGATCCAGCGTGTTCGCTCCTCTCGTTGCAAAGTCCACATGCTGATAGAGTTTAGGAAGCACAGTCCTGAGATTCACATGGTTGAAATCTCCGGCGATAATAAACAATCCGTCGGGGTGAGCATTCTGCAGGTCGCTAATAGTGCCATAGAGTTCACTCAGTGCCTCCTTAGCATTAGCACTGGGTGGAATGTACCCTCCGACAATGTAAACAGTTGTGAATTCCCGTGGTAAATAAAATGGTCTACATCTAACAGTCACAAACTCCACTAGCGATGAGCAGTAGCGTGAAACAAGCACAGAGTTCTTACACCATTCCGCGTTGATATAAACACACACGCCACCACCGCGAGTCTTACCGCACAGAGCTGCGTTTCTGTCGGCTCGAAACACGGTTAGCCCGTCTAGCGGGATGGCTTCTTCCGGAACTCTGTCGCTGAGCCACGTCTCCGTGAAAACAAAGATGCAACAGTCTCTAAACTCTCGCCATGTGGTTCGCTGGAGTCGGATGTAATCCAGTTTATTGTCCAGGGAGCAGACGTTAGAAAGAAAAATGGACGAGAGAGCCGGACGGCTAGGGTTAGCATTTAACCATTGTGGCATTGTGGCATTGTGGCGGAGGTCGCAGCAAGCCGAGGTAACAAAGGTTATTGATAACATAATCATGCAGATTATTGGTTGCATGATGCCTGTACCGTAGTAGTGTCTGGTGGTCGTACACATGAACACAGCTGACTCTGGTGTCCATGTATTGTGAAAGGTCGAGCTAAATATGGCGAAAGCACCATTTTTGGATCCGGAGAGGCCGCTGCGAGCTACTGCTGTGCCGCCATCTTGGATCACATCCCATCTGGATACGAGGTCCAGTTAACAGCTAAAACAGGTAGAAGCAATAACTACTTTTTACTTAAGTACATGTCAGAACCAAGACTTCTTTACTTTCACTTGAGTAAAAAAGTATAATCAGTACTTCAACTTTTACCCGAGTATTTTAAAACATGAGTATCTGTACTTCTACTTAAGTAAAGGATGTGTGTACTTTTGCCACCTCTGCTTATTCCCTGTGTCATTTCACTTTATTTATTATGACTCAACTTGTATACTTCAATGTTCTGATTTGACTTGATGGCTACATCTGGTGGAAATTTTGTGTCAATAGCCCACTTAAAAATCCCCTTACTGATAAAAAAGCTGATGTGTCAAATATTTATTTTCCCCACTGTATGTACCTGTGTTGCAACCTTAACATTTTTATAAAGGATTTTTTGAAAATACATCAAATATTAGTGGGTGCATGGGACATGTGAAGAATTACCAAAATTAGATAGATATTCCCAAAAAACAAATTGACCAGAAGACTTCACCAACATAATAAAAGCTCTGTGAGGTTGGAAGCTTAATAGATCACCCAAGATTTTAAATTTCTGTTTAGCAACATTTCACCACAAAGGCAATAGCCTTTTATAAAGTTCTCAATTAAATTATTAGGCCAAGAGTTTCTAATGAGGAACAGTCAAAATTATTTGTGCACTACAATAATGATTTACAAACAAATCTCTATCTCCAGCTGCAATTTTCTGAGTGTCCACATTTCCACTGACCTTTCCTGGAAACTCAATTCCTCTCTCTTTTTACGTACTGAGGAGACGAAGAAAGCTCACCTTACTCACTAGATCATAATGAACTTATTCGACTGTACCACAGAAATTATCCTCACAAAATGCACCAACAGCATGGTACTACAACTGGTAAATGCCTTCAGCCAACTTGGCCACTTGGTACAAACTGCCAGCGTCCACCCAACAACTGAACGATTGCACATGACTGAAGTTGCCTATTATTTCTAAATTAAAAAAGAATAGATTGTGTTATGACCCAGTCTAAGGTTAGGCTGCACAGAGTAATTAGCTCGGGATTCAAGGTATTTGATATCTACGAAACAAGATGCACACAAAAGGTTTGCTACAAAAAGGTGTTGATATTTTAAACACAAATAACGTCTCTAGGTTACATATGTAACCCTAGTTCCCCAGAGGGAATGAGACGCTGTGTCAAGACACTTTGGGAATGCCCCCGCGTTGTCCATGCTCTGAATCACGTACAAAATCCGGCCAATAGGCAAGTCGTGACGTCATCGTTGGGCAACGTCACGTAAACCAGGAAGGTACAAAACGGCTGAGCGATGGTAGTGACATTAGCTTCTGAGGAAAGAGAAGGTAGCGCTTTCAGGGATGCAGGGAGTATGGCTCGAGACGCAGCATCTTGTTCCCTCAGGGAACTAGGGTTACATATGTAACCTAGAGATGTTCCCTTTCAGAAACTGAAGCTGTGTCAAAATGCTTTGGGAACGAGCATACCATCCCACCATACTGACCAGTCCCTGCCTAGTGGGCACCGCCAGCGTGCAGGACAGAGGAGTCGGGAGTGGCTCTTTTGTCGAGGTCGTAAAACCTGACGAAGGTCAAACGGGTGGACCAACCCACAGCGTTATATATGTCCAGCAGGAGCACCCCCCTTAGACCAGGCCATAGAGGCCGCCATATTCCGGGTTGAATGAGCCCTGACTCCGAAAGGAGTGGGAAGACCAGAGGACTCATAACCAGAGGAAATCGCATTCACTATCCATCTGCTGAGATTCTGCTTATTGGCCAGAAAACCTTTCCTACGAGGGCCATAGCAGACAAACAGCTGCTCTGACTTCCTCCAAGGACTCATCCTGTGGAGGTACGTATCCAGTGCTGGCACTGGACACAGTCGATTCTGCTTCTCCTGGTCTGGAGCTAGGAAGGGAAGAGGGCAGAATGCCTGCAACACGACAGGTCATGAGGGAGCCATAGGGATCTTAGGTACATACCCAGCTCTAGAGTAGAGGAAAGCACTGGCCACGCCCAGGGTAAACTTCAGGGGAGACGGGGCCACAGACAGGGTCTATAGGTCCCCGATCCTTAGATAGAGATATAGATAGAGCCGCCAACACGATGGCCAAGTCCCACACAGGCACTCTGGATCGTATCCCGGGCCTCAGCCTCCAGGTGCTGCGCAGGGAACGTGTCACGAGAGGGTGTTTCCCTAGAGACTGCCCCTCAGGCGGGATACAATAAGCCGCAATAGCGGACACATAAACCTTCAAGGTGCAGTTGACTGGGTCTAACGGTGGTGCTCACACCACGAGCAGAACAGCTGCCATCTGGCGGCATACGACCTCCTTGTGGAGGGAGCTCTGGAATGGAGGATGGCCCCAACTACCTCAGAAGAGAGACCAGCCGCCAGAAACTGCACCCCTTCAGGGGCCACAGCCATAGCCTCCTTAACTTTGGGCAGGGGTGAACCAGGGTTCCCCCGCTTGTGAGAGGAGATCTGTCCTGGGAGGAATTTCCCAAGGAGGCCCCTCGAGGAGGGACAACATGTCCGCAAACCACCGTCTGCCTGGCCAACAAAGTGCCACAAAGAGGAGACGTACCTAGACCTCGGTGTGTAGATCAGGAAAAAACAGTAGGCCCTGGGAGCTTGCTGGGAACGCGTTGCTTCCGCTACTCATCGGGCCTAGCTATCTCTAGCTTAGCGATGGCCCGTGTCACTACCGCCAGGAAATCCTCGAACAGCACAGGCTTTGAGGAGTCGGTGGGCTCACTAGCATCTAAAAAATGTCCCTCCTCGGAGGAAGAAATCCGCAGCACCGCATTACACATGCTGGAAGAAGGAACCACCGAAGCGGTCCTCGGGAGCTCGGCCTATCCATCTCCATGCCTTCTGCTAGGTCGGCCTGTGAGCCCCACGACCTTTGGTGCCGCTTCGCCTAGGTGAGAGCAGGACCTGAGCCGCGAGGTAGAGCGCTCTCCAGGATTGCATAGCCGCACGGCAAAAAATGCTAACAGTTGACTTAGCCGACTAAGCATGCTTCTAAGCTAAGCAAACAACACATCAGCTGTGTGTATTCCCGATGATACAAAAGATGAAAGGAAATGGCAGCCACACCCCTAGTGCCAATGAACTAAGTGAATATGTATAGTTATAGGTATATACAGAGAACGATAACAAATCCAAAAAGGAAACCAAGCTCAGGATCATAATACAGTAATCCCCGCTTTACCATGGTTCTAATCTCCTGCTCCTGGTTTATCGCGGTATAGCGAATACGGGTTATAATTACTCATAAATATTTAAATGAACTTGTTGAATTAACGGTAATGGAATTAACGTTACAATTATTTGGTCTGTTCTTCACCAAACAGACAGTATAATCTTTTATTAATTCTATAAAAGGGGTATCTCCCCCGCCAAGAAAAAAGCGCCCCCCCCCCCCCCCCCCCCCCCTTTACTTTATACAGTACAATGAGTGAACTGCAAATGTTAAAGGTTAAAAGTAATACCTGGGACATGAAATCTATAAGACAATAGCCAGACCTTACAGCGGAATTGCATTTGTTTTGCTGATTTTCCTGGTCTCTCATGCATAGGGAATTGTTTTTATGGAGTTTTATGTTGGAATAATGGAATTTATTAATAAAATTATAATTATTCATTATAAAATGAAGTAAAAATGTTAATACTGTAGTTCATGTACTCACTATAAATGTAATACAGTGTACTGTATTTCTACAAATTTACACAAAATTCATCTCACTATATTCTTGCAAATGTTTTCTGTGTGTGTTTAAAGTGTGTGTGAGGATGATTTACGGCTTAAACAATAAAATAAAAAGCATTTTTGGGGTGGCGTCCGTTTATCGTGTTTTTTTGTTTATCGTGGGCGGTTTTGGAACGTAACCACCGTGATAAACAGGGGATTACTTTAGAGGGACAAGTCAAAACCAAAACTGAGCGTTTCCCCTCTTCTCCCTAAAATAGTATCCCCATTCATGATGTCATCGATGTGGAGGTGGGATCAAGGCAGGCTTGGGCAGACTGGAAACTCTGGTTGGGGAGTTGGACCTGCACACAACACAGCATACAAAAAGTACACACAACAGTGTGTTCTTTGTATGCATTATCCAATTTTAGCAGGGCCTCCATTAATGGATTGGATAATGCGTGGTGTCTGTAGTGACTGAAGAGGGAGTTTAAGGTGGGTCACTGTATCATGGTCAATTAAATTCAACTTACAACAGAAATGGGGCAATTGGTAGCTCAGTGGTGATTTTGAACTTGGTAAGTCCAAACTCCAGGAACATCAAGCTACTATTGCCAGTACTATTTAGCAAGGTTCATAACCTTTAACTGCTCAGCTGTTTGAGATAATTGTAAGTCGCTCTGGATAAGTGCATCTGCCAAATGCAATAGTTCTGTCAAAACAAAGGAGTGCCTGAGGAACAAAGTGTGCTAGCAATAGTGAATGTCTGGTAAAACAGAAACTGGAATGGATCATTGTTTTATGTGGATATTTTAATTCCTCAGCCAGGACTAAAAGACTGCCATTTCCTGTTGTGTTTTGGACATTTTCAGTCTTATGTCATCACTGTAGCTGTGTGTAGTGTCGAGAAAAATATTTATCTAGCATGTGTATAATCAAACTAATATTAAACCAACCAAATTAATCTAATAATCAAAGTACAACATATTAGATACATTAAAGTAGTTTGATAAAACCTATTTAGCCTATATGTTAATCAAACTTATATAACCTATTTTACACCAAGAATAGAGTCTGCTGATGTTACGAGTGTGCTGAACAGATAGAGAACAAAGACAGCCTTGAAGTTTAAGCATGTTTATGGGGATTATAAAACATGTGAACATCTGGAGCTGCTGAAGATTGGAAAGCGTTGCCTGGCTCAGAGCTGGGTGAAGGGAGGGGAGCAAGATGATTGGAAGAATGAGCCGGAGATGTATGGGAAATAATCGTGGGAGACCAGCATGCTTGTTGGGTCGGTTGGTTACAGGCAGCAGAGAGGTCAGAAAAAGGTCTGTGTGCCTATATTACGTGCATGAAAAAATTTTTTTTTTTTAAATAACACACGTTCAAAAAAAGAAGATTCAACACACTATGTAAAAATCAGTTCAGAAAAATATAAATGAAGTATAACCCAGGTACTTGTATGCTCAAGTGGAGTAAATATAAATGAAGTATAACCCAGGTACTTGTATAATCAAGTGGAGTAATATAGTCAATCACATATAAATAGACAACCTAGTACCATGATATAGCTAGATTCAATAAAGTAGAATAGTGAACAGCATTATAAAAAGAATAAAAGCATAACACTTACCCATTGCAGAGGCAGGAAGACAAAATAGGCCGCAAAATGGTTGTTCACACTTAAAAGACTGAAGCAAGGTATGCTTGGATTTAGAGATAATAAATGCTCTATACACACTCTTTCTTTTTAATGAAATCAGATAAAAAAGGCCGTAAATAAGGAAAAAAAAAAAAAGGGAGAGCAGGAACTCCAAATATGGGACCATGTGGGAAGAGCAAAAACCTTGGTCAGAAAATAAGGGGAATTTTCCAAGATGAAAGAAATTAGGGAAAAAAAAAAAAAAAAAGAGAAGGACACTGGGTGTCTGCTGGGTATAAAAAACGAGCGCGAACAAACAGCAGGCGTACTTCCTCATTCTGGTGTGCTGTATCATTTTTGATGCACTGATCGGTTTGATGTGAGGTACCCACCTTCGACTGAGCTCTTTGGAACGTGTATGAAATAAAGAAGTTTTGCTTTTACTCATCCAGGACTGAGGATCCTTCATTGGCGGTTTGTGTCTATTATATTTTGTCTTTTTAGAATTGGCTGGGAAAACATTGGGAATCCTCCGAGCAAAGAATCCACCCTCGATGTGTCGCCTCAGAGACGGGCTCTGAGTTCCGACAGTAGCCATACTGTAGGATCCAATGATCCACTTTTAGCAACAGAAACAAAGTACACATTATCTTGGTTAAATGTTTATTATTTAGGCTTCGCAAATATTTAAGTAGCAATACATAATCATATAAAATGTATAAATGCTGACATTTAAAATAGAACAGAAGTTGTTGTTTAGTGTTTACATGTACAATCCCGATTCCAAAAAAGTTGGGACACTGTACAAATTGTGAATAAAAACAGAATGCAATGATGTGGAAGATTCAAATTTCAATATTTCATTCAGAATACAACATAGATGACATATCAAGTGTTTAAACTGAGAAAATGTATCATTTTAAGGGAAAAATAATTTGTTTTTAAATTTCATGGCATCAACACATCTCCTTGGACAAGGCCACTGTGTGGCATCCCCCCTTCTTTTTACAACAGTCTGGGGACTGAGGAGACAAGTTGCTCAAGTTTAGGAATAGGAATGTTGTCCCAATCTTGTCTAATACAGGCTTCTAGTTGCTCAACTGTCTTAGGTCTTTTTTGTCGCATCTTCCTCTTTATGATGGGCCAAATGTTTTCTATGGGTGAAAGATCTGGACTGCAGGCTGGCCATTTCAGTACCCGGATCCTTCTTCTACAAAGCCATGATGTTGTAATTGATGCAGTATGTGGTCAGGCATTGTCATGTTGGAAAATGCAAGGTCTTCCCTAAAAGAGATGACGTCTGGATGGGAGCATATGTTGTTCTATAACTTGGATATACCTTTCAGCATTGATGGTGTCTTTCCAGATGTGTAAGCAGCCTATGCCACACGCACTCATGCAACCCCATACCATCAGAGATGCAGGCTTCTGAACTGAGCGCTGGTAACAACCTAGGTTGTCCTTATCCTCTTTAGTGCGGATGACATGGCATCCCAGTTTTCCAAAAAGAACTTCAAATTTTGATTCATCTGACCACAGAACAGTTTTTCACTATGCCACAGTCCATTTTAAATGAGCCTTGGCCCAGAGAAAATGCCTGCGCTTCTGGATCATGTTTAGATATGGCTTCTTTTTGACATATAGAGTTTTAGCCGGCAACGGCGAATGGCACGGTGGATTGTGTTCACCGACAATGTTTTCTGGAAGTATTCCTGAGCCCATGTTGTGATTTCCATTACAGTACCATTCCTGTATGTGATGCAGTGCCGTCTAAGGACCTGAAGATCACAGGCATCCAATATGGTTTTCTGGCCTTGACCCTTACGCACTTGTTCCAGATTCTCTGAATCTTTGGATGATATTATGCACTGTAGATGATAACTTCAAACTCTTTGCAATTTTTCTCTGAGAAACTCCATTCTGATATTGCTCCACTTTTTTGGAATGTGAAAATCCAAAATGAGCCAATATTTGGCATGACATTTTAAAATGTCTCACTTTCAACATTTGATATGTTGTCTATATTCTATTGTGAATAAAATATACGTTTATGAGATTTGTAAATTATTGCATTACTTTTTTATGCACAATTTGTACAGTGTCCTAACTTTTTTGGAATCGGGTTTGTACTTCGTATATGTTATTCAACCAGGTGAAAGTCAGTGAATGATGCATTTTATAAAAACACTCAAGTTACAAATCTCCTCACACTACAATTCAAGTTCACACAGCTAAAAAAAGGCAATAAAAATATATAAAATACAGACCTTTAATCTGATCTGAACAATGCACACCAAGAGGATTATTGGTAATGTTACATGAAATGTATTGAGGTTATAATGTGAAAGTTCATTTTACAATTTAAGTTCAAAAGCTAAGCACAAGCCTCACACACTGCATCAAACTATAAGTCCCCCCCTTTTCTCTTTTTTTTAAGTAAAATAATATTTTACTTGCTTATTTTAAATTAGTACTTTGCAATTAGCAATATTTGCAGTGTTTTGTTTCACAAAAATCAGGTTAGAACCATCAAACTGTAAAATACTGTGATATAAACAGCATTATTATAAAATCCTCAAAATAACTGTAAAGAAAACAAAAGAAACAAAAAAAAGCATTATGCATGAACTTTGTTCACTCCTCTATGACTGTACTCTCAGTTCTCTTCATCAGTTTGTGCTGTTAATGAAAATAAAAAAATATATATATTATTTGAAGTTCATTCCATTTCATACTAGCAAAGCAACAATTTGCATTTGACTACATCTTAAACATAGTATAAATGAGGTTTGTTTTAATGCTTAGTGCTTTAGGAAAAGATCAGCATTTATTCAGAAATCTTCAGTAACTGCAAAATGTAGCTCAGAGATTCTCAATTATCAAAACCATTTTATTACCATGTCCTTTTTGTGCTATTAAAATGTTACTTTTTCATTTTAACCCTAAAATATTTTATCTCATGCCTGTTACTATCAGTCAGTAAAGTCCTATACCACTGAACTTCAGAAATATTTCTGTTAAACTCCACCATATTTATCAAATTCTGTCATATTAGTTAAAATATATTTTAAATAAAAATAATGTATCAAGAAATTCATTATTTTTTAAATAAGTTAAATGTAGTATTATGAGATGTTTTGTCACATGACTGACCCGTGTTCAACACAATTCCAAAAAAGTTGGGACACTAAAGTGTATATAACTGTAAAGTGTATATAAAAACATATTTGCAATTCCTATCAAATCAATCAAATTTTATTCATCACATACACATACATACAGAGTATGACATGCAGTGAAATGGGTATGCAGGGTATGCTTATGATACAGGAATGCTTATGACACAGGTATGCTTATGATACAGGGTATGCTTATGTACAGTAAACAGTAATCACATAAGGTGGTTGATGTGATTGTCTTTAAAGTGAACGTGTGCAGTATGGTGTGGTATAAAGTGCACTGTGCCGTGCAAGTCAACAGTTAAAGTGACTGTCCAGGGTTTAAAGTGTTGTAGTGCAAGAAAAAAGAAAAAGAAAAATATATACAGAAGTGTGATGATGGAGAGAGTGACCAGCTTTTAGATCCAGTTTTTAGATCCTGGGTGTTTCCTGGTTTAAACTCCCAATGGCCTGCGGGAAGAAGCTCCTCCTCATTCTCTCTGTGTTCGCTTTCAGGGAGCGGAAGCATTTCCCTGAACGCAACAAAGAAAAGAGTCCATTGTTGGGATGGCTAAGGTCCTTCATAATCTTCCTGGCCCTGGTCCAGCACCGCGTGCTGTAGATGTCCTGCAGGTTAGGGAGCTCGGTGTGGATGGTACGTTCAGCTGAATGCACCAATTCAATTCAATTCATTTTTATTTGTATAGCGCTTTTAACAATGAACATTGTCTCAAAGCAGCTTTACACAGATAATGTGGTGATTAAAAATGAATATGTTCTTTATGAGTGTTTGTCCCTAATGAGCAAGCTGGTGGCGACTGTGGCAAGGAAAAACTCCCCGAGATGGCATAAGGAAGAAACCTTAAGAGGAACCAGACTCAAGTGGGAACCCATCCTCATCTGGGTTACACCGAATGTCCATTTGTAGCAGGTATACAATGTTGCGGGGTACAGTGATGATGATCAGAAGCGAACTGTATTCCTGAGTCAGTGTAGGAGACTGTTGACCTCAACTACAGTCCAATCCATCCTCAAAGCTCCCGTTCTTACTCCGGAATTTCATGGAACCACCCAAGGCGTTGATGAGAAACCATCCCAAGCTGCACAGAGTGGCCTCCAGTCGAAGAGAACACTATCCAGAGGCAGGCCTGGACGAAGTTGGGAGATCCACAGAGGGGAGAGGGGCAGGAACAGTGGTCACTGGAGCCTCAGGAGCATGTTTAACTCGACCGAGAGAGAGAGAGAGAGAGAGAGAGAGAGAGAGAGAGA
>JAAIIK010000381.1:148088-163183 GCA_014706435.1 Silurus glanis
TTTCTAAGGTGAAAGAAGGCTGTTTTTGTAACTTGGTTGATATGATTATTAAAAGACAAGTTGCTGTCTAAAATAACTCCCAGGTCTTTTACCGTTGAACTAGTGGTTACAGAACATCCGTCTAAATGCAGGTTGAGATGCTGGAGCTTCTGTATACTGGTTTTTGGGCCGATGAGCAAAATCTCCGTCTTATCAGAATTTAATAGTAGAAAGTTATGGGTCATCCAATCTCTTATTTACTTAACACACTCAGTTATCCGAGCTAATTGACCTGTATCACCTGGTTTTGATGAGATAGATGGAGCAAAGTACAGTAAAATAAAAACAATAAAAACAAACCTGTTCCACAGTGCTTACGAGCTTAGTCTGGGCCAAAAGGTCACCTTCCTACATGACAATAACCCTAAGCCCACAGTCAAGACACCAAAAGTTGCTTATGGACAACTCTGTGAATATCGTTGTGTCATGCGGCGAATGAACGGAGGCGGAAGCCGGAGTACAGCTCGCTCGGGTTTATTTGAGTGAGTGACACAAACACACATAAACAGCAGTCCTTGGATATAGAGAGAGTAATAGCCGTGGTACGCCCTGGAGGGTCGACATCCACACAGTCCTGGAATAAGCAAAAGGGAGGAAGTAGTAGTCCGAGGTGCGCTTGGGGAAAAGCGCAGCTGTAGCAGGATAGAGGAGTCCAAACGGGAAGGAACGTGTAGGGATACACATACAAACACATACAAACAATAACGGACAGGGAGTGAGTGTGAGTGCGGGGTTTATGTTGGAGCCGGGGATGAGTGCTTAATGAGTCCCAGGTGTGTGTGATTGAAGCCGGGAGCTTTAGATAAAGCGGCAGCATGACAGTCGCCGAAGGGGGCGTGACAGGTGGGTTCCTGACACCTTGAGTGGTCCAGACAGAGCCCTGACTCTGGAAAGAGTTAAAAGTGTCCAGCTTCAGAAGATTTGCCATGAAGAAAGACAGAAAATCCACTGATCTACAGTAGAAGTAGAAAGATTGTAGAATCATGGGTAAAGGGTCTAAATCCTTGTGATTATTTATTTATTTATTTTTTTATTTTTTTATTTTTTTATGTACAAACATTGAGATTTCTGTTGGTGCTGAAGCATCGGCCCCATAGCCAGCTGTTGCCAGCAGAAAGAGACGTCAGACTAAGCTGTGACAAGTAGGAGGGCCAAACCGGTGGTGCAGAAGCCTTGAGTGGAGCCACTGCAGGTGCAGATCTTGATGGTAGTAGCAAATATTAAAACAAGAGCTTTAAAGGCCAAAGTGGAGAAGGGTTCCATGTGAACAGCACATGGGTCAGTTAGTCCTAAGAGATGGGCAATCGACATTCTTAAGGGTAAGGTAATGGGCTCCGTCAGCCCCAGCTGAACAAAAGGGAGTCAGGTTTGGATTCCCAAACCCAAAGTGGCAGAATCAATAATGCATATGTAGGAGATGGAGGTAGGGGCCACATTATGGCTGTTGAGCCATGTGACGCAGCTTCCTGTTGTTGATTTGTTTTCCAGTAATTAGTTTTTTTGTGTCAGCGTTTACAGCATCCAGTTCATCAGTGTGTTAAGTGTGACATGTACAGTCAGTTTTTCTCTTTCGCTAGCAATAATTTTAACTGAGAGAGGTGTAAGTTAGTTTGCTCTTTGACAGAAAAAATCCTAGCATTAGAGGAGTGCATCCAGAGTCTAGAGAGCAGTAGTGAGTGCAAGAGCAGTCAAGGTTCTGCAGGGGAATGTCTGGATGCCCTAGGTGGAGTTAGCATTCCTCTGACTCCGGCATTAGAGCCCTCACAGTGGGTCGAGTGGGTGACGACTCTGCAGCATACTTGCAAAACCAAAGCTAACGCTAAGGCTCGCTCTCTTGAGCACCATTCCTCTCTGCTGCACGTGTCCAACAAGTGTGCTTTAGAGCTCTGCTTATGGGAGACTCTCTTCTGAGGCATGTGAAATTAGCAAGACCTTTAGGGGCACCAGCAGCACAGGTTAGGTGTATACCGGGGGCCAGGGTGCCAGACATAGTAGGTCAGCTAAGGTTTTTAGGAAAGCACAGGTTCTCACCTGGTTTCACACAGGAGCTAATGATATACACCTTTGACAGTCAGAGGTTACTATAAGTAACATAATACAGGTGTGTAAAATAGCGAAGGCAATGTCCGATGCAGTAACATGCTCTGGCCCCATCCCAATGCAGTGTGGGGATGTAGCTTACAGCAGGTTATGGTCGCTGAACTGCTGGATGTCCGGGTGGTGCTCCGAAAACAATGTGGGCTTCATAGATAATTGAACCAATTTTGAGGGCAAGGCTGTTCGGGAAGAAATCTTCCCTCAGTATAAATAGACGCAGATTTTTCATGTTCTCTGCCAGATTGTCTCTTGTTTGTGTGAGACAGTCTAGCCCCTGTTCCCCTCATGCATATCAGTGTGTTCAATAAATGTTTAAAATGTTCGGTCCCGTTAGTTGAAGCTGTGAGGTGGCATCATGTAAAATGGTTTTAGATATTACTGTAAATAAGCAGAATATAATACAACAAATTAACCCACATTTCTGTGTTTAAATCCTAAACCTGTGATGTTTTGTTAAATTAAGTACAACCCAATGCAAAAAAAATGAGTCGAATAAACAACTGTTTATATTTGAGTAACTTCATACTTTAGCACGTTTTTAATCAACATCCCCTTTATTATTGCAGACAAAAAAATACAGTACTATTCTTTTTTCCCTTTGGACAGAAGGTGTCAACTAAACATGATCACAAAAGCATTATTAATATTATTAAAACAATTAGAATTTATATTTCAAGTGACATATGGTAAAGGAATATATAGAAAAAATATATTGAAAAGGTAAAGCAAAGAATATATACAATTGTGTTCTATTAAATAGTTGTGAACTAATTAATAACAAGCATTAATGAAAATATTGCTGCAAACACACTACACTGGTCACATCATTTCATTGTGTATCTGTAGTATACTAAAATTGCAGCAGGCAGTGATCTGCTATATCAGGATATACACAATGACCTTTACTAAGAGTTGAATTTAAATGTCATAAGAACAATATAGAAGTAAAGGTAGAATGTTCAACATATTTAGAGGGAATAAGAATGTGGGTAATGAGCTTTGTTTTTGATGAGCTAAGGACAAGCTGAAAAGAGATTATATATGCAACAGTTGCAGTCTACAACTTCTAAAGGCATTTCAAACAAATGGTTAAATCTGAAGCCCAATAGAAAGATTTACAGAAAATTATGCATTTACTTTATTCTCTCATCTTGTATAGCTGTGCTACTGAATTTGCCAAAATCTTATTTCACTGTTGCTGTACAGAAGTAACGTCATCCTCCATACCCAGTGGTCCCCATGTGTCTTACTCACAGACTTGGATACATGGCTCACTGCAGGGAGAAAAAGAGATTCCTTCCGAATCTTCAACCCCATTTCCAGAAATGTTGGGACACTATAAATGTAAAAGAATACAGAATGCACTGATTTGCAAATCTCAAACTCATATTTTATTTAGAACAAAACAAAAAAAATCAAAAGTTAAAGCTGAGGGAATTGAACAAAAAATAAGGTAATTTTGAATTTGATGGCTGCAACACAACAATCTCAAAAGTTTGGACAACTAAAGTCTGGAAAAAATAAGTGTTATTAAAATTAAACAGATGTAAAACATTTTGCAACTAATTCATTTAATTGACAACAGGTCAGTATATTATTGGGTATAAATAGTGTATCTTAGAGTTTGACCAATCTGTGAAAGACTTCAACAAATTGTAGAACAATTTCAAAATAATGTTCAACATGAAAACAGTTGAATCTCTCATCATTTACAGTACATAATATCAATAGTATCAATGAATCTGGAGAAATCTTTGTGTGTAAGTTTGAAGGGAGAAAATCAATATTGGATGGCACTGCATTTAAAACAGTTATAATTCTATAATGGAAATCACTGCAATTTATTTACATCTTGCACAGCATTCATACAACTTTTTTGGAATTAAGATTGTTTAATTTGCTTTTAAAAGTTAAGGTACTTTAACTATTTATTTACTAATTATGAGAACTAAATATTTTTGCCATTTGGTAGATGCCCTTATCCAGTGTAACTCAAGGATTGATGCAGTTGAGGGTTAAAGGCCTTACTCAAGTGACCAGAAGTGGCAAATTCCGATCAGAAGTCCAACATCTTTAGCACTAAGCTATCACTTCTCCTACATAAAATAATCTTAAAGCCTTTTCTCTTATTATGGCATTTATTAGATTGCTTTGATTATGGCATGCATACAAACCCTAGACCTGAGCAACTAAAGCAACACCAGATCATAAAACTGCCATTGCAGGCTTGTACAGTAGGCACTCGGCATAATGGTTACATCATTTTATCCACCCCTCCTCTTACCCCTCTTACTGGAACAACATATATCTGGACTCATCAGACTGCAAAACATTTTTCTATCGCACCACAGTCCAGTCTCAGAGTCCAGTTGCTCCCCAACAAACTGCTCAGTGAGGTCCTTTTACTCTAGTGGTTAAGATGTGAACTGCAAAATGTTATTCAAGATTTTTCATTCAAGATTATTTAAATGTTTTGTAGTTCACCTCATAACCACTAGAGCAGAAATGCTACCCAATACATATTTCTAACTTCATTATGTTTTTCTTTTAAGCTTTATTACAATCTGTTCTAATCAGTTGTACCTTCATGTTAACCTTCAGCTCTGAGTAAAGAGTGTCAGCATCACCACTGGCTTTTTCTAAAAAGAACATAATTTGAATTAATCTCAAGAAGAAAAGAAAAGCAATCCATCTCATTAGTTATATCTGTACCTTTTTTTCTCACAGATTTTTTCTTTGATATTAGTTCTATTTTAGCGTAAGTCACATCACCACAACTGGATTCAGCATCAACATCTGCAGAGAAAACACCATCACAATGTTTACCAGCTTATAACACATTGATAAAGTCTCTATTCTTGTTTCTTTAGTAGCAGTAATATCATTGTATTTCAGCATGGAGCACTTTTTCAGGGCAGTGATGATCAATGTAATAAATGACTGTGTATACTGGAGTCTGCCCCACAAGTTGTGTACATAAATTGTTGTGGCATTAAAAATACGCTACCATTCTTCTTAGTCTTCATGACCTGTGCATAAGTGACATCGATGCTCTCAGCTGTTTCACCTGAGCACAGGGCAGAGTGTTAATCATTATTAAACACTTCTCTACTTTAATCTCTAGTATTAATCTACTGTATAATTAAGCTTCTGAATGGTAAGTGGAAATGCTTGATATAATCTACCTGTTCCACTCGTATCTCCCTGATCCACAGTGGCAAAAATATTAACACTTCCTACAGAAAATAAAATGAAGAAAAAAATAGAAACTAAGAAAATATATAAAAATATGTTTACTGACCAGGTGTAGAAAAAAACATTCACAGAGACAGAGTCTGACCAGCCTGAAGTGGTGTGTCCCCTGACTGAGAGTCTTCAGCTCCTGACTGGCTTTGATTCCGCTCCAACGTCTGATTGGTTTTCTGCTTTTCTATAGAGGGAGAAAGATTCTACATCTAAATAGGGTATAAATAGTAATTAAACACTATCGTCCAGAACTATAATTATAAACTTCAGATTTAAACAACATCTAAACAATGAGGAATAGTTACAAATATAAACTACGGATAAAATGCTAATAAATACTAATATTAGATTGGGATTTATGTTGTTAGGATTAAAGTACACCTACTTTTATTTATTAATAACATAATCAACATATATGCTGAATCAGTGATTTATTGTCTTTTATATACTCAAAGTAAGCATTACATTATATTCTATTCTATCTTAATAAAACAATAATCAGACCTTTCTTTATTTTACAGCACCACAGGAGGATCATTACAATAAATATAATGATGAACAAAGAAGCCAAACTCAGTCCAATAACCATAACTTCTGTACCAGTTCTGGATCTAGGACCTGTGAATTAGGAAGGAAAGAGAGCAAAATGTAAGATTTTAAAAACAAAACTGTGTTAAGAGAAAATCAAAATAAAAAAAAAACTTTTTTCTCACTAGATTTCTCACGTCTGACTGAGATCCAGCTTTTCGTTGAATTTCCTTTCTCTGGGTATTCACAGTGGTAAAAACCTTCATCTGACTTTAAAGACTTTATGACTTTACCAGTTAAGTGCGTCTTGTTAAACAGTTCTCCCAGTTAGAAACCCAGAGTTCTGAATATTCTGTAATTAAACCTTTCCCTGTTTTCCTTTAACAATAATCAAAGAACATAAAGACTCACCATGAACTGTGATGTTGACAGGATTACTGTTTTCCCCAGTTTCTGACTCACACCAGTAAACTCCAGTGTCTGATGTGGAGAGGAAGCTGATGTTAAATGTAGACCCTAAACCTAAATCCCCTTGTGAACAATTTGCCAGTTTCATTTTTTGCATGTATCGTCTCACTGTCCATCTTTTTGAAGAGTTACTCTGGTCCTCACAGCTCAGTGAGAGAGAGTCATTAGTAAAGTGTTGAGTTCTGTTGGGACTGATGATCAGAGCTACTGGAGGAGGTTCACCTTAAACACAGAATATTATAATTCAATTTAATTCAATTCATTTTTATTTGTATAGCGCTTTTAACAATGAACATTGTCTCAAAGCAGCTTTAAACAGATAATGTGGTGATTTAAAGTGAATATGTTTTGTATAATTAATATAATATAATTCATATGCATTATTAGAATTGTGTTTTCATGGCATAAATTGCAGTGAACCCATTTACACCATCTTTAATTAAACAGTGCTATATGAATAAGAATAATCCTCTACCACTGCTCAGGGCTTTTCAACTGCTTTTAACATTCATCACTCAGGAGGGTGAATATAAAGATATTTACACTAAACATTAACACAGCTCAGATTCTTTATTTACAGTATTAATGTTGTGGATTTCTTTTATTCATGCATCTACATTTAACACTCCCACACCAGTGTTGTTATGTGACCTTACCAGTTATCCATAGTGGCTTGGGATTGCTGTACTTTGTGGAAAACGCTGGGTTTCCTCTCTCTCCTCTGCACCTATAAAGTCCTGTGTGATTTAGAACAACATGACTAAGAGTGTAGGAGCCTCCAGATCCTCTGTTGCTGTCTGAGCGGAGCAGCAGCTTGTACTTGATGCGACTGTCATTGACTTTACATGGAACAACTTTGTGCCAGCTATATGTCCAGTCTGAAAAGGAATCTTTAACCTTACAGCTTAGAGTCACTGAGTCTCTTTCAGTCAGCCAGTTCTTTGAAGATACACTCAGTACTGGTTGTGGTTTCTCTGTTATACAGGAAATACAAGATACAATTATATATACATATATATTTTTATAAGTAAAACTGTAATATAATTATTAACAGCCTTTCAATGTTGTGGTAAAAGAAGTAAAAAAAAAATGCTTATGTTCACAAATGATGTTCTAAAGACCTGGTTAACATTCCGGTGTTACCACAGACTCACCTGATACATTCAGTGTAACAGCATCACTGAGCTCTAAATGCTGAGAGTCTTTTTTTTCTCCTCTGCAGGTGTAGTTACCAGTGGAGGTGTTTTTAACAGATTTGATATGGATCTCTGGCGTTGTGCTGTTTGAAAAGACTTTATTATCCTTCATCCAGATGTATCTCCACACAGTGTCTCCTCCTCCACGAATGTCACATTTAAGTGTAACATTTTCTCCTTTGTACACTTGTTTATCAGGTTGAATGGAAAACACAGCTTTCTGTGTCCCTATAATCAATCAATAAATAAATGAATTAATCAATAAATACAAAAAGTTGACTATTTATTCAGGTAAGGACGGCTACAGCAGGAGACAGAGGTTTCTGCCCTACAGTTATAGAACATCCTTTCAGTTAGTGTTCAGGATTCAGAGACAGTCTCAGTGTTTAAGTTTAAGCTGAAAGTCATGTGGTCTTGCTGAAGTCCCTGTTTGTAATATTAACCATTTCTGGCTTTCAAAACTGCCTGCTGCATTCTGATGACCCACTTGAAGTTGCCTTCACCTGAAAATCATTTGCAGCTGTTTTTTGGACAACCTAAATACTGTACATGTTATGAAGGTTTTAGTTCATAGAGTATCATTAAATCTCAGACTTTCAAGTTTAAACAGTTAAATTCATTAATCAAATGAGATTTTAATTCAATTATAGTTTTATTCTCACTACAGGGTGCCATTAGTCATGTTTTTAATGCTCTCTATTGTATGCCGTTAGAACAGTAATGATTTCTAATAACACAATTCTATGTGAATGAATCTGGTTTTTCATTGCAACAGAGTGCAGAATCCAACTTGAGTTTAAACTGAATGGGATTAACTGATATGAGAGAAATATCCTGAAAGCAACTGAAAAAGACAATTCTGCATAGTAATGTGCAAATATATTCCTGCTCAGCTCCAATCTAAATCAGAGACATACACAACAAATAAATGTAAAGCTTAACTACAATAAATATTATATGACCATAATCACCTTCAGCATGGAGCATTGTTATGAGTACAGTCAGCACTGAAACAGAAACAGAGAACATGATAGAACCAGAGAACCTGGTCAAGATTCATTGTATGATTAAAACCAGCAGATATTTGAGAAAACTGAACACGTGTAAAGAAAACAATATACTGAACTGTATCATTATGAGAGATTGAAACCATCAAACCTTTTGAAAACTATCAAGAACTAAAAAAAAAATTGGGCAAAACAATACAAGAACAGAATGTCTTTCCAAAATTTCTGTATAAGTCCCCAATATTCCAAGAAACTTTTTAGGCAGCAGGGGCTCAGAAACACCTCCAGAAATCAAGGTCTTTGAACATGTTTGCTGTACAATCCACAAATGCAGGTTAAATCTTTAAGAAGTTATATGTGAACATGTTTCAGAAATGCTGCCATCTCCTCTAAATAACTTATTAATTAAATAGAGTAAGACAAAATTGAGGAAGTGAAAAACTGTTCTGTGGTAAAAAAAATAAATCTACATTTGAAATTCTTTTTGGCCACCATGAAAGCCATACTTATTTCCAGACTAAAGAGGAGAGGAATCAGTTCAAATGCCTGCATTTCTGATGTTATAAGGTGCACATTAGAGCATATGGAATGGGCAGCATACACATCTGGGACGACACCATAATGCCGTCTAGATGGCATCTTTCTTCAGGGAAGGCCTTGCATATTTAAGCAAGACAATGCTAAACTGCGTACTGCATCTTTAGCAATAGCATGGCCTCATAGTAGACGAGTCTGGGTGCTTAACTGACCTACATGCAGTAGAGACATTTTAAACACATGTTGGTGCATCATGAAAGCAAAAAAATGACAAAGAAAACCCAGGACGGTTGAGCAGGTAGAATCATGCATCAGACACAAATGGGACAACATTCCTTTCCCACAACTCGAGAAAATGGTCTCCTGAGTTTCCTAAGAGGGGATGGAAAACAGTGTTAAACATAATGCTGCCTTAAACCTATTAAGGTGTTGGGTCCATCAAATTAAAAATTTACTTAATTCTCTTTAAAATGGTTCATTTCCTCACCTTAAACATTTGATATGTTTTCAATGCTCTATTGTGAATAAAAAGGTTTATGAGCTTTACAAACCGTTGTATTCTGTTTACTTTACATTTTACACAGTGTCCAAAGTAATTTGAGATCAGGGTTATAAAACAAATATATTTAATTCGTATGTCATGGGGTGACAATAATTGCTTTTTTGCTCATATATACTGAGGGTGGCAATATTAGTGAAGCGAGCTGTATATAAGCTTCAAATCTCGGCGTTTTCAAACAAACTTTACTATCTATTTATCCATTTTTTCTCTTTTAATAATCTTAAATTGTTTTTGTCTTCCTGACTTGTGCCTGTAGTCAGTTAACTCGACTATCACTAGTGTTGTCTATATTCATTGCCTCTTACTCTATCATATCTCTGTATCTTAAGTCTGTTCGTGATTATAAGCACTATGCCGGCTGTGTGTCTGCCTTTGAGCACAGGTGAGAACTCGTTCGAGTTGCAAACGGTGGAGTTGGAGATGGAGGCTTTGGAGAAACAAATTCGCGAGCTGCATGCAAAGCATGCCCGGCTGCGAGAGCGGAAAGCGGCGCTGGAAACGCGCACGCGCACTCATCCCTCAACTCAGCACTCAACTCCACGTGCTTCTCTGCCCAGGCCCAGCGCACCTACAGCGCGGCCCGCCCAGGTATCGATCACTCCGGCACCGGTGCACCACGGACCTTGGATGCGGACGTCTCCCCCGCCACCACCGGCCTTCGATATCTCTACCGAGAACCGCTTCGCCCCTCTCCACGAGACGGAACGCGATACCGTGATTCTTGGAGATTCCATCGTCCGGCATGTCCGCGCTACCGGAGCTAAAGGTAAGGTGCACACTCGCTGTTTTCCTGGTGCTCGTGTTCTCGATGTCGCTGCGCAGGTACCCGCGATCCTGAACGAGAACTTCGGAGCGGTTGTTCTCCATGACGGAACGAACAGCACCAGGCTGAGGCAAACAGAGATCTTAAACAGGGACTTCAGGATCCTGGTGGAGATGGTACGCAGCACATCGCCCACAACGAGGATCATTGTGTCAGGACCTCTTCCCACTTACCAGCGAGGGGCTGAGAAGTTTAGTAGACTTTTAGCACTAAATGAATGGTTACAGTCACGGTGTCGAGAGCACAAACTTCTCTTTGTTAATAACTGGAACTGTTTCTGGGAGCGTCCTAGGTTCTTCCGCCCAGATGGCCTGCACTCCAGCAGAGTTGGAGCAGCAGTGCTATCAGATAACATCTCTAGGATACTTCACACCATCTGACTGGTAAGACATCAGGAAATCTTCAACTATGAGAAAACGCATACAACAGACCAAATAGTTACAAGTGAGCACACAGCCCATCTTATAGAAACCATATCTATCCCTCGTGTAGTAAAACCAAGAATTAATTACACAAGATCCAGAAATAATCTTATTACAGTTAAAACTGAAAAATGCCAGATAAACAAACACAACAAAGTTCTAAAGTTTGGTCTTTTAAACATTAGATCACTTGCACCCAAAGCACTGATTGTAAATGAGATGATCACAGATAATAATCTCGATGCACTCTGTCTCACTGAGACCTGGATTAAACCAGGTGATTATATGGGTCTAAACGAATCTACACCGTCAGGATATGTTTATAAGCATGAGCCCCGTCAGACTGGTCGTGGGGGAGGTGTAGCTACAATTTATAGTGCCTCTCTTAATGTTAGTCAGAGATTAGGATTCAGTTTTAAATCATTTGAAGTGCTCGTTCTTAAAATTGTACTTTCAGACATGCATAGAAAACTCGCTCTGGTAACCGTGTACAGACCCCCAGGGCCCTACGCTGATTTTCTTCAAGAGTTTGCTTGTTTCCTTTCAGACCTCTTGATCAATTTTGAAAAAGTGCTGCTTGTAGGAGATTTTAATATTCATGTAGATGATGCAAACGATGCTCTAGGATTATCATTTGTCGACTTATAAAACTCTTTTGGGGTTAAACAAAACGTCACCAGACCAACTCACCGTTTTAACCACACACTAGACTTAATAATATCCCACGGAGCAGACGTCACTGATATAGATATTTTACCTCAGAGTGATGACATCACAGACCATTATCTCATACTGTACACACTACCGGTAGAGCAGATTAGCCATGTTTCACCACGCTATCGACTTGGTAGGACTATTGTTTCCGACCACTAAGGACAGATTCATAAATAACCTGCCTGATTTATCTCAGTTTCTCACTAAACCCATAACTGCTAACAATCTTGATGAAATGGCTAACAACATAGACCTTATCCTCACTAGCACATTAGACACCGTTGCCCCCATCCGGTTAAAAAAAGGTTAGAGAACAAGCACCTGCACCTTGGTATAATAGTCATAAACATGCCTTCAAGAGAACAGCCTGTAATCTGGAGAGAAAATGGAGGAAAACAAAATTGGAGGTATTTAGAATTGCGTATAAAGACAGTATGCTCAGCTACAGACAGGCGCTAAAAGCTGCTAGAGCTGAACACCTGAGCAAACTCATAGAAAACAACAAAAACAATCTCAGGTTCCTTTTTACTACAGTAGCTAAACTAACTACAAATCAGGGTTCTGAAAAATGTGTTCCATCACAGTTTAGTAGTGAGGACTTTATGAATTTCTTCAATGAAAAAATAGATAACATTAGAAAAACAATTGTGGCAGTTCAACCTCTGAGACCATCTCCTGACACAATCTCACCTACAACTCCACAACTACACTGCTTTACATGTACAGGACAGGAAGAGCTGTATGATGTTATTATCAAAGCTAAATCAACATGTCAGTTAGATCCCATTCCAACAAATCTAATGAAGGAAGTGTTATATACAGCTGGTGAGCCTCTTCTGAATATTATTAACTCCTCACTATCTTTAGGTCATGTCCCTAAATCCCTCAAGTTAGCAGTTATTAAGCCCCTCATTAAGAAACCTAATCTGGATCCAAACACGCTATCGAATTACAGACCAATTTCAAATCTCCCATTTATGTCTAAGATTTTAATAAAGATTGTCGCTGCCCAGTTATGTTCCCACTTGCAAGAGAACAATATCTTTGAAGAGTTTCAGTCAGGTTTTAGGCCCCATCATAGCACAGAAACTGCCCTAGTTAAAATCACTAATGACCTGTTTTTAGCTTCAGACCAAGGCTTCATCTCGCTGTTAGTTTTACTAGATCTTAGTGCTGCGTTCGACACTATAGATCATGATCTTCTCCTAGATCGCTTACAGAATTACATCGGCATTCAGGGACAGGCATTAAGCTGGTTTAAATCCTACCTGTCCGATCGTTACCATTTCGTAGATTTAAATGGAGAGCTATCCAGGCTAATGCTAGTGAATTATGGCGTGCCACAAGGTTCAGTTCTAGGACCCCTGCTGTTCAGAATATACATGCTTCCCTTAGAAAATATTATTAGAAGGCATGGAATAAGCTTCCATTGTTATGCTGATGATACCCAGCTATATATCTCATCTAAACCAGGCGATACAGCTCAATTAACTCGGATAACTGAGTGTGTTAAGGAAATAAGAGATTGGATGACCCATAACTTTCTACTTTTAAATTCTGTTAAGATGGAGATTTTGCTCATCGGCCCAAAAACTAGTATACAGAAGCTCCAGCATCTCAACCTGCATTTAGACGGATGTTCTGTAACCACTAGTTCAACAGTAAAAGACCTGGGAGTTATTTTAGACAGCAACTTATCTTTTAAAAAATCATATCAACCAAGTTACAAAAACAGCCTTCTTTCACCTTAGAAATATTTCTAAGCTAAGAAATATGTTATCTATGACCGATGCAGAGAAGCTCGTCCATGCGTTCATGACCTCCAGAATAGACTATTGTAATGCATTACTAGGTGGATGTCCTGCGTCATTAATAAACAAGCTTCAGTTAGTTCAGAATGCGGCAGCAAGAGTTCTTACAAGGTCAAGAAAATATGATCACATAACCCCAATCTTATCGTCCCTACATTGGCTTCCTGTTAAGTTTCGAATAGACTTCAAACTACTGCTTCTCACTTATAAAGCACTAAATGGTTTGGCTCCCATGTATCTCTCCAGTCTTTTAACACGCTACAATCCGTCACGCTCCCTGAGATCTCAAAACTCTGGGCTTCTAGTAGTTCCTAGAATAGCAACGTCCACTAAAGGTGGTAGAGCTTTTTCACATTTAGCTCCCAAACTTTGGAATAGTCTTCCTGACAGTGTTCGGGGTTCAGACACGCTCTCCCAGTTTAAGTGCAGATTAAAAACATATCTTTTTAGCAAAACCTATACATAACACGTCTCACATCATAACCTTGTGCTCCAGAACATATGATCACATGCATATTATCAACTTGTGCTATTAATATCATGAACAGCAGCTACGCTAATTGCTCTCCACTGCTTCTCTTTCTCTCCCCATCCCGAGGCTTCCTGAGGTTTGGCCAGCTCCAGTCACGTCCCACCTCGTGAAGATTATGGACTTTAAAGAAGTAGATGCCGAACTCGCAAACATCCCGAACCATCTAGAGACGTACCAGTGCCAATTGGATCCCACTACATGTGTGGAGTTTTGACATTGGACCTCCTTGATTGTTTAAAGGCTCTGGCATGGAGAAGCTGTTGCTGGATCTGTGATGATCACAAATGTTGAGCTCAGTAGCTCCTACTTTTATACCAAAGACTGCAGAAAGAACCTTTACTTATAATCTTATACTCCAGTACTCATGTTAGTTCTCACTCTCCAATGTTCTCTATTGTTGAAAGATTTATGATCAAACTCTTGATGTCACCCATATGAGGATGGGTTCCCCTTTTGAGTCTGGTTCCTCTCAAGGTTTCTTCCTCATAACATCTAAGGGATTTTTTCCTTGCCACAGTCGCCATGGCTTGCTCATCAGGGATAAATACACACCATTCACCTTAACTGTTGATTTCTGTAAAGCTGCTTTGAGACAATGTCTGTTGTGAAAAGCGCTATAGAAATAAACTTGACTTGACTAAATGACAAAGGCAAAGACTTTACATGAGCACCAGTGGAGTTCAATTTGTCCAGCAGTCAAGGGGTTAAGTTAGTTGTTGCATGCACATGAGAACATGCACGCCACTTCCAGCTCTTCACAGCTAAATTGGCACCTCTACATAAAAAAACCCAACAACAACTGCAAACCAGCCTCTGTTCTTTTACAGTATCACTGCTTTGTATGTGTGCAGGACTAATGAGAAGCTTTTGTTTCTGCACATTAATTACTATTATTTCAACATAGATTAATAAATACTGCTAACTTATTTTTAAGTGCTACAGTATGAAGTAGTTTGGTGTTTGCGTGTATAAGATCTTGCTGTGAGCTGTTTCTCTTCACAGACTACAATAGTGAAAAAGATGTAAATTTTATTAATACTAAAATGATGTGCACAGGAAACACCATAATCATCAAGTCAAGTCAAGATGATTTCATCATCACATCAGCTAAAA
>JAAIIK010000381.1:163721-175189 GCA_014706435.1 Silurus glanis
AGAGAGAGAGAGAGAGAGAGAGAGAGAGAGAGAGAGAGAGAGAGAGAATTTTAAGGATACAGCAAAATGCATAAAATTATGCTGATATAGATCAAGTCCTACAGGTGATTGACTGCTGATCTTCTTTGATTTTACATGATCGTACTGTGAAAGTTTCAAACATGAACAAAATTTTTTTCAACAAAAAAGGAAGCCATGGTCCTGTGGTCAACTGATCCAAGCTGACAGGAACACTAAAGTCAGTAAATTAGCCACTCTACACATTTGATTTGTGAACAAACAGCAAATCAAACCCTTCAAAGCATGATCTTACCTATCGAAAGCATGGACTTCACAAGTCCTACTATACAAAACAATATATAATATTTCAGTTGACTTTTATTTTTTTAAATGAATGTTAGAAATGTTAAGTGTTACGACCCACTCTAGGGTTAGGCCACACAGAGAAACTAGCTCGGGATTCATTCAGAATGGATATCTTTATAAAATAACACAAGGTGGTGGTATATTGATGAGACAGGTGGAATTATTTACATGTATTCACACAACTGTACAATAGATCATTATCAGTTCCAGAAGCCGCCATCCAGCTAGACAGGCTAACCACAATTCGTGCCGACAGAAACGCAGCTCTGTGCGGTAAGACTCGCGGTGGTGGCGTGTGTTAATATCAACACGGAATGGTGCAAAAACTCTGTGCTTTTCTCACGCTACTGCTTATCACTAGTGGATTTCGTGACTGTAAGATGCAGACCATTTTATTTACCACGAGAATTCACCACTGTCTTCATTATCGGAGTGTACATTCCCCCAGCGCTAATGCTAAGGAGGCCCTGTGTGAACTCTACGGTGCTATTAGTGCCCTGCAAAATGCTTACCCTGATTGATTGTTTATTATCACTAGAAAATTCAACCATGTAAATCTCAAGACTGTACTCCCTAAACTCCATCAGCATGTGGACTTTGCAATGAGAGGAGCGAACACGCTGGATCTTGTTTACACAAACATTCCCGGTGTGTATCATGGGGATCCCCGCCCCATCTCGGCCCCATGATAATTCCAGAATATAGACCACTCGTCAGACACTCTAAACCGGTTCTGAAACAGGTGAAAACCTGGCCAGCAGGAGCCACTTCTGCTCTTCTTGAGTGCACTGACTGGGACATGTTTAGGGAGGCTGAATGGCGATCAACTTGATGGAGTACACATCATCAGTGACCAGCTACATCAGCAAGTGCGTTGATGATGTAACCATCTCCAAGGCCATCACTACACGCTCCAACCAGAAGCCGTGGATGACTGCAAAAGTGCGTACGCTGCTGAAACAAAGAGACTCTGCCTTCAGAGCAGGGGACAAGACAGCCTTAGGAACAGCAAGGGCCAAACTGTCCCATGCCATCAGCTAGCAGATGACTTTACAGACATCTTCAACATCTCCCTGAGCAGCAACATTGTTCCTACGTGCCACAAGATGATGACCATCGTTCCCATGCCGAAGAAGTCTACAGTCTCCTGCCTCAATGATTATCGTCCCGTCATGCTCACACCGATCATGATGAAGTGCTTTGAGAGGCTCGTCATGACGCACATTACAGTTTTTCTCAAATGCTAAAACACATTTCACAAACGTTTCCTCCATGTTCCCCAATGTCTAAACACAACACCCTTTTCTAAAGCTACATAAACACAACCACACCTTCTCACTTCAAAACTCAAACTTTCATACCAAAAGAGCAGCTCGAAGCTTTCAAAAATGTAAACACTATACACATCATTACACACTACAGCAAAACAATTGAAAACACAATGCTCAATTTGTGAGAAGGTTCTTTGTTTCATAACTGCCAATGCATATTTTTGAAACTTTACAGTAATGGATGTTCTTAGATCTCTGCAGAGGATTAGGCATTTAGATTTGAGAGTTTCATATGAAGAGTATAAATCTATAGTAAATTCTGCATGTACACTACTGTAACACAACTCAATGCAAAAACAGAATCTATTGCACACAACAGTACTCTTGAAAACATGATCAGGGTGTGAAGTTTTTTTATTTACTTTATTCACACCACACACACACACCACAATCACTGTGCGGCATCATGTCGCTGAGCTGCATCGGGCCACATCACCTCATCCACATCGCAGGCTATATTGTCTCTTGCCAGGCACCACGGGAAAAACGCCCTGGAATGGCGAATCCATCCTTGGAAGGCCTCCACTGGGATGTCAACACAGGCCAGCTCCATTGCCCTTAGGAGGTTCTCTCTAGTGTATGGTTGTCTGTCATAAACCTTCCATCTCCATGATGAGAAGAACTCCTCTACAGGGTTCAGGAAAGGGGAGTAGGGTGGCAGACAGACGTTTAAAAAGTGGTTACTGTTGGTGGTGAACCACTCTCTGATTTGGTTTGTTTTGTGGAAGCGTACATTGTCCCAAATGATCACATAAATTTGATGTACGGGCCCAGGATGGTGTTGTTGGCGGTCCAGGAGGATGTCTTTTAGCTCCTCTAGGAAGGTGAGGAGACGTGGGTGTTGTAAGACCCAAGGACAGCATGCCGGTGGACAAGCCCCTCCAAACCCATGGCCGCACAAAGAGTAATATTACCCCCCCGTTGGCCAGGAACCTCAGTGATGGCTCTTTGGCCAATGATGTTACGGCCTCTTTGCCTTCGTTTCTGCAGGTTGAAGCCAGCCTCATCCAGGAAGAGGTACTCATGAGGTCTGGCCATCGTGTCCAACTGTAATATCCTCTGTGAAAATGTGAAAGTGCACAGGTGTTCAGAACAACAGTCAATCAGGTAGCACAGTATTGTCCAGAAGTAATGTAGGCCACTGAGCAACACAGTATGTCCACTAACTGTACTGTGAACATGGATGCATACTTACTTGCACATACTCGTAACGTAGGTCTTTGTGTCACGCAGAGTTGCGCTCAAAGGGAACCCTATAGACCTGTTTCATCCGCATCTTTTGGCGCCGGAGAACTCGGTCTATTGTGGCCAAGCTGACATCATCAGTGCTCTCAAAGTTGACATTATCGGCAATGACTTTATCTCTGATCTCCCGGAGTCTGATGAGGTTGTTCTCACGAACCATATCCACAATGAGGGTTTCTTGTGCCGCTGTAAATATGGCAACCCTCCCACCTCTATGTGGCATTTTTTCAACTCTAAAGAAAGAAACATGTGTTGTCAGTTTTACAATACAGTAACAACTGATTTGAAACCAATAGACTACTTTCACAGGCTTGTAAAATTGTATTGTGACAAAGAAAGCAATAGAGTACAATACCTGTTGTGTTGTCTGAATGCCCTGATAATGGTGGCCACGGTGAACCTACTCAGGTATGGACGGACTCGTAGTCCTGCTTAAGCCATTGTCATGCCATGGACAATGACATGGTCAATGACTGTTGCTCGCATCTCGTCCATAATGATGGTGCGAGGTTGTCTTGCTCTCCCTCCTGGACCTCCTCCTCTGATTTGAACTCCTCTTCCTCGTTGGCCTGCTCCTCTTCCTCCTCTGATTTGAACTCCTCTTCCTCATTGGCCTGCTCCTCTTCCTCCTCTGATCTGAACTCCTCTTCCTCGTTGGCCTGCTCCTTTTCTTCCATGGCCAGCTCTTCTCCCTCCTCTGACTCGAATTCCTCTTCCCCTGACTCTGCCTTCATCCATTGTGTTTGTTTGGAATCTTCAGCAAACTGTGCACTCTGAACTTGCTTTTGTACATGTGGTCACAGCATTAGCAACAAGTGTCTTCAATTTTGAGTCGTTGTGTGTAATGAATGACGCCAGGGGTGTTCATTGTGTTCAAATATTGCTGACTGTGGCAAGCATTTTGCATCACATGAGCTTTCATTTGAGAATATGAGCAGAGTTCTTTTGCAACTTGTGTTTTAGCAAAGAAAAATGTGTTAAGATTTATGAGAACGGAGGATTGTGTTTTGTGAATTGTGTCTTCATGTGAAATGTGTTTATGATATTGGAAAATGATGGCTAGATTTAGTAAATGTGTTTAGACAACTGGTCATTTGGTTTAGAGGATTGGCTTTTGTGTTTTAGCATTTGAGAAAAACTGTAAGACCCAGCTTCCACTCGCACTGGACCCCATGCAGTTTGCGTATCGTCCAAACCGCTCCACCAATGATGCTATCTCCACGACATTTCATCTGACCCTCAGCCACCTAGACAACAAGGACTCTTATGTAAGGATGCTGTTCATAGACTTCAGCTCAGCATTTAACATGATTGTCCCTCAGCACCTGATTGAGAAGCTGAGCCTACTGGGTCTGAACACCTCCCTTTGTAACTGGATCCTGGACTTCCTGAGTGGGAGACCTCAGTCAGTCCGGATCAGAAACAACATCTCCAGCACCACCACACTAAGCGCTGGAGCCCCCCAGGGTTGTGTGCTCAGTCCACTGCTGTTCACTCTGCTGACTCACGACTGTGTAGCAACACACACAACTGTGTGAATGACCTGTACAAACCGGACTCAACACACACTCATACTCAATTCGTGTGACTGATCTGGAAAACCGGACTCAACACGCATCATACACTTCTCACACCCATGATTCAGTACCACTCACACTAATCATTACAGCAAAATGCTTACATGCCGTTTTTGCACATCTTCCAGGATTGCTGCTATTTTGTTCTTTTGCACAATATTCTGTCTACATTTTTTGCCACTGTTCACTTTATCTTGATTGCTGCTATTTGCTCATTTGCACAATATTCTGTTTACATTTTTCTGCTACTGTTCACTTTATTTTGTTACGAAGGTTTACTGGCGGAGCTATTTTGTGTTTTGTGTATTGTGTATTGTCTTGCACTGTCCTGTGTTGTTTTTTGCACTGTTTGCACCAGGTTGCACACATGCACTTTATGTGGCAAGGATTTCTCTACAAGTTCTTGGCCCTGTGTTTTTCTGTTTCTGTGATTGTTGTTTTATGTTGTTTTATGTAGCACCTGGGTTCTGGAGGAACGTTGTTTAATTTCACTGTGTGCTGCATCAGCTATATATGGTTGAAATGACAATAAAAAGCTTCTTGACTTGACTTGACTCTCTTAAAGTCTACGCGTCCGCCGTTTTGGCGTAACACGCCCTTGTGGTGGGACATTCATTGGGAAGAGACCCACTCCTGAAGCATTTTCTCAGTGGCCTCCGGTGCGACCTAGAGTGCCTTGGTGGGACCTTTGGCTGAGGCTTAATGAAGGCACTTGTCAGTGGAAACTGCATTCTTGCTGGCTACCTGCTCTCTGAGAAAAGAAGGAGATTTACAGGCCCTCTCTGTGGCCCCCTTCTTTCTGGAGTTTACTCAAGTCATTGCCCTCCAAGGAGAGGCCTCCCTGCTCATAAGCAGACTCTCAGCAGATGGATTATTGACGCTATTGCGTCTTTCTATGAGTCCTCTAGTTTTCTTGCACCATTGAAGGTCAGAGGCACTCAACCTGGAGTGTGGCAGCCTCTAAGGCTTGGTCCTCTGGAGTGTCCCTCCAAGACCTCTGGGATGCTGCGGGCTGTCCACCCCACTGACCTTTGTCAGAATTTATAACCTCGACCTCTGCGCCACTTCTGGCACCTCTGTCCTTCGACCTAGCTGTGCTCATTCACACTAGTCTGGTGTCTGGTCAGTGTGGCGGTATTGGACTCTCGTTTCCAAAGTGTTGTTACACAGCTCTAGTTCTTGAAAGGAACATGTCTAAGTTACGTATGTAACCCTGGTTCCCTTAGGGAACAAGATGCTGCATCTCTGTACCACACTGCCATGTCCCTGACTAGTCCATGTGCGTTTTATAGCTTCCTGGTTGTGACATCACCCTGCCGGTAACGGCCTGCCTCCATTCTTGACTGTATCGTTCCCTCAGGAAACTAGGGTTACATACATAACCTAGAGACAATCCCCAGTCATAATGTCATCAATGTGGAGGTGGGTTCAAAGCAGGCTTTGGGCAGGCTGGTTGGGGAGTTGAACCTGCACACAACACAGCATACAAAAAGTATACACAAAAGTGTGTTCTTTGTATGCATTGTCCAATTCATTATCCAATCTATTAACAGGGCCTCCATTAATGGATTTGATAATGTGTGGTGTCTGTAGTAATCTTAAGTCGCTCTGGATAAGTGCATCTGCCAAATACAATAGTTCTGTCAAAACAAAAGAAATGCCTGTGTAACAAAGTGTGCTAGCAACAGCGAATGTTTGGTGAGACAGAAACTGGAATGGATCATTGTTTTTATGTGGATATTTTAATTCCTCGGCCAGGAATAAAAGACTGCAATTTCCTGTTGTGTTTTGGACATTTTCAGTCTTATGTTAATCCTGTACATCACTGTAGCTGTGTGTAGCCATACTGTAGGATCCAATGATCTACTTTTAGCAACAGAAACAAAGTAAACATTGTCTTGGTTAAACGTTTATTATTTAGGCTTTGCAAATGTTTAAGTAGCAATACATAATCATATAAAATGTATAAATGCTGAGATTTGAATTGGAACAGAAGAAGTTTGTTTACATGTACTTCATATATGTTATTGCAACCAGGTGAAAGTCAGTGAATGATGCATTTTATAAAAACACTCAAATTACAAATCTCCTCACACTACAATTCAAGTTCACACAGATAAAAAAAAGGCAATCAAAATATATAAAATACATACTTTGAATCTGATCTGAACAATGCACACCAAGAGGATTATTGGTAATGTTACATGAAATGTATTGAGGTTATAATGTGAAGAATCATTTAAGAATTGAAGTTCAAAAGCAAAGCACAATCCTCACACACTGCATCAAACTATAAGCTTATTTCTTTTTTTACTTTTCTCTTTTCATTTATATTAAAGGAATATGCTAATTTATCTCCGTACTTTGCATTAACAACATCTGCATTCTTTCGTTTTACAAAAATCAGGTCAGAACCATCAAAGTGTCTGTAAAATACCGTGATATAAACAGCGCAACAGCATTATTATAAAATCCTCAAAATAACTTGAAAGAAAACAAAAGAAACAAAAAAAAGCATTCTATCCTCTTTTTATGCATGAACTTTGTTCACTCCTCTATGACTGCACTCTCAGTCTCTTCATCAGTTTGAGCTGTTAAACAAAAATAAAAAGGTCATTTTTTTCTTTGAAGATAATTTTGCAAAATGCAGAATGTAGCTCAGAGATTCTCAATTATTAAAACCATTTTATTACCATGTCCTTTTTTTGTGCTATTAAAATGTTACTTTTTTATTTGAACTCTAAAATATTTTATCTTATGCCTGTTACTATAAGTCTGTAACGGCCTATACCACTAAACTACAGAGATATTTCTGTTTAACTCCACCATATTTCTAAAATTGTGTCATATTAGTTAAAATATATTTTTAATAAAAATAATGTATCAAGAAATTCATTATTTTTGAAATAGGTTTTATGAGATGTTTTGGCACATGACTGACCCGTGTACAATTCCAAAAAAGTTAGGAGACTAAAGTGTGTATAACTGTAAAGTGTATATAAAAACATATTTGCAAATCCTATAAACCCATATTTTAATAAAACAAATGTGATTCTGAATCTGAAGGCCGGGGCCATGTCTACCACTGCATAACAACAACTGTGACAATAAATGTTCTTTTATGAATAAAATGTGAGTTTATGAGATTTGCAAATGTACATTTTACACAGTGTCTCAAATGTTTTAAAATTGGGGTTGTAGGTTCACCTTCAGAAATGCTGTGTTTTATATCCTTCTTTATTTAATTCTACTGTAAGTGCTCATGTTCTTTTGGCACTTTTTAAATGAATATTACTAATACTAAAATGAAGTTTATCTGCTGTGAGATGTGAAATGTAGAGATGTACTATAAGAGTTCTTACCTCGAGCTCTGTAACATTTGACCAGCAGAATGATGGTGGCCAGCAGATACAGAGAGGCCGTCACTACACTACTGATGATCATAAGCACTGAGAATGGAGCTTCTACACATGATGAACCTGATACAGAATACAATAATAATTCATAACAATAATAATAAACTGTTTGCACTTTTTATCTTAAATTGCAGAATAAATACATTTATTTTCACTCATAAATACACACAATACCATGTAAACACACTTTATTCTGTAGACAAACTGACACAAACTATATATATTATAGCTTACATTATATAGAGACACTGAGTTCAAATCATTAAGCCACAGTATATATGTTTTACATATTCATTTAAAAGTATATGTAAATGGCTTTCTCACATCTGACTGAGATCCAGTTGCTCGGTGACTCTCCTCTCTCTGGGTGTTTACAGTGGTAGAAACCTTCATCTGACTTTGAGACATTATGGATGATCATCTCTCCTGTAGTCTGGTTCTGGACGACTGATCCATCTTTATAGAAATCAACTCGGAGGTTTGAGGGATTTGTGTTACGATATAAACAGATGTCCCTCAGTCACAGGATGAACAGAACTCTCCAGGATCACATCACCATCTAGAACACAGGTTTTACACTATTGCTCAACTTCAGAATAAAACTCATTAGTGTGTTTTATGTTCTGTGGTATTGAACTTGATCAAATCTTTTTAGATAACAAATTTAAGTTAAGTGTCTCTTGTCAAACAGTTCTCCCACTTGGAAACTAAAAATAAACGTAAAAAGTTCTGAATTTTCTGTAATGAAACATTTCACTTTGCCTTTAACAGTAAACACACTACATGAAGACTCACCATGCACTGTGATGTTGACAGGATTACTGTTTTCTTCAGATTCAGACTCACACCAGTAAACTCCAGTGTAGGATGTGTTGAGGAAGCTGATGTTACATGTAGATCCTGTAACTGATCCCCACTGTGAACAATCTAACACTCCTTCACTGTCTGTGTATCGTCTCACTGTCCATCCAGTAGAGTTACTCTGGTCCTCACAGCTCAGTGAGAGAGAGTCACGAGTAAAGTGTTGAGTTCTGCTGGGACTGATGATCAAAGACACTGGAGGAGATTCACCTTAAACACAGAATATTATCATTTACATGTATTATGGTTGTTTTCATTGTATAACATTTTAAAACCTGATTTAATTATATACTGCTATTTGAATGAGAAGAATCCTCTACCATATACAACTGCCTTCAACATTCTTCACTCAGGAGGGTGAATATGAGGATTTTTACCAAACATGATCACAGTTCTGATTGTACAATTATTTCCCTATTTAAAATATAGCTGTGTACATTTTTAATTATACAGTAATTTATTTACACATCCATATTTAACACTCCAACACACAAGATTTGATATTTTTTCCTCACCAGTGATCCATAGAGGCTGTGCATTGCTGTACAGTGTGTGACTGACTGGTTCTCCTCTCCCTCCTCTACACACATAAACTCCTGTGTGATTAAGAGCAACAGGACTGAGAGTGTAGGAGCCTCCAGATCCTCTGCTGCTGTCTGAGAGAAGCTCCACATACATGATAAAGCCATTAGGATTTTGTGTTGCAGTTACACCGTCTCTGTAGGGAACAACTGTGTACCAGCTGAATGTCCAGTCTGTAGAGGAGTCTGTAACCTCACAGCTTAGAGTCACTGAGTCTCCTTCAGTCAGCCAGTTCTGTGGAGATACACTCAGTACTGGCTTTGGTGTCTCTGTTACACAGAAAATACACATTTATACTTTATCTTGCACTTTATTTACTTTATACACAACAGTCTTTCCATGTCCAAGAAATCGTGTAATGAGTACAGAAAACTAAATATGGATATAAAACTGATTATAGCAAATTGTTAGATTAGACTTTAGACATGTTTTAATTCTTCTTGACATCACTGGTGGCCTATTTTTTTTAACCAAATAAGTGGAATCATTTGACTGTATCTCACATTTAACAGTGAATATTTTCTTGATAAACGCACACTCAGCTGTTTTCACTGACATCTCACTATCAACTAATGACAAATACTTTATAATATGTTATATTTCAAGAATGATTTACAAGAGCACTAGTGTCTGTCACACAGATGAGAATTGGTTTCCTTTTTAGTCTGGTTCCTCTCAAGAATTCTCCTTCACGTAATCTCCCAGAGTTTCTTTTTTCTGCACCACCATTGCTGGTTTAATCATTGAAAAAGTAATTTACATTTAACATTAATTATCTTTCATTTTTTAATAAAAAATATTAGATCCAGATTTCTCTAAAATATTTAAAAGAGAATAAAAATAAATTTAAATACATTTATAGAAATACACTTTATATTTTGTATTTAAAATTTATATCCATTTTTGTAAATCTGCTTTCTGCTAATGTCAATTTTTCTCGAAGCTTTATACTAATACAAGTAAATGTAGTTTTACAGATGAGCAGATAAGTATAAAAGATCACTATTATTATTTGATGTTAATTTAAAAAAAACATTAAGTTTAATTATATACAGTAAAAGAGATTAAAACGTGAATATTTATACATTCAGTAATAAAAATTCTGAAATAATGATTTTATTTAAATATCTTTAGTTTATGCTGTGTAATATAACTACACATTTATTTACAGTACTTATATACTGTGCCATTTGTTGGTGTGTTTGGGTAAAATAACAATCACAAAACATTCACAACTTTCATAAAATTACTGTGAGAATCCAGCTAAGTGTCTCTTTTTGATCAGTTCTCCAAATCTTTTAGTTCAAACTTCTGAATATTCTGACATGTAGACAGACATGTTTTAATTCTTCTTGACATCACTGGTGGCCTATTTTTTTAACCAAATAAGTAGAATAATTTGACTGTATTTCACATTTAACAGTGAATCTTTTCTTGATAAACGCACACTCAGCTGTTTTCACTGACATCTCACTATCAACTAATGACAAATACTTTTTAATATGTTATATTTCAAGATTGATTTTAGGAAGGAATGATTTACAAGAGCACTAGTGTCTGTCACACAGATGAGAATTGGTTTCTTTTTAAACCTGGTTCCTCTCAAGAATTCTCCTTCATGGAATCTCCCAGAGTTTCTTTTTTCTGCACCACCATTGCTGGTTTAATCATTGAAAAGTAATTTACATTTAACATTAATTATTTTATTTTTTTTTAAATAAAACCTATTAGATCCAGATTTCTCTAAATTGTTTAAAAGAGGATAGAAATAAATTGAAATACATTTATAGAAATACTTCATATTTTGTATTTAAAATTGATATCCATTTTTGTAAATCTGCTTTCTGCTAATGTCAATTTTTCTCGAAGCATTATACTAATACAAGTAAATGTAATTGTACAGATGAGCAGATAAGTATAAAAGATCACTATTAATATTTGATGTTAATTTAAAAAAAAAAAAAAAGTTTAATTATATACAGTAAAAGAGATTAAATCATGAATATTTATACATTCAGTAATAAAATTCAGTAATAATGATTTTATTTAAATATCTTTAGTTTATGGTATGTAATATAATTACACATTTA
>JAAIIK010000381.1:188937-217672 GCA_014706435.1 Silurus glanis
AGAGAGAGAGAGAGAGAGAGAGAGAGAGAGAGAGAGAGAGAGAGAGATGCACATATAAAATGTATTCAAAATGTGTCACAGACTTGGTAGATCCTCTTCAGTCATTGTCCAAATTAAAGCTGTATTAAGACTCACACTGTGAGACTTACACACTTCCAAGCAACTCATATGGACTCTTGTGAACTTGAATAGCTTATAATCAACTAGAATTTTATGTTGTATACTAATATATTATATACTCGTGTAGAATTTTTTTCATGACATTTTTTCAACGGATCCAGGTAACATGGTGAGATCTTCCTGGAGCTGGTTTTGAGCAGGGTGTCTTTAGCAACAACTTTAACTTCTGCCCAGGTTGGTACATGTGTGCAGGTCTCTGGTGGTGGTCTGCAAGGTAGTTGTGATTGGTGGAATGAAGCAGGGCAGTGAGGGCCCATTTCCAGGTGGCACAGAAACTACAAATGTTGTCCTCAGTGCTCCAATTGAGGGGGGCTTGGGGGATCCGGGCCCGGAGCTGTGGGTTATTCTGTCTGAGGAGGATGGAGATGGCATATGGAAATATGCGACTGAAAGACTGGGGTTTTTATATGCTGTTGTCTGATAAGGAAATGAGCTGTGAATGAAACACTGATGATTGGAACTGGATCATGACACTGATAAATGAAGAAAAAAACTATCGCACACACTTTATCTCCAATACCCCAATTAAAGCACACACTCTGGCTTTTTCCTTTAATGTTAAAATGTGGCAAGATGGTCTTCTAATTGAACAACAAAAAGTACTGTTGTTATATAATTGCACTATAGCTGCAGTGATTAGTTTTAAGCCAGTTATCACACATTACCACCTCCCCCTCCTTTTTCCCAACTGCTCACACCAAACTCACAAAAGCATTCTAGCACTGAAACACTTTGAATAAAGATGGCATTAGTGTGTTTTAATGTGTACTTGTGGTACTGAGATGTTTACTTGCACAGATTAAAGAAGTAATAAAAAGAGAAATACAGTTCATCAGGCTTTTTTTTTTTTCAGGAAGTCTAGTTGATGTTACTTTAAGTTATACAATACATCCCAGCTTGATCAGGAACTGCCTTCATGGGGCATTTGTTCTGGAAATGCTTGGATTCCCACACCAGCATAGGCTTTATTCAACAACTTTGATGTTTAAGCCACCAGCAACTGAGAGAACAGGCCCACACAAAGTTAAATCAGAATGTGTTTACCACTTAGGTAGCATATCTACAGACATTCTGCAAAGATGGGGAGAAAATAAAAACACACAGGCAGAGAAAGACAGGTGGGAGTTAAAAAAAAAAAAAAGGGTTTCACAGTCTCTAGACAGTTTCCTGAAACATGTGGTTTGTACTGCAACTTATTTTCTACATGTTTTCTTCACATGTGTCATTCTCATTTCCCCTTTAGCTAAGCAGAACTGGTTTAAAAATATCCAATTCATGATAAGGTTCTGTGCTTGGAAAAAAGACACCGGTGCCTCACCTAAGCAGCTAAGGACATTCAGTTATTGACACACATTCAGACTGCAAATAATCAACTTTATACCACACCACTCACTGTAACAAAGACACAAAATATTTACTCCACTGCCTTCCCTCTCATTAATGCACATGTACTCTATCTTACTCCTACTGACTTTCATAGGCAGGATATACCATCTATACCATACCATATTTAGAGCACACAGTGTTTATTAATGATGCAGGACATCCACCTAGTAATGCATTACAATAGTCTAATATGGAGGTCATGAACGCATGGACGAGCTTCTCTGCATCAGATATAGATAACATGTTTCTTAGCTTAGAAATATTTCCAAGGTGAAAGAAGGCTGTTTTTGTAACTTGGTTGATATAATTATTAAAAGACAAGTTGCTGTCTAAAATAACTCCCAGGTCTTTTACTGTTGAACTAGTGGTTACAGAACATCCGTCTAAATGCAGGTTGAGATGCTGGAGCTTCTGTATACTGGTTTTTGGGCCGATGAGCAAAATCTCCGTCTTATCGGAATTTAATAGTAGAAAGTTATGGGTCATCCAATCTCATTTCTTTAACACACTCAGTTATCCGAGCTAATTGAGCTGTATCGCCTGGTTTAGATGAGATAGATGGAGCAAAGTACAGTAAAATAAAAACAATAAAAATAAACCTGTTCCACAGTGCTTACGAGCTCAGTCTGGGCCAAAAGTTCACCTTCCTACATGACAATAACCCTAAGCCCACAGTCAAGACACCAAAAGTTGCTTATGGACAACTCTGTGAATATCCTTGTGTCATGCGGCGAATGAACGGAGGCTGAAGCCGGAGTACAGCTCGCTCGGGTTTATTTGAGTGAGTGACACAAACACACATAAACAGCAGTCCTTGGATATAGAGAGAGTAATAGCCGTGGTACGCCCTGGAGGGTCGACATCCACACAGTCCTGGAATAAGCAAAAGGGAGGAAGTAGTAGTCCGAGGTGCGCTTGGGGAAAAGCGCAGCTGTAGCAGGATAGAGGAGTCCAAACGGGAAGGAACGTGTAGGGATACACATACGAACACATACAAACAATAACGGACAGGGAGTGAGTGTGAGTGCGGGGTTTATGTTGGAGCCGGGGATGAGTGCTTAATGAGTCCCAGGTGTGTGTGATTGAAGCCGGGAGCTTTAGATAAAGCGGCAGCATGACAGCCGCCGAAGGGGGCGTGGCAGGTGGGTTCCTGACACCTTGAGTGGTCCAGACAGAGCCCTGACTCTGGAAAGAGTTAAAAGTGTCCAGCTTGAGAAGATTTGCCATGAAGAAAGACAGAAAATCCACTGATCTACAGTAGAAGTAGAAAGATTGTAGAATCATGGGTAAAGGGTCTAAATCCTTGTGATTATTTATTTATTTATTTAAATTTTTTTTTTGAGTTAAAAACCAAAGCTAACGCTAAGGCTCGCTCGCTTGAGCACCATTTCTCTCTGCTGCACGTGTACAACAGGTGTGCTTTAGAGCTCTGCTTATGGGAGACTCTTTTCTGAGGCATGTGAAATTAGCAAGACCTTTAGGGGCACCAGCAGCACAGGTTAGGTGTATACCGGGGGCCAGGGTGCCGGACATAGTAGGTCAGCTAAGGTTTTTAGGAAAGCACAGGTTCTCACACAGGAGCTAATGATATACACCTTTGACAGTCAGAGGTTACTATAAGTAACATAATACAGGTGTGTAAAATAGCGAAGGCAATGTCCGATGCAGTAACATGCTCTGGCCCCATCCCAATGCAGCGTGGGGATGTAGCTTACAGCAGGTTATGGTCGCTGAACTGCTGGATGTCCGGGTGGTGCTCCAAAAACTATGTGGGCTTCATAGATAATTGGACCAATTTTGAGGGCAAGGCTGTTCGGGAAGAAATCTTCCCTCAGTATAAATAGACGCAGATTTTTCATGTTCTCTGCCAGATTGTCTCTTGTTTGTGTGAGACAGTCTAGCCCCTGTTCCCCTCATGCATATCAGTGTGTTCAATAAATGTTTAAAATGTTTGGTCCCATTAGTTGAAGCTGTGAGGTGGCATCATATAAAACAGTTTTAGATATTACTGTAAATAAGCAGAATATAATACAACAAATTAACCCACATTTCTGTGTTTAAATCCTAAACCTGTGATGTTTTGTTAAATTAAGTACAACCCAATGCAAAAAAATTAGTCGAATAAACAACCGTTTATATTTGAGTAACTTCATACTTTAGCACATTTTTAATCAACATCCCCTTTATTATTGCAGACAAAAAAATACAGTATTATTCTTTTTTCCCTTTGGACAGAAGGTGTCAGCTAAACATGATTACAAAAGCGTTATTAATATTATTAAAACAATCAGAATTTATATTTCAAGTGACATATGGTAAAGGAATATATAGAAAAAATATATTGAAAAGGTAAAGCAAAAAATATATACAATTGTGTTCTATTAAATAGTTGTGAACTAATTAATAACAAGCAATAATGAAAAAATTGCTGCAAACACACTACACTGGTCACATCATTTCATTGTGTATCTGTAGTATACTAAAATTGCAGCAGGCAGTGATCTGCTATATCAGGATATACACAGTGACCTTTACTAAGATATGAATTTAAATGTCATAAGAACAATATAGAAGTAAAGGTAGAATGTTCAACATATTTAAAGGGAAAAAGAATTGGAGTAATGAGCTTTGTTTTTGATGAGCTAAGGACAAGCTGAAACTAGATTATATATGCAACAGTTGCAGTCCACATGGCAACAGTCCATTCTACAACTTCTAAAGTCATTTCAAACAAATTTTTAAATCTGAATCCCAATAGAAAGATTTACAAAACATTATGTATTTACTTTATTCTTTCATCTTGTATAGCTGTGCTACTAAATTTGCCAAAAACTTATTTCACTGTTGCTGTACAGAAGTAACGTCATCCTCCATACCCAGTGGTCCCCAGGTGTCTTATTCACAGACTTGGATACATGGCTCACTGCAGGGAGAAAAAGAGATTCCTTCCGATTATTCAACCCCATTTCCAGAAATGTTGGGACACTATAAAATGTAAAAGAATACAAAATGCACTGATTTGCAAATCTCATAAACCCATATTTTATCCAGAACGAAAACATATCAAAAGTTAAAGCTGAAGGATTTTAACAGAAAATTCAGTCATTTTGAATTTGATGGCTGCAACACAACAATCTCAAAGGTTTGGACAACTAAAGTCTGGAAAAAACAAGTGTTATTAAAATTAAACAGATGTAAAACATTTTGCAACTAATTCATGTAATTGACAACAGGTCAGTAAGATGATTGGGTATAAATAGTGTATCTTAGAGTGGCCTTAGCGTTTGACCAATCTGTGAAAGACTTCCACAAATTGTAGAACAATTTCAAAATAATGTTCAACATGAAAACAGTTGAATCTCTCATCATTTACAGTACATAACATCAATAGTATCAATGAATCTGGAGAAATCTTTGTGTGTACGTTTGAAGGGAGAAAATCAATATTGGATGGCACTGCATTTAAAACAGTTATAATTCTATAATGGAAATCACTGCAATTTATTTACATCTTGCACAGCATTCATACAACTTTTTTGGAATTTAGATTGTTTAATTTGCTTTTAGAAGTTAAGGTACATAAACTATTTATTTACTAATTATGAGAACTAAATATTTATGGCATTTATGCTTCAGAAGTCCAACATCTTTAGCACTAAGCTATCACTTCTCCCACATTAAATGATCTCAAAGCCTTTTCTCTAATTATAGCATTTATTAGATTGCTTTGATTATGGCATGCATACAAACCCTAGACCTGAGCAACTAAAGCAACACCAGATCATAAAACTGCCATTGCAGGTGGTACAGTAGGCACTCGGCATAATGGTTACATCATTTCATCTACCCCTCCTCTTACCCTGATGCTCCCATTACTCTGGAACAACATACATATGGACTCATCAGACTGCAAAACATTTTTCTATCGCACCACAGTCCAGTCTCAGAGTCCAGTTGCTCCCCAACAAACTGCTCAGTGAGGTCATTTTTACTCTAGTGGTTAAGACATGAACTGCAAAATGTTATTCAAGATTTTTCATTCAAGATTATTTCAATGTTTTGTAGTTCACCTCATAACCACTAGAGCAGAAATGCTACCCAATACATATTTCTTACTTCATTATGTTTTTCTTTTAAGCTTTACAGTAAAACCCCGTTGTACGAGCATAATTCGTTCTTGAAAATTGCTCGTAGGTCCATTTGCTCGTACGTTCGAACTGATTTTCCCCATAAGAATGAATGTAAAAGTGATTTGATCCGTTCCGAGATCTCATTCAATCGCTTATTTCTGCACTTAAAAAGTATTTGTAGCCTATTTTAACAAACTTACTCATGTGATAGTGGTTGATTGTGCGTGTGAGACCCACACCACACTCATAACCTTCTTGGTTTCCATGGTAATTCTATTTACTTTCGTTTTCAACAGCACCATCACTGATTTTCTTGGGAGATCAGCATTTTTCAAAATTTCTAGTGAAATAAAAATATAAAACTAAAAAAAGTAAAGTTTTTGCTGCACTGAACAACGAGAGCGACCGAGTGATACGTCATCAACTAAGCGACTGATGCGACCCTCTGCCGAAAACGGGGAACCTGCAGCGTGGGTTTGCTCGTGCCTTCGAAATTTGCTCGTGAAATAGGGTAATATTTTGCGAGTGAGGTCGCTCGTATCTCCGTTTGCTCGTACTATAGGTTGCTCGTACAACGGGGTTTTACTGTATTACAATCTGTTGTAATCAGTTGTACCTTCATGTTAACCTTCAGCTCTGAGTAAAGAGTGTCAGCATCACCACTGGCTTTTTCTAAAAAGAACATAATTTGAATTAATCTCAAGAAGAAAAGAAAAACAATCCATCTCATTAGTTATATCTGTACCTTTTTTTCTCACAGATTTTTTCTTTGATTTTAGTTCTATTTTAGCGTAAGTCACATCACCACAACTGGATTCAGCATCAACATCTGCAGAGAAAACACCATCACAGTGTTTACCAGCTTATAACACATTGATAAAGTCTCTATTCTTGTTTCTTTAGTAGCAGTAATATCATTGTATTTCAGCATGGAGCACTTTTTCAGGGCAGTGATGATCAATGTAATAAATGACTGTGTATACAAGTTGTGTACATAAATTGTTGTGGCATTAAAAATACGCTACCATTCTTCTTAGTCTTCATGACCTGTGCATAAGTGACATCGATGCTCTCAGCTGTTTCACCTGAGCACAGGGCAGAGTGTTAATCATTATTAAACACTTCTCTACTTTAATCTCTAGTATTAATCTACTGTATAATTAAGCTTCTGAATGGTAAGTGGAAATGATGCTTGATATAATCTACCTGTTCCACTCGTATCTCCCTGATCCACAGTGGCAAAAATATTAACACTTCCTACAGAAAATATAATGAAGAAAAAAGTAGAAAATCAGAAAATATATAAAAATATGTTTACTGACCAGGTGTAGAAAAAACATTCACAGAGACAGAGTCTGACCAGCCTGAAGTGGTGTGTCCCCTGACTGAGAGTCTTCAGCTACTGATTGGCTTTGATTCCGCTCCAATGTCTGATTGGATTTCTGATTATCTATAGAGGGAGAAAGATTCTACATCTAAATAGGGTATAAATAGTAATGTAACACGATCGTCTAGAACTATAATTATAAACATCAGATTTAAACAACATCTAAACAGTGAGGAATAGTTACAAATATAAACTACGTATAAAATGCTAATAAATGCTAATATTAGATTTGGGTTTATGTAATTAGGATTAAAGTACAACTACTTGTATTTATTAATAACATAATCAACATATACACTGTAATCTGGACTCAGAGCATATTAATTTAATGTTTTGTCGAGTTAATAGTGCCATATAAATCAATGTGATTTATTGTCTTTTATAAACTCAAAGTAAGAATTACATTCTATTCTATGTTTTCACTTAATAAAAAAAAAATCAGACCTTTCTTTATTTTACAGCACCACAGCAGGATCATTACAATAAATAAAATGATTAACAAAGAAGCCAAACTCAGTCCCATAACCATAACTTCTTTACCAGTTCTGGATCTAGAACCTGAGATTTAGGAAAGAAAGAGAGCAAAATGTAAGAATTTAAAGACAAAACTGTGTTTTTAATAGCAAATCAAACAGAAAAAAAAATGTTCTCACGTCTGACTGACACCCAGATTTTCGATGAATTTCCTCTCTCTTTGTATTTACAGCAGTAAAAACCTTCATCTGACTTTGAGACTTCATGGATGATCATCTCTCCTGTAGTCTGGTTCTGGACGACTGATCGACCTTTATAGAAAACTGATCGGAGATTTGAGGAATTTGTATTGCGAATTAAACAGCGTAGAGTCAGAGGATGTCCCTCAGGCACAGAATGGACAGGACTCTCTAGGATCACCATCTAGAAGAGAGAATTTGCAGACTGTTTAGTTTCAATGTGAAAGTCATCAGTTTGTTTGTGTTCTGTGGTGTTGAACTTCATTAAAACACTTTTGATGAAGAATAATATTTGAGCTGTGTTACATCCTCATTCAGCAGTTTATTTGTTCTACCAAAACTGATTCAGCTCAGGAGTGATATTTAACTGTTCCAGTCTCTTGCTATTTTCAGGAAACATTAAAATTACAAAACTTTCAGAACTTTTATAACAGAGAAAAACCAGTTAAGTGCGTCTTGTCAAACAGTTCTCCCAGTTAGAAACCCAGAGTTCTGAATATTCTGTAATTAAACCTTTCCCTGTTTTCCTTTAACAATAATCAAAGAACATAAAGACTCACCATGAACTGTGATGTTGACAGGATTACTGTTTTCCCCAGTTTCTGACTCACACCAGTAAACTCCAGTGTCTGATATGGAGAGAATTCTGATGTTAAATGGAGACCCTAAACCTAAATCCCCTTGTGAACAATTTGCCAGTTTCATTTTTTGAATGTTTCGTCTCACTGTCCATCTTTTTGAATTGTTACTCTGGTCCTCACAGCTCAGTGAGAGAGAGTCTTTAGTAAAGTGTTGAGTTCTGTTGGGACTGATGATCAGAGACACTGGAGGAGGTTCACCTTAAACACAGAATATTATAATTCAATTTAATTCAATTCATTTTTATTTGTATAGCGCTTTTAACAATGAACATTGTCTCAAAGCAGCTTTAAACAGATAATGTGGTGATTTAAAGTGAATATGTTTTGGATAATTAATATAATATAATTCATATGCATTATAAGAATTGTGTTTTCATGGCATAAATTGCAGTGAACCCATTTACCCCATCTTTAATTAAACAGTGCTATTTGAATAAGAATAATCCTCTACCACTGCTCAGGGCTCTGGGTGAATATAAAGATAGTTACACTAAACATTAACACAGCTCAGATTCTTTATTTACAGAATTAATATTGTGGATTTCTTTTTATTCATGTATCTACCTTTAACACTCCCACACCAGTGTTGTTATGTGACCTTACCAGTTATCCATAGTGCCTTGGGATTGCTGTACTTTGTGGAAAATGCTGGGTTTCCTCTCTCTCCTCTGCACCTATAAAGTCCTGTGTGATTTAGAACAACATGACTAAGAGTGTAGGAGCCTCCAGATCCTCTGTTGCTGTCTGAGAGGAGCAGCAGCTTGTATTTGATGTGACTGTCATTGACTTTACATGGAACAACTTTGTGAAAGCTGTATGTCCAGTCTGAAAAGGAATCTTTAACCTCACAGCTTAGAGTCACTGAGTCTCCTTCAGTCAGCCATTTCTTTGAAGATACACTCAGTACTGGCAGTGGTTTCTCTGTTGTACAGGAAATACAAAATATAATTATTTAAGTGAATCTGTAATATAATTATTAACAGCCTTTGTTTTAATGTTATGGTTAAAAATGTAAAAAAAAAAAAGTTCTAATGTTCTAATGACCTGGTTAACATCCCGGTGTTACCACAGACTCACCTGATACATTCAGTGTAACAGCATCACTGAGCTCTAAATGCTGAGAGTCATTTTTTTCTCCTCTGCAGGTGTAGTTACCAGTGTAAGATTTATTAACAGATTTGATATGGATCTCTGGCATTGTGCTGTATGAATAGAAGTTATTATCCTTAATCCTGATGTATCTCCACTCAGTGTCTCCTCCTCCCTGAATGTCACATTTGAGTGTAACATTTTCTCCTTTGTATACTTGTTTATCAGGTCGAATGGACAACACAGCTTTCTGTGTCCCTACAATCAATCAATAAATGAATGAATTAATCAATAAATACAAAAAGTTTACTATTTATTCAGGTAAGGACGGCTACAGCAGGAGACAGAGGTTTCTGCCCTACAGTTATAGAACATCCTTTCAGTTAGTGTTCAGGATTCAGAGACAGTCTCAGTGTTTAAGTTTAAGCTGAAAGTCATGTGGCCTTACTGGAGTCCCCGTTTGTAATATTAAAAACTTATAAAAACTTTCAAAACTGCCTGCTGCATTCTGATGACCCACTTGAAGTTGCCTTCACCTGAAAATCATTTGCAGCTGTTTTTTGGACAACCTAAATACTGTACATGCTATGAAGGGTTTAGTTCATAGAGTATCATTAAATCTCAGACTTTCAAGTTTAAACAGTTAAATTCATTAATCAAATGAGATTTTAATTAAATTATAGTTTCATTCTCACTACAGGGTGCCATTAGTCATGTTTTAACGCTCTTTATTGTATGCTGTTAGAACAGTAATGATTTCTAATAACACAATTCTATGTGAATGAATCTGGTTTCTCGTTGCAACAGAGTGTCAGAATCCAACTTGAGTTTAAACTGAATGAGATTAACTGATATGAGAGAAATATCCTGAAAGCAACTGAAATAGAAAATTCTGCATAGTAATGTGCAAATATATTCCTGCTCAGCTCCAATCTAAATCAGAGACATACACAACAAATAAATGTAAATCTTAACTACAATAAATATTATATGACCATAATCACCTTCAGCATGGAGCATTGTTATGAGTACAGTCAGCACTGAAACAGAAACAGAGAACATGATAGAACCAGAGAACCTGGTCAAGATTCATTGTATGATTAAAACCAGCAGATATTTGAGAAAACTGAACACGTGTAAAGAAAACAATTGAACAACAAATTGAAACCATCAAACCTTTTGAAAACTATCAAGAACTAAAAAAAATTGGGCAAAAAAAATGTTGCAAACGGTGGAGTTGGAGATGGAGGCTTTGGAGAAACAAATTCGCGAGCTGCATGCAAAGCATGCCCAGCTGCGAGAGCGGAAAGCAGCGCTGGAAACGCGCACGTGCACTCGTCCCAGGTAAATTCTCGGGTTGAATCTAACGCTCCCAGCACCTCAACTCCACGTGCTTCTCTGCCCAGGCCCAGCGCAAGTACACGCGGCCCGCCCAGGTATCGATCACTCCGGCACCAGTGCACCACGGACCTTGGATGCGGCAGCAGCGGAAGCCGCGAGCCAAGCCCCGGTCGAGGACGTCTCCCCCGCCACCACCAGCCTTCGATATCTCGACCGAGAACCGCTTCGCCCCTCTCCGCGAGACGGAACGCGATACCTTGATTCTTGGAGATTCCATCGTCCGGCATGTCCGCGCTACCGGAGCTAAAGGTAAGGTGCACACTCGCTGTTTTCCTGGTGCTCGTGTTCTCGATGTCGCTGCGCAGGTACCCTCGATCCTGAACAAGAACTTCAGAGCGGTTGTTCTCCATGCCGGAACGAACCACACCAGGCTGAGGCAAACAGAGATCTTAAACAGGGACTTCAGGATCCTGGTGGAGACGGTACGCAGCACATCACCCACAACGAGGATCATAGTGTCAGGACCTCTTCCCACTTACCAGCAAGGGGCTGAGAAGTTTAGTAGACTTTTAGCACTAAATGAATGGTTACAGTCATGGTGTCGAGAGCACAAACTTCTCTTTGTTAATAACTGAAACTGTTTCTGGGAGCGTCCTAGGTTCTTCCGCCCTGATGGCCTACACCCCAGCAGAGTTGGAGCAGCAGTGCTATCAGATAACATCTCTAGGATACTTCACACCATCTGACTGGTAAGACATCAGGAAATTTACAACTATGAGAACACGCATAAAACAGAACAAATAGTTACAAGTGAGCACACAACCCAGTTTATAGAAACCATATCTATCCCTCGTGTAGTAAAACCAAGAATTAATTACACAAGATCCAGAAATAATCTTATTACAGTTAAAACTGAAAAATGCAGGATAAACAAACACAACAAAGTTCTAAAGTTTGGTCTTTTAAACATTAGATCACTTGCACCCAAAGCACTGATTGTAAATGAGATGATCACAGATAATAATCTCGATGCACTCTGTCTCACTGAGACCTGGATTAAACCAGATGATTATATGGATCTACATTTACATTTACATTTACATTTACATTTACATTTGCGGCATTTAGCAGACGCCCTTATCCAGAGCGACGTACAAAAGTGCTTTGAGTCTCTAGTAATGAATAAATCTACACTGGTACACAAGATTACAAACTTAATATAACTATAACCCTTGAATTCTACAAACTTGGAAAGTGCTAATTTAAGTGTTTCAGGAAGAGGTAGGTCTTCAGTCGTTGCTTGAAGATAGTCAGGGACTCCGCTGTACGGACATCTAGGGGAAGTTCATTCCACCACCTAGGTGCCAGAACAGAGAAGAGCCGTGAAGTGTACTTACCTCTCATTCGGAGAGAAGGTGGTACCAGTCGAGCAGTGCTGGAGGATCTCAGACAGCGTGGTGCAGTGCGAGATGTGATGAGGTCGCTGAGGTAAGATGGTGCTGGTCCATTTTTGGCTTTGTAGGCAAGCATCAGTGTTTTGAATCTGATACATGCAGCTACTGGAAGCCAGTGAAGGGAGCGCAGCAGTGGGGTGGTGTGGGAGAACTTGGGCTGGTTGAACACAAGCCGTGCAGCTGCGTTTTGGATCATTTGCAGTGGACGAATAGCGTTCAGGGGAAGACCTGCCAGCAGAGAGTTGCAGTAGTCAAGTCTTGAAATTACAAGAGACTGAACAAGCACCTGGGCAGCCTGTATGGAGAGAAATGGTCGAATCCTTCGGATGTTATAGAGAAGAAATCGACAAGAACGAGCAACATTAGCGACATGTGGGAAGAAGGACAGTTCATTGTCCATAGTTACCCCGAGGTTACGAGCAGTGGCTGAAGGGGAGAGCAGAGAGTCATGAAGTGTTATTTGGAGATCTTGACCTGGAGATGAATCACCTGGGATGACCAGCAGTTCTGTTTTGCTGGGGTTGAGTTTTAGTTGGTGAGCACTCATCCATGAAGATATGTCTGTCAAGCATGCTGATATCCGAGCGGAAGCTGTGGTATCTGATGGAGGGAAAGAAAAGATTAGTTGAGTGTCATCTGCATAACAGTGATAAGAAAACCCATGTGAGGATATGACTTCACCAATGGAGTGGGTATAGAGGGAGAAAAGGAGGGGACCAAGTACCGAGCCTTGTGGGACACCAGTGGTGAGTCTGCATGGGGCAGATGTGGATCCCCTCCATGTTACCTGGTATGAGCGACCTTCCAGGTAGGAAGCAAACCATTCCCATGCTGTTCCACAGATACCAAGGCTTTTGAGGGTTGACAAAAGTGTCTTGTGGTTAACTGTGTCAAATGCTGCTGAAAGGTCCAGGAAGATAAGTACAGATGACAGCTTGGCTGACCGAGCAGCATGCAGTTTCTCAGAAACAGCCAAAAGGGCCGTCTCTGTGGAATGTGCCGTTTTGAACCCAGACTGGTTAGGATCATGGAGGTTGTTCTGTGAGAGATAGACAGACAGTTGGTTAAAAACAGTGCGTTCCAGAGATTTAGAAAGAAAGGAGAGAAGTGATACCGGTCTGTAGTTGTTGATTTCTGATGTATCCAGAGCAGGTTTCTTCAAGATGGGAATGACCCTTGCTTGCTTGAAGGTAGTTGGTACATAGCCAGATGTTAATGACCCTTCTGTTAAGGTTGAGAAGCTTGACAGAGACGTAGTGGATTGTCGGCTGTGTTGTGTAGTCATTGTTGGGGAGGAAGTGAAGGTCTGGCAGATTTTCTTAATCTTCTCATCATAGAAGGAGGCAAAGTCATTAGCAGTCAGGGAGGATGGAGCAGGTGCAGCAGGGGGGGTTGAGTAGTGAAGAGAAGATGTTGTGAAGCTTACGAGGATCTTGTGCAGAAGCTTTTAGAAGGCAGTTTTGGCAGAAGTCACCTCCAAAGAGAATTTGGTCAGTAGTGCGCGGTAAGATGCGAGGTCTACATCGAGTTGTGATTTTTTTCCACTTCCTCTCTGCAGATCTGAGTTCTCGTCGATTGCTGCGCAAAACTTCTGACAGCCACGGTGTGGGACAAGAAGTCTTCTTGGGTTTTGAAGTCAAGGGGCAAAGGACGTCCATTGTTGAGGAAAGAGATGAGAGGAAGAAGTCTGTAGCAACGTCTAAGGGTAGAGAGGAAAAGGAGTTAGGGTCAGGAAGAGATGAAAGAGTACAGGAAGCTACAGAGGAGGGAGAGATGGAGTGAAGGTTAGGACGTATAGGAGAGACATGTAAATTATTTTTAGGTTGAATAGGAAGAGTGATTAAAAAGGAAACCAGGTGATGATCAGAGATTGGAAGTGGAGTGGCAGTCATGTCTGTAGCTGGAGTAGGGCGGGTGAAAACCAGGTCCAGGACATTTCCTCCCTTGTGTGTTGGAGGGCAGCTGTTAAATGTCAAGGAGAAGGTATTCAGAAAAGGCAAGAGGCAAGATGACTGAAGTTTGTCGGATGGGAGGTTGAAGTCACCAAGAACTGTCAGAGGGGTGCTGTCAGAGGGGAAAGTACTGAGGAGTGTGTCCATCTCTTCTAGGATCTAAACGAGTCGACACCGTCAGGATATGTTTATAAGCATGAGCCCCGTCAGACTGGTGTAGGAACCATTTATAGTGCCTCTCTTAATGTTAGTCAGATATTAGGATTCAGCTTTAAATCATTTGAAGTGCTCGTTCTTAAAATTGTACTGTCAGACATGCATAGAAAACTCGCTCTGGTCACCGTGTACAGACCCCCAGGGCCCTACACTGATTTTCTTCAAGAGTTTGCTTGTTTTCTTTCAGACCTCTTGATCAATTTTGAAAAAGTGCTGCTTGTAGGAGATTTTAATATTCATGTAGATGAACCAAACGATGCTCTAGGATTATCATTTGTCGACTTACTAAACTCTTTTGGGGTTAAACAAAACGTAACCAGACCAACTCACCGTTTTAACCACACACTAGACTTAATAATATCCCACGGAGCAGACGTCACTGATAGAGATATTTTACCTCAGAGTGATGACATCACAGACCATTATCTTATACTGTACACACTACCAGTAGAGCAGATTAGTCGTGTTTCACCACGTTATCGACTTGGTAGGACTATTGTTCCGACCACTAAGGACAGATTCATAAATAACCTGCCTGATTTATCTCAATTTCACACTAAACCCATAACTGCTTAATCTTGATGAAATGACTAACAACATAGACCTTATCCTCACTAGCACATTAGACACTGTTGCCCCCATCCGGTTAAAAAAGGTTAGAGAACAAGCACCTGCACCTTGGTATAATAGTCATACACATGCCCTCAAGAGAACAGCCCGTAATCTGGAGAGAAAATGGAGGAAAACTAAACTGGAGGTATTTAGAATTGCGTATAAAGACAGTATGCTCAGCTACAGACAGGCGCTAAAAGCTGCTAGAGCTGAACACCTGAGCAAACTCATAGAAAACGACAAAAACAATCCCAGGTTCCTTTTTACTACAGTAGCTAAGTTAACTTCAAATCAGGGTTCTGAAAAATGTGTTCCATCACAGTTTAGTAGTGAAGAATTTATGAATTTCTTCACTGAAAAAATAGATAACATTAGAAAAACAATTGTGGCAGTTCAACCTCTGAGACCATCTCCTGACACAATCTTACCTACAACTCCACAACTACACTGTTTTACATGTATAGGACAGGAAGAGCTGTATGATGTTATTATCAAAGCAGCTACGCTAATTGCTCTCCACTGCTTCTCTTTCTCTCCCCATCCCGAGGCTTCCTGAGGTTTGGCCAGCTCCAGTCACGTCCCACCTCGTGAAGATTATGGACTTTAAAGAAGTAGATGCCGAACTCGCAAACATCCTGAACCATCTAGAGACGTGCCAATTGGATCCCACTACATGTGTGGAGTTTTGACATTGGACCTCCTGGATTGTTTAAAGGCTCTGGCATGGAGAAGCTGTTACTGGATCTGTGATGATCACAAATGTTGAGCTCAGTAGCTCCTACTTTTATACCAAAGACTGCAGAAAGAACACTTACTTATAATCTTATACTCCAGTACTCATGTTAGTTCTCACTCTCCAGTGTTCTCTATTGTTGAAAGATTTATGATCAAACTCTTGATGTCACCCAAATGAGGATGGGTTCCCCTTTTGAGTCTGGTTCCTCTCAAGGTTTCTTCCTCATAACATCTAAGGGAGTTTTTCCTTGCCACAATCAGGGACCTTAGATCATCAGGGACCAGTGGAGTTTAATTTGTCCAGCAGTCAAGGGGTTAAGTTAGTTGTTGCATGCACATGAGAACATGCACGCCATTTCCAGCTCTTCACAGCTATATTGGCACCTCTACATAAAAAAACCCAACAACAACTGCAAACCAGCCTCTGTTCTGCTACCAGCTAGGCACCGCCCAAGTGGCAGCCTGTTGCAGCAGCTCCCGTTAAATTTATGCTTTTTTTATTTATTTTATAGTGTTCTGGCACTTTGTGTTTTTTTTCTTTTTTGTATGTACGCGTAATAGTTGCAAACTGCAAAATGGACACCAACAAAGTCACAGAGTTTGCTCTACTTTTCCTACTTCTTTGGACTTTGTTCACAGTCGCGTCTGGAAACTCTGTTCACAGCCACGGTCCTATTGTTTACACCAGGGATCAGCTGTTAGCATTCCGCAACACGCCGATGCTACTTGAAGAAAAACCGGATATTCCCCGCGAGCTAAGAAGGAGAAGACGGGGGAACCGTGCTGGAGCTATGTGTCGGAATAAAAGGAGACGTTACAGACCAACTCTCCCGTCCATCGTTATGGGAAATGTAAGATCTTTACCCAACAAGATGGACGAACTAGCGGCTCTTACCCGGCATCAGAGGGAATTCCGGGAATGTAGCATCATGCTGTTCACGGAGTCATGGCTAACCAAGCTAACACCGGATACGACCGTGGCTCTGGATGGATTTGATTTACTGTGCGCGGACAGAACGATGGAGAGCGGTAAGAGAAAGGGAGGAGGACTGGCAGTGTTTGTGAATAATAGATGGTGTAAAACTGGACACATCACTATTAAAGAGCAGATCTGCTGTAAGGACATTGAGCTGTTAGCCGCTAGCATGAGGCCATACTATCTGCCCAGGGAATTCTCGCATGTTATCGCGATAGCTGCGTATATTCCCCCCTCTGCTGACGGTGAATCGGCATGCGATGTCCTGCATTCTGTTGTTAACAGACTGTTAACACAGAGCCCAAATGCCCTCTCATCATCTCTGGAGATTTTAATCATGCCCCTCCATCCTCCACTCTGCCCACATTCAGTCCCCCCTGCTGCAATCCCCCCTCTCTGCCTCCACAGCAAGCAGCTCCAGCCCCACCTCTCTCTGCACAGCTATCAGCTCACAGACATTACACAACACACCTAACTCACCCCCCCTGCCGATTCTCTCCAGTCAACACTCCATCCAATACACACTGCCCCTTACAGAAGACCAGGTGAGAATGGAGCTCAGAAGGATCAAAGCGAGGAAGGCTGCAGGCCCAGACGGCATCAGCTCCAGGCTACTTAAGACCTGTGCAGACCAGCTGTGCGGCATATTGCTGTATATGTTTGACCTGAGCCTGAAGCTGGGAAAGGTGCCACAGATATGGAAAACATCCTGCGTGGTGCCTGTTCCGAAGACGTCGTGCCCAAAAGACTTCGGAGACTATCGACCAGTAGCACTGACCTCGCATCTGATGAAAACATTGGAGAGGCTGGTGCTCACTCATCTCCGACCTCTGGTGAGCCCATCAATGGATCCACTTCAGTTTGCCTACATTGGAGTGGAAGACGCAATCATCTTCCTCCTAAATCGGGCTATTTCGCACCTGGAAAAGGCTGGGAGCACTGTGAGAGTCATGTTTTTTGACTTCTCTAGTGCTTTTAACACCATCCAACCTGCACTCCTGAGGGATAAGATGGTGTACATGGGAGTGAACCATCATCTGTCTGCCTGGATACTGGACTACCTCACAGACCGACCACAGTATGCGAGGACTCGTGACTGTGAGTCTGACATGATTGTCTGCAACACTGGAGCCCCGCAGGGAACGGTTCTTGCCCCGTTTCTCTTCACCATCTACACAGCAGACTTCATGTTCAGCTCAGCAACCTGTCACCTACAGAAGTTCTCTGATGACTCTGCCATCGTCGGTCTGATCACGGATGATGATGACAGGGAGTACAGAGGACTTGTTCAGAACTTTGTGGACTGGTGCCAACGGAGCTGCCTCCAGATTAATGCGGGGAAAACGAAAGAACTGGTGGTGGATTTCCGTAGGCACAAACATACTTTATCACCAGTGAACATTCAGGGAAAGGACATTGTGAGAGTGGACTCTTACAAATACCTGGGTGTTCACCTAAACAACAAACTGGACTGGACAAACAACACTGAGGCAATTTACAAGAAAGGGCAGAGCAGACTCTTTCTGCTGAGGAGATTAAGGTCTTTTGGAGTGCAAGGAGAGCTACTGAAGACCTTTTTTGACTCTGTAGTGGCCTCAGCCATATTCTATGGTGTGGTATGCTGGGGCAGGAGCATCTCTACTGCAGACAGGAAGAGACTGGACAAACTGATCAGGAAGGCCAGCTCAGTCCTGGGGATTCCCCTGGACACTGTACAGGAGGTGGGAGAAAGGAGGATGGTAGCAAAACTATCATCATTGCTGCAGAACGCCTCTCACCCCCTGTATGAAACAGTTACATCACTGAGCAGCTCCTTCAGTGACAGACTGATACATCCTAAGTGCCTGAAGGAGCGTTACAGAAGGTATTTTCTCCCTGCTGCTGTTAGACTTTACAACCAAAGCTGTTCCCAGTAAAACCAGTCACCAAAATACACTATTACTTTTTAGCTGTGCAATAAACATTACCTGTGTGCAATATTACATGCAACATGTGCAATACCACTTTAAAAATATTACCCCGAAATGCGTATGTTATTTATTTTATTCCCCCCCCCCCCTTTTTGTAATTTATACATTGTACTGTGTATAGACTGTTATTATAGTATGTGTATATTCTTTTTTTTATTTATTTGCATTTAGTTTTATTTCTTTGTTTATTATTATTATTCGTTTTTATTTTTGTGCTTTTATTTCGTTGTATATTCTTTTTTTTATATATTTAAATCTATTTTTATTTCTTAATTTTTGCTGCTGTAACACAGAAATTTCCCCACTGTGGGACGAATAAAGGTTTATCTTATCTTATCTTATCTTATCTTATCTTATCTTATCTTATCTTATCTTATCTTATCTTATCAGTGTCACTGCTTTGTATGTGTGCAGGACTAATGAGAAGCTTTTGTTTCTGCACATTAATTACTATTATTTCAACATAGATTAATAAATACTGCTAAGTTATTTTTAAGTGCTACAGTATGAAGTAGTTTGGTGTTTGCGTGTGTAAGATTGATCTTGCTGTGAGCTGTTTCTCTTCACAGACTACAATAGTGAAAAAGATGTAAATTTTATTAATACTAAAATGATGTGCACAGGAAACACCATAATCATCAAGTCAAGTCAAGATGATTTCATCATCACATCAGCTAAAAACATTTCAGTGAGTCATAGCCTCATGCAGTCATTTTTTTAGCAGAGCAAATGCTACTGTCCAAAATAAGACTCTCAATAAGACCTACACATGTCAGTCTTACTTAAGAAACAGCTGTACAACAGTGCTGTGAACAGTATGCTTTTCAGATTGGCTTAATAAGTTATAAACTTATTCACCATTGTCAGTAGTTTTATGTCACTTATGACACATTAACACCTCCTCCTCCTCCTGCACTCATACCAGCAGAACTCAAACCAGCGGAACTACAAAAACCAACACCCTAAAACTGCACTAAGATCTAAATAATCAATAATTACTCATTCAAAATAAATGCACATTCTTTACTAGTTTGGTTTTAGTATGAATATGAATAAATTTGCTGTACTGTGACTTTCCGTCACAGAATATAATAGTAATAAAATTATCATGCTGATTTTTTGTGAACACCCAACAACTCATTAATCAGCACAGTCAGTCTGTTCAATCTGTAGATGATAAAATGTATACCCAAACATTCAACCTACTGAAGCAACAAAGAGAACATTTACTTACAGAACATCACAAGAAGTGGAGTGAGCTCCATCCTCTCCTTCTAATGACTGACTGAGTGACAGACTGACAGAGAAATGATGCGTGTTAAGGCCTTACCACTTCCTCAAGTAAGAGAGAAGAGAAGAGAAGAGATGCTGATAAAGATCAAGTCCTACAGGTGATTGACTGCTGATCTTTTGTGATTTTACAACATGATTATTCTGTGAATGTTTGAACAAAAAAAAATTACAAAAAAGGAAGCCATGGTTCTGTGGTCAAACTGATCCAAGCTGACAGGAACACTACAGTCACTAAATTAGCCACTCTACAAGTTTGATGTGTGAACAAACAGCACATCAAACCCTTTAAATCAAGAGTTTAGAAGCTTTCTTAATTTAAAAAATATAAACAAAAATACAGTGAAGCTTCCCTACTACAAAAACAGAGAACAAACCCCTCCCTAAAGGAAATGGCAGTCACACCCCTACTGCCAGTAATCTAAGTGAATATATACATTAATATCTATATACAGGAAAGGTAACCAAGTCCAAAAGGGCAACCAAAACTCAGGGTCAAAATACCGCCCAAAGTCAAAACCAGAACAAACATATACCACTAATCTAAACAAACTCCACTACAACAACCCTATCTGGTAGCTTCTCCTTATCCTCCTTAAATAGTGGAATCAGTCAAGAGGTCATCAATTAAAGGCAGGCTCGGACAAGTTGAAAACTCCGGTCGGGAGTGGAACCTGCAAATAACACATAAAAAAGGCATGGAAACATTAGGGTTGCACCTGTGCTACTGGCATCATCTTCCAGCTTAAATGGTCTGCTAAAGTCTTGAGCAGACAGAACTGAGAATGTAGTCAGGAAGAGTTTACCTGCCTTAAAGGCTGACTGACACTTAAATGGCACATTTTTACCTAACAAGTTTGTAAGAGGCAAAACCACATCAGTAAAATTCTTACAAAAACATCAGTAGTAGCGAGCCATTCCTAAAAACCTACGGAGTTCGCGCCTCGTATTAGGAGCTGTGAACAGGCATATCGCCTAAACCTTAGCACTTAATGGCCTCACCACCCCTTGTCCTACCTGCTTGCCTAAATAGGACACAACTCCTTTGCCAAACTCACATTTGTCCAAGTTCAAAACTAAGGATGCATTTTAAAGACAAGTAAAAACTAGTTCCAGAATTTCAAGGTGTTGCTTCCAGGTATCTGAGTAGATGATGGCATCATCCAGGGATGCAGTACACTTTGGAACATCCCCCAGGATTCATTGGCCGCTGGAAATTAGCCGGTGCATTACGAAGGCCAAACGCCATCACGGTATAATGGAGGAAATGATTGGGTGTGACAAAAGCAGAGATCTCAGCCGCACCAGGGTAAAGGGTACCTGCCAATAACCTGTAAGGAAAATTTACTAGTGAATTTAGCTGCATCAACAGAATCAACACAATCATCCATCCTTGGAAGAGGAAATTAGTCATGCTTTGACATAGCATAAATTTTTCTATAATCTGTACAAAAATGAAAGGAACCATCAGCTTTTGTTACCAACAGACAAGAGGAGCACCATAGGCTCACACTCAAAACAGCTAATCCATTTTCAGAAAGCTGTAAAATGCACATGGAGTGCAGCTGGTGCTAGCTTCTGTTTCTTCACGAAGCACTCTGTGTGAAAATTGAATGTTGTGTTCGTCTTTCTCTTTAAAAACAAATAAAAATAAAGGCATAATGCCTTTATGATGGGAGAATACACACAGCCTTTGTGTGGCTTGTTTGGGAGTGGAGCATGCCAAGTTGGTTCTCCTCGGTGGATGGAGGGGCTTTATGCTCATTGGCTGCCCAAGCTATATCTTGGGCAGCCAATGAGCATAAAGCCCCTCCATCCAGTAAGCTCAACGAGCACTTTTTGCTCCCGGTATCGCAACCTCCACGTCGGGGCCTTCCCCAAGACTGTGGTGTATTCCAACATCATGGGGCTTAGGGATCACGGTTATTGGGTCATGCCAGGGTTGAAGACACGCTAGCAGGCTCTTTCTTCCCGGGTGTGGCATACTCCCTTAAGACCCCGACACTAGGTCAGCACTATGGTTAAGGCGTACTCCTCGGTAGGTCAGGCTGCTGGATGTCTGCACACCATGGCGGTGTTACAGGCATACCAAGCCGACCTGCTGCGGGAGTTGGATGTGGAAGACATCTTGGGCGACCAGGTGCAAGAACTCCGCCGTATGGTGGACTTGGCCCTGCGAGCCACTTAAGAGACCACTAAGGCCATTGGCCGGTCCATGGCCACCCAAACAGCCACAAAGGGACATCTGACAAAGCTGTGCTGCTGGACACCCCAATCTCGCCCTCAGACCTTTCGGCGACTCCATTAACTTGGTAGACAAAAGGTTTCAGTAAGCGAAGAAACAATCAGCGGCATTCCAGAGGTACCTCCCATGGGTAGGTAAATCACTCTCATGGGGCTGCTTGGTGGGCAGTTCCTGACAGGACCTTCTGGGGGTGACCACCTTCCTCTGTGCCCATTCCTCTCCAGCCCCCTCAAGGACCTGGCTCGTTAACCCTGCCACGCAATGTGTTGCAGGGCATGGCCAGCTCCAGCGAGCGACATTATATAATGGTTAACCTCATAGCCTTCAGCGAAGCGTGACAGATATCCCATTGTTCTCAGGTGTTAATTTTTAGCAATAGATTAAATGAAAAGGGAGAAGAGTAACCATGACTAACTATACATCATTCCAAAGGTCTAAGCCTCAAGCAGCGATTTCAGATCACTATTTTAAAATAGAAAAGGTATAACGAATATATTGTCTGAATAAGTAGTACACACAAACAACATGTATAAAAAATGCACTACTTACATTATTTTTGCAAGAACGGGTCACAAACGCATCCACTGCTGCAAATACCAGTTTATTAGGAAAGATAAGGCTCCACTGAACAAGATGCTGTAAAGCATTTTTGCTCCCACCGAACAATAGTGCTGTAATTTAGATGGGTATTCTTTTGTTTACGTCACAGTATTTCGATTGGTGTATTGTTTGTATATGTTTCGGAATAACTTTCGCATAAAAAACGACATCTTGGTGGTAAAAAAAACAAATATGGCTGGTAGAATATAGTGTTACAAAACAAATGCACTTAAATAAAAGTCAAAGAAAGGCGGAATCTAGGGCTTGAGCCTCCATTCTATAGGCAGATGCTATGACGTTCTGCTCTGCATCACCTATCATTTCAAACCTTTTATTTTCAGCCAGTAGCTTTATGGAAACGAAATGATTAATGGAAAATGTAGCCAATGAGTGCAGGATTTTAACGATATATTGGAGGATTTTAATTTCCCACTTGGTTGAGTTCTAAGTTTTATTATTCTTTACAAACTTTTAGTGGTCAAAGCAGCATGTGCACAGTGACACACCAAGAAGTGGATGCAGCTCTCACAAAACAGCTGTTTACTGCTTGTGCTAACCAGACTTTATTTACAAAAAAAAAGAAAAACTAAGGAAAAAATGGACAGTAAAATAAGTTGTTTTATCTGAGATTTGCACAAATCAGTGATGATGAAAATATTCTTGGGGGCGGAGTAACAACAGAGACTTGGAGCTCTGCATGGAGATTCTGAAATTCTGAGCCTATTTTACATCTGTAAGTTACAACATATCTTCCTTCACATTTTTATACGATGTTATACGTTTTATTGCCTGTTTGTTTTTATTTAAAAAACAAAATGTGTGTGTGTGTGTGTGTGTGTGTGTGTGTATTGTTCAGATTGGAATGGCCGGACATCAATATGAATGGCCATGACTGTAAAATAATAGCTTGTCTGGCTACCTGGTCATCAATAGGAATACCAAATCAATATCAATATCCAAACATGTATAACAAAAGCCTTTAATGATCAGCCATTCATTTATATGCAGACTCTATGAATAGAGTATGAATGGCCACCTGAGTTTAGCCGGTGGCTCTCAAACAGGGGGAGGGAGAAAAGACTCAGGGCATAGACTCAGATAAATGTTTGTAGGAATCTCATTTGTAAAGAAAATCTTCATAAAATGCAAAATATAAACTCATGAGACATGTGGCTTTCAACCCAGTACTTTTCTGGCTTGCTCCAGGACTGATTTCATGTATTTATATATGAAATAAAAATAATGTTTAATGCAGGAAATGTATATCTATGGGACTTCATAATCTATAACTTTATATCTTTTTGAGCAATATTAACTATGAATGTAAAGTTCAAAGTGTCTTCTTTCCAAAGATATTTAAATTGTGTATGTCGCACACTTTTAAATTTAGGTAGAGCATTTCAGCTGTGAGTCCAAAAATTTGGGCTGGGTGGGGCGGGGAGGGGCGAACCAGACATAGTCTCAGATAAATGTTCGTAGGAATAAAATTTTTCATGATATTTTTAATCAATTTAAAATATAAGCTAATAAGAGATGTGGCTTTTAACCCATTACTTTTCTGGATTGCTACCAGGATTGATTTCATCTATTTATATATAAAGTTTGAATTAAAAATTTCAATTCAGGAAGTGTATATTCATGGTACTTCATTATCTATAACTATCTATAACAATATTTTTTGAGCAATATCATCTTTAAATAAAGATCAAAGTGTCTTCTTTTAAAATATATTTAAATTGTGTATGTAGCCCAATTTTATCAGGAACTGTTAACATTTAAATTTAGGTAGGGCATTTTCAGCTGTAAGTCCCAAAAGCTCTGGCGAAGGCTAACAGGTTTTAAGTTGATATTTGGTTTTTTTTAATGAGTTATTTTTTTTTATAGCATCGCATCCTCTTCTTATACATAAAATTTGCTCATTCCTCCAGAACAGCAGTCTCGATTCTCTTTTCATTAGTTTGAGCCGGTAAAGAAAAGAACAGAGGCATTTTTATTGCAAGTTCACTCAAGATGATTATACCAGTAAAACAACCAACGGCATTTGATCTCGTCCTAACCGCATGTCACTATGATGGATAACTACATTTTTCCTGTATTATATCAGTACATATTTACATTTACAGCATGTAGCAGACGCACTTATCCAGAGTGTCAGGGATCCCCCTGCCACGCCTCCCTCTGTAGCTGTCAGGGATCCCCCTGCCACGCCTCCCTCTGTAGATGTCAGGGATTCACCCTGCCATGCCCCCCCTCGGTAGCAGTCACGCTGCCTCGTTATCCCGTGCCGGCTTCGCCATACCGCGATTTCGACCGCGATGGATCGGCAGCTGAACCCGGCTTCGGATATAAAGTATTTTGGAATCAGGGTTATATAACAAATATTTTACTCATATATCACAGGGTGCCAATAATTGCTTTTTTGCTCATGTATACTGAGGGTGGCAATATTAGTGAAAGAAACTGTATATAAGCTTTAAATGACAAAGGCAAGACTTGACATGAGCACCAGTGAAGTTCAATTTCTCTAGCAGTCAAGGGGTTAAGTTAGTTGTTGCATGCACACGAGAACATGCACGCCATTTCCAGCTCTTCACAGCTAAATTGACACCTCTACATTTGAAAGAAAAGAAAACAACAACTGCAAACAAGCCTCTTTCACAGTATCACTGCTTTAATGTGTACAGGACTACATTTACATTTACATCTGCGGCATTTAGCAGACGCCCTTATCCAGAGCGAAGTACAAAAGTGCTTTGAGTCTCTAGTAATGAATAAATATACACTGGTATGCTAGATTACAAAATTAATATAAATATAACCCTTGAATTCTACAAACTTGGAAAGTGCTAATTTAAGTATTTCAGGAAGAGGTAGGTCTTCAGTCATTGCTTGAAGATAGTCAGGGACTCCGCTGTACGGACATCTAGGGGAAGTTCATGCCACCACCTCGGTGCCAGAACAGAGAAGAGCCTTGAAGTGTACTTACCTCTCATTCTGAGAGACGGTGGTACCAGTCGAGCAGTGCTGGAGGATCTCAGACAGCGTGGTGCAGTGCGAGATGTGATGAGGTCACTGAGGTAAGATGGCGCTGGTCCATTTTTGGCTTTGTAGGCAAGCATCAGTATTTTGAATCTGATACGTGCAGCTACTGGAAGCCAGTGAAGGGAGCGCAGCAGTGGGGTGGTGTGGGAGAACTTGGGCTGATTGAACACAAGTCGTGCATCTGCGTTTTGGATCATTTGCAGTGGACGGATAGCATTCAGGGGAAGACCTGCCAGCAGAGAGTTGCAGTAGTCAAGTCTTGAAATGACAAGAGACTGAAGAAGCACCTGGGCAGCCTGTATGGAGAGAAATGGTCGAATCCTTCGGATGTTATAGAGCAGAAATCGACAAGAACGAGCAACATTAGCGACATGTGGGAAGAAGGACAGTTCATTGTCCATAGTTACCCCAAGGTTACAAGCAGTGGCTGAAGGGGAGAGCAGAGAGTCATGAAGTGTTATTTGGAGATCTTGACCTGTTGATAAATCACCTGGGACTAAAGAGAAGCTTTTGTTTCTGCACATTAATTACTATTATTTAAACATAGAATAATAAATACTGCCAAGTTATTTTTAAGTGCTACAGTATGAAGTTGTTTGGTGTTTGCATGTGCAAGTGTGATCATGCTGTGAGCTGTTTCTGTCCACAGACCACAAAAAGACGTAAATTCAATTAATACTACCATTAAGTGCACAGGAAACACCACCACCATCACATCAGCTAAAAACATTTCAGTGAGTCATAACCCTGATGTCTACTGATGAAAGTTCAAACCCCATGCATTTATTTTCTGTTATCAGAGCAAATGATAAGAAGTTGACACTGAGCAGGACATAGAAAATTGACAAAATGTAAAAAAAAATGTCTGAAAAAATTTCCAATGTTCTTATCACACAATAAACTTATAACTCTGATGTAGACTGCAAATGAATAACACTATAATTCACCATTCAGTCTAATGTAGTCACAAAGAGAACATTTACACACAGTAGCATGAGCAGTGGACTCTATTGTCCAAAATAAGACTCTCAATAAGATATACACATGTGAGTCTTACTTAAGAAACAGCTGTACAGCTGCTTATTCACACTATCATACAGTCAGACAATCATGAGGATGCTGCAAAATGCATACAATTACACACATAGTGATCAAGAGCTTTAGAAGACAAACACAAAATATCAAAACGGGGAAAATCTTTACCTCATCCTTCATGTCAAATAGGACGGTTTGAATGTTAAAAAAAACTACTGATGATTTGGGATTACTACACACGAGAGATTCTGGAGTTTGCAACAGTGTAAAAAAAAATACTGCATACACTTTGTCTCAAAAACTTTCTAATGCACACACCCTGGCTTTAATTTTCCTTTAGTGCTTAAATGTGAGCAGTATGATTTTTAGTTTGGGCCAAGTACCTGTGTTATATACTTAAACACCATAGTCAGTAGTTTTTTTGTTACTTATGACACAATAACACCTCATCGTCCTGCACTCATACTGGCAGAACTACAAGAGCCAACACCCTAAAACTGCACTAAGGTCTTTATTTATCTAAATAATCAATAATTACTAGTTAAAAATAAATGCACATTCTATACTAGTTTGGTATTAGTATGTATACGAATAAATTAGCTGTACAATGATTTTCCAGTACAGAACATAATATTAATAAAATGATCATGCTAATGTTTTGTGAACACCCAACATCCTAATCACAAACTCATCATTAATCAGCACAGTCAGTCTGTTCAATCTATAAATGCTAAAATTTATACCCCAACAGTCAACCTACTGAAGGAACAAAGAGAACATTCACTTACAGAACATCACAGGAAGTGGCGTGACCTCCATCCTCTCCTTCTAATGACGGACTGAGTGACAGACTGACAGAGAAATTATGTGTGGATTAAGGTCTTACCACTTCCTCTAATGAGACAGAAAGACAGGAGAAAGAAAGCTGGACCGGAACACTACAGTCACTAAATTAGTCACTCTACAAGTTTGATGTGTGAAAAAAACAGCACATCAAAAACAGCACATCAGCATCAAACCCTTCAAAGCATGATCTTACCCATAGAAGCATGGACTTCACAAGACCTCCTATACAAAACAATATATAATATTTAAAGTTTACTGTTTTTAAATGAATGTTAGTAATGTGTTAAAAAGTAAAGTGTTACCACCCAGTCTAGCGTTAGGCCGCACAGAGTAACTAGCTCGAGATTCAAGAGAATGGATATCTTTATAAAATAACACAAAACCAGACACACAAAGATTTGCTACACAAGGTGTTGGTATATTGATGAGACAAGTGTTTTAGTTAATTAGTTACATGTATTCACACAAGTGTACAATGGCTCATTTTCAGGGTGGGGCAAGGCCAAAATAAACAAAAAATATCAGAGTGTAGAAGCTTTCTTACCTGCAAAAAAAAGAAACAAAAACACAAAACTTCCCTACTACAAAAACAGAGAACAACAATCCGCTCCCCAAAGAAAATGGCAGCCACACCCCTACTGCCAGTGAACTGAGTGAATATGTACAGTGATCTCTATATACAGGAAAGTTAACCAAGTCCAGAAGGGCAACCAAAACTCAGGGTCAAAATACACGCCAAAGTCAAAACCAGAACAAACGTACCACTAAGCCAAACAAACTGCACTACAGCAACACCACTCCAAACTGCACTACAACAACACCACCACCACCATACCAAACTCCACTGCCAGCACAGCACAGCACAGCACAGCACAGCACAGCACAGCACAGCACA
>JAAIIK010000381.1:217682-252482 GCA_014706435.1 Silurus glanis
ACAGCACAGCACAGCACAGCACAGCACAGCACAGCACAGCACAGCACTAACCCTCCCTGGTTGCATCTCTTCATCCTCCTTAAATAGGGGAATCAGGCATGAGTAATCAATTGGAGGTGCGTTCAAGGCAGGCTCGAGCAGGCTGGAAACTGCGGTTAGGAAAGGAATCTTTATACAACACAGAAAGCAGGCATGAAAAACATAAGGGTTGTAAAAACTTGTACAGGAGTGAAACATTCACTAAGGTAGACTTCAAAGTGCTGGATGGCTAATAGCAAGGTAAATGCTTCTTTTCGATTGTGCTTTAGATAAGCTGGTGTTTTAAAAACCTCTTTGAAAAATAACGAACAATGTGTTTTATCCCCTGATCATCATCTTGTAAAAGAACCGCTCTTGCACCTGTGATACTGGCATCAACTTCCAACTTAAATGGTCTGCTAAGGTCTGGAGCAGACAGAACTAGAACAGTAAGGGAGAGTTTAAAAGGGTGATGATAAATGTCATCAGTGCTTAGGGTCCTCAAGTAGGTTGTGAGATGGAGGAGAAGGAAAAATTCTGGAGTGAATTAGATGAAGTGGTAGAAGGTGTACCTATGAATGAAAGATTGGTGATTGGGGCAGACCTAAATGGCCATGTTGGTGTTGGCAAGGTACAGTGTAGCTAGATAGCATCTGATGGTGGTCTGTAGGATGGTTTTGGAGGTGAAGAGGAAGAGGAGGAGAGTGAGGACTGAAAGAAGAAAAAGATGGTGGAACTGAAGGAGGAAGACTGTAGTGTGAGATTTAGGGAAGAGGTCAGGCAGGGGCTCGGTGGTGGTGAAGAGGTGCTGGATGATTGGGTAACTACTGCAGAAGTGATAAGGGAGACAGCTAGAAAGGTACTTGGTGTGACATCTGAAATAGAAAGGAAGACAAAGAGACGTGGTGGTGGAATGAGGACATGCAGGAAAGCATAAGGAGAAAGAGGTTGGAGAAACAGAATTGGGATCGGCAGAGAGATGAGAAAAGTAGGCAGAAGTACAAGGAGATGCGGCAGCAGGTGAAGAGGGATGTGGCCAAAGTGAAGGAAAAGGCATATGAGGAGCTGTAGGAGAAGTTGGTCACTAAGGAAGGAGAAAAGGATTTGTACCAATTGGCCAGGCAGAGGGACCGAGCTGGGAAGGATGTGCTGCAAGTTAGAACAATAAACTCCCATTAGGGGTCACCACAGTTGATCATCCATCTCCATAACCCCCTGTCCTCTACATCTGCCTCTTTAATACCAAGTACCTGCATGTCTTGCCTCACCACATCCATAAACCTCCTCCTTGGCCTTCTCATTTCCTCCTTCCTGGTGGCTCAATCCTCAGCATTCTCCTACCGATATACCCCATGTCCCTCCCCTGCACATGTCCAAACTATCTCAATCACGCCTCCCCCTCACCTTGTCTCCAAAACGTCCTACATGCGCTGTCCCTCTAATAAACTCATTTTTAATCCTGTCCATCTTCGTCACTCCCAACAAAAACCTCAACATCTTCAGCTCTGCTACCTCCAGCTCCACCTCCTGTCTTTTACTCGATGCCACTGTCTCTAAACCATACAACATCGCAGGTCTCACCACAGTCCTATAAACTTTCACTTTCACTCTCTTCTATCACAAATCACTCCTGTCACTCTTCTCCACCCACTCCACCCTGCCTGCACTCTTTTCTTCACTTCTCTAACACACTTTCCATTACTATGCACTGTTGATAGCAGTTACCTGAACTCCTCCACCTTCACCACCTCTTCTCCCTGCAACCTCACCACTCCACTGCCCTCCCTCTCATTCACACACATGTACTCTGTCTTACTCCTACTGACTTTCATTCTCCTTCTCTCCAGCGTGTACCTCCACCTCTCCAGGCTCTTCTCAACCTGCTGCCTACTCTCTCCACAAATCACAATATTATCCACTAACAGCATTGTCCACAGAGACTCCTGTCTGACCTCGTCCATCAACCTGTCCATCACCACTACAAACAGGAAAGGGCTCAGAGCCGATCCTTGAAAAAGTCCAACTTCCACCTTAAACCAGTCTGTTGTTCCTACTGCACACTTCTGTCACACTGTCCTCATACATGTCCTGCACCACCCTCACATACTTCTCTGACACATACAGTACCACAACTCCTCTCTCTCCACACTGTCGTACGCTTTCTCTAAATCCACAAACACACAATGCGACTTCTCCTGACCTTCTCTATATTTCTCCATCAACATTCACAAAGCAAATAATGTGTCTGTGGTGCTCTTCTTCGGCATGAAACCATACTGTTGCTCACAGATGGTCACCTCTTCTCTCAGCCTGGCTTCCACTACTCTTTCCTATAACATCATTGTTCAACTTAATTCCCCTGTAGTTCCTTATTTTTAAAAACCGGTACCAGCACACGCCTTCCTGTTGGCTAACAATACCTGTGGTGGTCGATGGTAACCCTGGCCTCGACCGATCCGGTATGAAACTCTGATTCGTGATCCACATATTTGATTTGGCACATGTTTTTGTTTAACCTTGTTTGTTTAACCTTTATTTTTACAGGCAAGTCATTAAGAACAGGTTCTTATTTACAATGGCGGCCTGACAAGTGGAATAACCACTTAGGGAAAGGGAAATATGGCTAAAATAAATACAAAACATTAAAAATACATACATGTTAACAATTACATAAATACATTTTAAAACAAAATTATGTAGAGAAGCAACTGCATATATCCGTGAACAAATATGATATAATATTTTTAAAGGATGAAATTGGAATTAAATTATCCAGTTTGAGAGTATTTTGCAAAGCATTCCAGTCGCGAGCGGCAGCAGATTGAAAAGATGCAAGACCAAACGCAGAGTTGGTTTTAGGAATGCTTAATTGAAAATGAAGTGAGCACCGGGTGTTATATGTGACAGGCAGCAAGTGCAGCAAGTGACCTAAGTAAGGAGGTGAGTGGCCGAGAAGGGTCTTATAAATGAAGGTGAACCAGTGAATTTTACGGCGATTGTGAAGGGAGGGCAGTTAACAGATGAATATAAAGCACAATAGTGTGTATTGAAAGGAGCATTTGTGGCAAACCTGATAGCAGAATGGTAAAGAGCATCAAGTTTTGATAGGGTGGACTTGCAAGCAACCCTATATATAGTGTCTCCAAAATCTAACATGGGTAGAATGGTCATTTGAATAAGAATAAGTTTGGCAGAAGTGGTTAAGGAAGAGCGGTTTCTGTAAAAGAAACCAAGCTTGGCTTTGACCTTAGATTGCAGCTTTGATATGTGGATAGAGAAAGAAAGTGAAGTTTCCAACCAGATGCCCAAGTAGTTATAAGCAGTGACTTGTTCTAGAGTAGCCCCCTTGCAGGTGGTGATGTTAAGGGCAGGAGGAGGCATAGTACCCCTACGGCAAAACCATATGCTTTTTGTTTTGGAGGTATTGGGAGTGAGTTTGAGTTGTGTAAAAGACTGCTGTAGTTGGTAAAAGCTATGTTGCAGGGTAGCTTGAACAGCATCAGGGGAGGGACCTATGGCATAAAGGATTGTATCATCGGCATATAAGTGAATGAGTGAATTACCAACTGCCTGGGGAATGTTATTAATATAAATTGAGAAAAGTGTGGGACCAAGGATGGAGCCTTGAGGGACACCCCTGGTGACCGGGAGAGAATGGGAGAAAAGGTTTTCAAATCTTACACGTTGAACCGGTGAGAAAGATAATTTGAGAACCAAACCAGTGAGTGATCAGTGACACCAATGCTGCTGAGTCTGTGGATAAGTGTGTTGTGGTCCACAGAGTCAAAAGCTTTTGCAAGATCAATGAATATAGCAGCACAGTTTTGTTTGTTATCTAATGCAGATGTAATGTCATTGAGCACTTTAGTGGTAGCTGTAACACAACCATACCCTGATCGGAAGCCAGACTGTGCCCCGGAGATGATACCGTTCACATTAAGATAATTGATTAGTTGTTTATTGACAAGGTTTTCCAGAATTTTAGACACACATGGCAAGATGGAAATTGGCCTGTAATTATTCAGGTCAGCCTGATCATCGCCCTAATGCAGAGGAAGCACAACCGGTTCTTTCCAAGCAGGTGGAATCTCGGCTATATAGAGGGAGAGGTTAATGAGGGCTGTTAGTGGAGCCGCAATGACAGGGGCAGCAATTTTAATAAAAAAAGCAGCAAGATCATCTGACCCAACTTTATTGAGGTCCAGAGCAGTCAGTTCCTTCAAGACTTCCCCCACTAAAACAGGCCGGATGGAAAAACTGTGAGGAGGTACTAAAAGGCTGCAGGTATTAGAGGCTGCAGGGGCTGTAGAAATAGGGTTTAATATATTTGAAACAAAGCCAGCATTTATGAAGTGGTGATTGAATGCTTCAGCCATGGAGTTTTTATTAGTGACAACTATGTCATCCAATTTTAGGGACAATGGTATGGTCCGGGGCTTGTTTTCAAGTTTTTTTACCGTATTCCAAAATGCTTTTGGATTCGCACCACAAAGTGTGAGTTGTTTTTTAAAAAAGTCAGCTTTAGCCTCCCTCACCGCTTGTGTGGCCTTGTTCCTGATTTGACTAAATAAAATGTTGTCTTTAAACAGAATTTGTCTTGCGTGCGCTGCGCCAGGCTGTTTTTTTTGCTGAAGCAGAACCACTAGATCACGATTAATCCACGGGCTGTTGCAGTTTTTTATACGCTGGATGCCGTTCCTACCGCAACCCTTCACATTTAGCCAGGCTTGGGACCGACAACTAAGAGTGCACTGGCTTGTGCAACCCAACCAAGTAAACATTAGATATCCACTATCTAGATATCAGCAGTATTCCTAGTATTCCTCACTTGTTTGATACACAAGACCACATATCCAATCAGTTTCTTTGTTTTGTATATATTTGCATTATATTAAATTAATCTGTACTTATATCTACCTTTGTCTTACATTACGTAACATGATGTGAGGCCTAAAAATTAATGCAGTGGATAATTATTTTTTGCTTTGCTAGGCTTTGAAAGCAACAGGGGAGGGAAAGTCTGGTTCGAACCATCTGGGATTGACTCAATTTTATACGCCCATTAAGGGGATTTTTTTACAGAACAACCAGCCAACCAAACAGAAACTATTTAACACACTCCTTTTCTTACTGAAGACATTGTGCTGCCTCCCTGCCCTCACTCTACTAAGGATGTTGCTCTTCCTGCATGCCCTGCTGAGGACTTTGCTCTGCCTGCCTACACTGTGCAGGATTTCTTCAGGATTTGACTCTCTTAAAAGAGATGCAGATTGTGCTTGAACTTTTGATCTTGTTAGACATTAGATCCATGATGTTCAACTTATTATATCGAGGATATACAGATCCATACTAAAACAATCAAATTGTTTTAGTATGGCTTTAGTATCAGTTTAGACTTGACTTGAACAATTGGATTTGGCAACATCATAGTAGCTCACTATAGGCTACAATGAATGACAGACAATACATTACAGATAAACATAAATTGTTAAGAAATATTTTTTTTATTTTTTAAATCACATTTCATCACATTAAATAAAATAAATACATAGAATGTAACAGCATGTCCTGACTCCATTGCCGGAGTTTACTACTTGGCACAACGTTGATGGAACCAGATCTCATGTAGATTGTTTAACAGGTGTGATGATCAGTGGTGCTGAGTTTTTACCACCATAATTGCGTGAAGGGCTGAAGAATGGATAAAGTTTCTCAGTGAAGTTCTGACCAGTGAATGAGTAGATCAGAGATTTTGCATCAACATCATAGAAGGAGATCAGACCCTCTTCATAGTCCAAAAACACCCCCAACTTTTGAGGAGCCGGTTTCAAAGTGAGGGGAACAGGAGGAGAGTCGCAAGCCTCGTATTTAGTCTTGTTTCTTAGCCACACTGTCCAAAATCCATACTTTGGGCTGGTTATCAAGCTTTGTTTCCTCATAACAGACTCTTGGGCCAGTCCTAAATCCCACTTAGTCTTTCCTTTGACCTGAACCTCATAGTAAAATTTCCCTGAGGAAAATCCCTCCTTTCCCAGGACACAGGCACAATAATCAAACCTCTCGGGTTTATGAAGGAGATTTTGTCTCAAGTCTCCATGTCTCACTTGTTTGCCATCATGAGAAAGGATGAGTTCAGGATGGGCCGTATCAGGATTCAAAGTCACATCCACTGAGAACAAGAAAAAGTCACAATTTACAAACATTTGTATACATTTTTATGGTGGGTTCAATGGAAGAAATGTATTTTTAGCTATGTGATGAATCAAAGGCCACACACCTGCATACTGTTGAATTCTCTTCAGATCTGTTTGGAAAAGTGGTAAGAAAATGTAATTACTATTTGAATAGTTGTATACTGCATTTAACAATATGTATTGTCCCGAATTAATAGATGACATATATAACTTTAAAATCTATAAATGTATCCATATATATTTATCACTAAACCATAATCCAGCTGCAGTGTTAGCCATAAAAAAAGACCCTGAGATGATATTAGCAAGAGGAAAAAGACTTAAAAAGAATCCATCCACATCTGGATGACAACTGAATATATATTTATTATACTTTTTAAATATTAGTATAATACTTTACTTCAATTGATGATTTTAACAGTGACATGTTTATGCCTAGAGCCAAAGAACTATGCCTCCCATCAGCCTTTGCATGTCACATGACCTAGACACACGTCACTAATTACTAACACCCTTTTACCTTGATTAGCAGTTTACTAACAGCTCCACCCTTCTCAAGACTCATTGTTTAACTCATTGTCTTTCACACTTGTTACTGTTCACAGTCCTCGTCTTCATGTTCAGGTTTTGGTTTCTTTTTCTTTGTATTGTGTAATGTTTGCCTTCATATTAAAATTGTTTGAATTTGCTGCCTTGCTTTACCTCAGAGTACTTAAGAACTAAAAGTAGATGCAGTGAATCATTTGGACATGCAGGAAGCCCTTCTAGAGAGGAACCTGGGACTTTGGGAACAACAGGTGGCAGGACATCACTTTGGCACCCTGTTCTGCTGAGGACATTGCTCTCTCTGCCTTCCATGTTGAGGACGTCATTCTACCTGCCTCTCAGGGAATGCACTGGGTACCAGAGCATCTCCTGGTCTTGAAACAGGTACATTTTGTTTTCCCTTGCTCAATCACAGATGTCTTTTTTTGACAGCGGTTCCAGGATGCAAAACGAAAAACAATACCAGATCATGTCAAATCATTAACAATGAAGTCCATCAACCCTATGAACAATAGACCCCAAGTTACATGTTTCTTTCTACTTTGCATTTTGTTTTCTTTGTCTCAGTGCCTTCTAATTCAAACTGTCTGCACTTGCGTCCACTTTCCAACTTTGATTGCTTTGAGATAAAGAGAAATAATAGCCAGAATGACCCACTGCATCATCACAAATTAGTCATTGTATGTTATTTCATGCCAGACAAGTGAAACTAATAGTGGCAAATAAATAACCTCTCCATAAATCATTATTCACCACTGAGTTATATGTACTTACCAAAGTCAGCAAACTTGTCAATTTCCTTGCTGAGACATTCCAGGAGTGGAAACAATTCTCTCTTTAACATCTCCATAGTCCCTTTATTGGCCCTGTGCTTTTAAATACCTATAACATTATGACATTATGAGTGGTGAAGTGAATAACACTGATTAGCTCTTCATCATGACACATGTTAGTTTATGGGATTTATTTATAAGGCAGCAAGTGAACATTTTGACCACAAATTTGATGTGTTAGAAGCAGGAAAAATGGGCAAACATAAAGATTTGAGTGAGTTTGATCAGAGCCAAATTGTGATGGTGTAGTAGTTAGCTCTGAAATGAAAGTTAACTTTTGGGGAATTCCCCTATGCAAATTGATTGCAAAATTTACAGCCGCACTATGAACACCAACATTCACATCGAGCTTGTGTCCACACCTTGTTGTGGTTGTGATTTAGGGTAATTATTTTAATTATTACAAACTCAATCAGAATTCTTATAACGGAGTGTGAGGAAAAAGTTATTTTTGATTCTACTCTGTAACTAAACACAATAATATATTAATGATACAGTATTTATATAAGATTTATGATCAAATTTTCCCTTAATAATAATAATACACATCACATAATACAGTTAACTTATACATAACATAGACAGTGAATATACAATTTATTATTAAATATAATTGTACCCACTTTCTTAGAACGTACCTGCAGTGCTCTCAGTTGTTTGTCGGTGTGCAGATGAAATGAATGAGTACCTTTCATTTCATCTTGGTGACCTCAGTAAGCCACTCCCAGGGGGTTTTGTTTTGTTTTCTTTTTTGTTCGGTTATGTTTCGTTTTTGGGTTTTGTTTTTTTAACGCAATCACACAATTGTGCCACCAGGGGGCGGAAATACACACAATCTTCCCCAACCCATATTTTAGATCCTCCACACTTACATTTAATGCACTGAAAGCGAATTAGTCATCATTCTTAGCTTGTTATAATTCAGTAGATTAGGAAGTAACCTCTTTTTTTAACCAAGATAAAACCAGTTTAGATAAAAAGACAAGGCCAGACAAGAATTCAGGAAATGACTTTTTTCTAGAGGACCAAATTCTGAACTTCAACTAAAGCACATAATAGCTTTAGTTGAAGTTCAGAATTTGGCCCTCTAGAAAAAAGTAATTTCCTGAAATCTTCTTTTTTTAATTATTTAATTCTTATATAAGATAAAATATTTTAATTCTTCTCCTCTTTTATTTATTTTTTATTTTTTTAAGCAACTAAATGAATTTTGCAACTAGAGCTATTGAGGGCTATTTAAAATAAAAAACAAAAACCTTCACATTTATCCCAACTTACCGGCAAGTCAGGATATATAGCATCAGCAGTGAGAGTCAGCTTGTATTTCAGACCGAAAGTCTGCTCATAGAATGCAGTCCTGTTGAATTGTTTGTTAAAAAATTTTGTTATATATTAACCATTAACCATTAAACAATATCTACCATTGTTGTTTCTTCGCTCATGTGGGCAAAATCAAAGGGCACGATGGGTCAGCATGTGGGGCGTACAGAGTTTGTGCATCATTGCTCTAGTTTAATGTCATTTCAATAAAACACTATCCAGAATATGCTTGTAATCTTGGGAATAGATTCACATTTAGGTGTACAAATATCTCATTCTATGAAAGCAAATACACTTTATTTTACTTATTAATATTTTTATTGTAATAAGGCAATGTAGATTTATAAACCAACACCAGACGCCGTTACGATAACAGCAATCGTTGTACGAATTTTATGAAATTGAATTCTTTTGAAAAAGAATTTGTGCAGCTCAGGACAACCGTGACCCTCTCATGAACAAACTATTGCTTCAAATGTTTAACAGGTGTTATGACCAGCGGTGCTGAGTTTCTACCTTTATCATTAGGACCAGGGCTGAAATATGGATAGAGATCCTCAGTAAAACACTGACCAGTGAAAGAGTAGATATGAAACTTGGTTTCAACATCATAGAATGAGACCAGGCCCTCCTCATAATCAACAAACACCCCTACCTTCTGAACAGCCTGTTTTAGGGACAGGGGAACAAGGGGAGATGAACCAGCCTTATATTCAGTCGTATTCCTCAGCAGAACACACCAATACCCATTCCCCGGGGTGAGTGTAATTTTCCCTTTCCTGTTAACAGACTTTCTGGCCACACCCAAATCCCACTCAGTCTTCCCCCTGACCTCCACCTCATAGTAAAATCTACCGGAGGAGAATCCCTCCTTTCCCAGGACACATGCGCAATAATTAAACCTCTCTGTGTTATCAGGCAGTTTGTATCTCCAGTGTCCGCACATCACTTGTCTCTCATCGTCAGACAACGTGAGGTAAAAATTCGCTGTATTAGGATCCAGAGTCACCGCCACTAAAGGAGAAAATGGAATATTATGGAAAAGCGAAGATGTAGATGAAGATAATTGGTATTGGCGTCAGTAAAAAACGTTCTCACCTGCATGCTGTTGAATGTTCTTCAGTTCTGTTTGGGAAATAAGAGAAGAAACATTCTCATTTTACATTTTGAAGTAATCAAGTAATCTCTTCGTATCAAGAAATGAATAAAGATATCAAAAAAGCTGCATGTCATCTTTCAAAGTAAATTGTCTTTTATGAAATTCCACCACAGATAAAATTGGATTAGAAGAACCTTCCGAACAAAACATTTCAATCTGTACAAATATGTACATTGAAATATGCCCGATTTCTTATAATCGAAATCTCCGATCAACATTATGATCACCTGCCTAATATTGTGTTGGTCCCCTTTTGCTGCTAAAACAGTCATAAACCGCCGAGCATAATCTTCAGCAGTTTGAGCTACAGGAGCTCGTCTGTTGGCTGGTGTTAGCGAAGGCTGGTCCACACGTGCATCAGTGAGCCTCGGCCGCCCACGACCCTGTCGCCGGTTCACCACTGTTCCTTCCTTGGAGCACTTTTAAAAGATTCTGACCACTGCAGCCCAGGAACATCCCACAAGAGCTGCAGTTTTGGAGACGCTCTGACCCAGTTGTCTAGACGTCACAATTTGTCAGACTCGCTCAAATCTGTACACTTGACCATTTTTCCTGCTTCTAACATCAACTTATGATAAATAAATCCACCCACTAACAAGTGCCATGATGAAGAGTTCATCGGTGTTCTTCACTTCACCACTCCTAATGTCATAATGTTATTCCCGATCATATACACACATTTACAGCATGTCATAGAGAGACTTGTACAGAGCGACTTGCATTTACAGTAACACCTCGGTACTCGTCGGGACGTCGGCATGTTGTGATGGTCCCACAACAAATTACAGACTATATATTCTTGTATTTCATTTATACAACTGAGTAGTTGAGGGTAAAGGGCTTTCCTTAAACGCCCAGCAGTGGCAGCTTAGTGTGTCCTGAAATTTAAACTTGCAACCATTCATTAAGAAGACCAACATCTTAACCTCTACTCTGCCACAATCCTCACCAAATTCTTTATCATTTTATCAGGAGTACTTACTGATCTCAGGAAACTTCTCCATTTCTTTACTGAGAGACTCCTGAAGCCGAGTCCTCAGAGTCTCAACACTCAGTTGAGAGTTAATTGTGATATCAGTCCAGTCCTGGGTACGCGGAAGGCTGCGCAGTGACGGGTAAATCTATGGTACGGCAGATACAGAGAGAAAAGAAAAGCCTCAGCATGCAGAGCTGTTCTGTCCTATGCAGCATTGCTATTGAGAGATGGAAGGATTCTGACCTGCAGGAGATGGAGGTGATCATCAGTGTTCGAGAGATTCTTCATCTCGGTGTTTCTCTTCCTCAGCTCAGAAATTTCCTGTTCCAGCTCTTTAATGAAGTTTTCCGCCTGCCTTTCTGCTGCTTTCTGCTTCTCCTCCGTCATCTTAAGGAGCTCAGCCTGACATTCTTCAACGCAGCATATCAGAGCATTTAACACCTCCATGCTTTCTGCTTTCTCCTTTTCTGTGTTCATCTAACAGGAGATCAATTAAAGGAATACTTGTTGGGGAGTTGTTACGAACAATCCTGCCTAGTAATATAAGCAGTGTCAAGATCTACTTTCTTTTAATCCTGTCTTCCTTGTGCAACTTATACAAAGTCTCAATGTAAGTGATGGTCATTTTATTTGATCAGAATCGCTTGTTTTACATTAAAGAAAATGTGAACGCTAGTTATTAAATTGGCATGCAGGAGCTGTGAAGACAGAATGAATGTAAAAAAACATTTTTTATATGAATTGATTACATTTTCTCAACATTCTAACCTTTATTTTACATTTAAAGCATTTGGAAGACGCCCTTCAAATCAAAATCTAATAAAAGGGTCATTTATATAGCTCCTTTTTTATAACAATACATTAACAAAGTGCTTTAAAATAAAGTACTAATAAAAAAACAAATACACCATTCACAAACAAGTATCAGTCAAGAAACATAAAAGAAAGTAACTGAAACTTTAGGAATTAAAAGCCAAATGAAAAAAAAGTGGGTTTGTAACAAAGATTTAAAAATACCCAGATGCCAGAGGCGGACCTTATACTAAAAGGCAAATTGTTCCACAGCTTAGGAGCGACGACAACAAGCGCTCGATTATCTCTGTTTTTGTATTTAGTCACTGGTGCATGTAAAAGAAGCTGATGGGAGGATCTAAGTGAGCGTGATGAAGAGCTGGAGTTAAGTCCACGAGGTATTGGGGAGCTGAAATATTTCAAGTCTTATAGACAAACATTAGAAAATCAACTCTGAAACAAACGAGTGTTTAAAGGCTCTCGCATGGAGAAGCTGATGCTGGATCTGTGATGATCCCAAATGTTGAGCTCAGTAGCTCCTAGTTTTATAACCATATAGACTGTATAAGACTGTAGAAAGAACATTACTTATAATCTTATACTCCAGTGCTCATGTTAGTTCTCACTCTCCAGTGTTCTGTATTGTTGAAAGATTCATGATCAAACTCTTGATGTCACCCAAATGAGGATGGGTTCCCCTTTTGAGTCTGGTTCCTCTCAAGGTTTCTTCCTCATAACATCTAAGGGAGTTTTTCCTTGCCACAGTCGCCACGGCTGCTCATCAGGGATAAACGCACACCATTCACCTTCACTGTTGATTTCTGTAAAGCTGCTTTGAGACAATGTCTGTTGTGAAAAGCTCTATAGAAATAAACTTGACTTGACAAACTGGAAGCCGGTGAAGCGTTGCCAAATCAGTGGTTATAGAGTATGTTCTCGCTTCAATTGTAACCCGTTTACAGATGATCGTGGGATACCGATGTACAGCACATTACAATAATCTAACCTGGAGCTATTAAATGCATGTGTAGCTTTTTCAATATCTGAAAAAGATGAAAAGGCTTCATTTTGGAAAGTAATCAAAGTTGAAAGATTCTTTTTTTTTTTTTATGACTGAGTTGATCTTTTTGTCAAAAGTAAGGTTGCTATCACACATTATTTCCAAATTCATTACAAAGGGTTTTATAGAGGGAGCCATGATCCAAGTTAATGCCCTTAGAGATTGACTTGTGATTATCTCATTCATGCAACTGAGCACTTGAGGGTTAAGATCCTTGCGTGGTAATGGGAATTGATCTCAAAGCCTTCTGATCAACAGTCCAACATCTTAACCACTGAGCTACCATTTACCGCCAATTTATTTCAGAGCGGAATGTTGAGGTGTTTGTTTTGCCTCGGTGTGGCCGGAAGAGGGATTTGATTGTCTGGAACTGAACATCTAACGAACAAAAAGAGTTGGAATAGCCACAATATAATGCTTTTAGTGAAAAGTTTTGCTGTCTATTCCGTATGGCTGCAGTGAGACAGGAACGAATCAGTTTGAGCTGCAGAGTCTGTAGAGAAGTACAATCCAAATATATAAGAGCTGATCTAGTTTTGTAAATCTTGATACACCAGAAGAGGTAAGTGTGAAGTGTATCAATCCTACACTTTCTGCTCCCTCTTTAGGAAATAATGGACACACCAAGACATTTGCATTACATTTATGCCATTTGGCAGATACCCTTATCTAGAGCAACTTACAACAAGGGCCCAGCAGTGCTTGCTGGTGCTGAGATTTGAACTTGTGACATTCAGAGTCCAATGCTTTAACCACTGAGCTCCCACCTCTCAAAAGGTGCAATAGACACAAAGATCTTATAAAGATAACAATAAAGATGAGTAGACATGTATGGCTTGCTCAAAAGCAATTGTTGGAGCATAGAAAAAGCAACCATTAGTGCCTGAACATGTCTATAGCTTACAGGTATTACAGGTATTAAATGACTGCCAATTTTTCTAAGATAAAAGAATCAAGTCTAAGCTTGCACAACCTTGTACAACTTTGCACAGAAACTGTAGATAAAAACTGGGTTTCATTGCCACCATTTTGAATGCCAATGACTAGGTGGTGAACTGCAGTGTCTGTACTGAGGGGTGGAATTCATACACTTCATTTTGCTCAAGAAACCAGCGTTTCTACCAAAGGTACTGAGACAGCAATATCAATAAACCTATAAATGTACCTGCTCTTGGGGGTGATTATGTGCCTAGATCAGCTCCATGTACAATAAGTGATCACAAGCACTTCATAACTCTAAATCATATTCAACGCTATGACTACTTTTTTAGGAGGCATTAAGTAGATTGTCACTTGGGGCCAACACTGAGATAAATGCATTCATCCTTAGTAGGGATTTCATACATGGCCTCTGCTGCTGAACTTCTATTGTATGGTCCAGAACAAAAAGAAGAACAGGAAGTGATTACATGATTATGTGGTGGAACACCAAGGTCACCTGCCTGACAAAACCATACAGGCTACTCATATGATGTCATTGCAACAAGATTTGCTATTGGGGTAGCTAAGTGTTTAAGGCTTTGGGTTACTGATTGGAAGGTCAAGAGTTCAAACCTGGTAGCATAAAACTGCTGCTATTTGCAAGGCCCTTAACCCTCTGTCCTCCAGAGGCACTGTATCATGGTGGACCCTTGTTCTCTGACACCAGCTTCCTAACATTGCTTGGATATGTAAAGAAAGAATTTCACTGTACTGTAATGTACGTGTGAGAAGTATAAAGCACCTTTAGTACATAGCAAGAAAACGTATTGTTTTAGGGAAAAACTCCACTAGTTCTAAAGTCCTCAACAAATAGAACCATGAGAAGTCTCCAGTTTGTATGAAAATTTGCCAAGACATACCTTAGTGAGTTTTAAAGATTTTGTAACTTCTTCAATCTTCTTTAGTCGGTTCTGGATCATCCGCTGAACCTCTGCTTGTCTCTCCCCGAGTTGACGCTGTTGAAATGACAGCACATACCTGAGCAGTTGACAAGTAAGATATATATATATATATAAAATGGTGCCAAAATGCCAAAATATCTCTTACTTTCTTCACAACACTTTCCTTCTCTATAGGAACGATGTTGTGAGTTTTGTGGTCTCCCTCGGTGCAGAACTGACAAACACACCTCTGGTCATCTCTACAGAACAGCTCCAGGGGTCTGTCATGTTTCTGGCAGATGTATTCCTCCAGGTTCTCCACAGCATCGATCAGTTTGTGGTTTTTGAATTTCACTGTAGTTTTATGAAAAAGCAGATGAGTGCTACAGAGAGAAACACCGCAGTGCAGACAGGATTTTATGGCCTCCAGCTTTTGCTCAGTGCAGGAGTCACATAGAACCTGGTGATCCATGGAGAAAAGTGGATGTGCATCACAGCTGGATTTTACCTGAATGGACTTCTTAAACTGAGCAGCCAATTCAGAAATGAACGTATTGACACAAAGCTCAGGCCTTCTGGGAAAATCCGCTTTACAAATTGGACAGTTGCAGTATGGACTGATGTCCCAGCACTTTCCGAGACAAAGCATGCAAAAGTTGTGTCCACATGGAGTAGAAACTGGATCAGTGAACACATCTAGACAGATGGAGCACAAAAGCTGGTCTTCGTACAGGACACTGCTGGGGGAAGCCATGACTCGTCCAGGAGACACGTCAATGAGCTGTGCACACATTTGAAAAATTGCACATATTCATTTTCTAGGATATCTTACAAAACAAAATAACTTGTGTATACAGCTCAAATAGCTTACAGTGATTCAAACATCTTCACCACTGAGATGACTCACATGATGAGATGCCAAATGTGAATCAGGGTTTGTTATTAATAAATAAATAAATAAATAAATAAAGTTTGGACAGTTTTTCAACTTAGTATAATGCAAAACAAACTAGATTTGAGGTGAATAGTGTGAATAAGGGGAATATCACTATACAAAGACAAGGGAATTATATATCGGAGGCAACCAGTTTCCTTTCCCCACCCAAGGGGAAGTGAAACAGTCACATAAAGTAATGCATTCTTGCCCATATTGCAGTCCAATCTGCCAGTCTGTTCCAGGAACTATTCACCAGTAAAGCGGGTAAAAAAATACATTTACAGTTTCCTTTCCCCCCCCTTATAGCACTTACCTGTTATGCTGTAAATCCTTAACAAAAAACAGTGGAGACGCTTCACCCCAAGGGGAAAAACATTATGGTGGTTTCGCGCCTTAATTTTAACTTTCGTTTCGTTTGAAACACTGTGAAATCTCTCCAATCAGACCCTTCCTCCAACCCGTCCCTCCCTCCAACCAGTCCCTCCCTCAATCAGACCCTTCCTCCAACCAGTCCCTCCCTCAATCAGTCCCTCTCTCCATCAGTCCCTCCCTCCAACCCGTCCCTCCCTCCACCAGTCCCTCCCTCCACCAGTCCCTCCCTCTAACATTCACACAAGTGTGTGTGAGCTTGAAAAAGGGAATTTGAGGATTTATATAATTGTATATAGTTTAGTATAAATGCTCAGTATACTGTGTTATTATTAGTAGTAATAGTATCAGTAGTGACGGTGGTATTGTGGTATAATTCTTTGTTTACTTATTTATTCTTCTACTTATTTTTTATTTATATATTAATGTATTTTTATGTCCCCTTTTCCGCACTCGTTGTTCCTAAAAGTAAATACAACGTTCTTGAAATAAGAATAAAATGGGAAGGAACAAAGCCTGTGGGTCATACTGATGAAGAAACTAATCAACAAAAAATAATAAATGAATGAGTAGTGAATTAGAGTTTCTCTTGGTTTCTCTTAGGGGTTGTTGCACTTAGTCATGTGGTAACTAATACACCAAAAATATATCCAGTCTGATCTCGTTATCTGAGTCTGTTTTATCATTTCTCAGGTTGTGAGTTTTGGAGTATAATGTAGAAGAACAGGCTTTAGTTTGGATAAAAGGTAAAGATTCCATGCAAACATCAATTTTGTTTTAGGTTTATTTGGAGGAATAACATTGATTCATTCTGTATATTTGCTTTGTATGTGTGTAGATTAGAACAATGTTGCTTACTTGTCTGCAATTTTATGTGTAAAAGAAGGACGTCTATGCTATGCTATGCTATGCACAGATTTTATATCATGTTCTAAAGGTGTGGATTAGTATTATGCGATTAGATTAGATTACCCTCACCCTAGATTAGATTAGATTAGATTAGATTAAGTCACTGGTTCTAACCTGACTGTAAAAACTCTGGTTATAGTTCAATTCAAGTCAATTTAATTCGTTTGGTTTGTATAGCACTTTTAACAATGGACATCGCTCCAAAGCAGCTTTAGAGAAATAGATTACAGCTCTAAATTTTAATTTCATAAATTACTCCCTATAAAGTTAATCCCTAATGAGTACGACCGTAGAGAGGAAAAATGCCCTGAGACTTCATAAGGGAACCACCCTCATCTTCAACACCGAAAGTCCAATTATTACAGATCCATGATTGTGCAAGTTATCGACTGTTCACTGATGGACACTTGAGTGCAAAACAGTCCAAATCATCTACATGGTTTAAACCTCCAGTGTTATTTTTATGCCTGTTTATGTGGAACCAACCTGAGCAGCACAAAGTGGCCATGAACAATGTGATTTTATTCATTTATAGTTACATTTATTATGAAAAAAACAAGTTTCTGTTATCATTATGATAAAGCAGCAATAGAACATCTAGCCATTCCTTCACTAACCTCTCTTTTTTACTCTTGAGTCTGTCAGAGACATTGCAAACCTCTTTGCCCTCATTTGATGTTACACCATTAATTTACTCACAGTGATTTATTTATTTTTTTATCAACATCAATGATTACATACAGTTTTAATGTTTTTTTTTTTTTAAACATCACCTTGAATATTATTGATTTGGAAGTACACTACTGACCTGTTGCTGTTACAATGATCAAAACCTTCTGCCCAATCAGAATGCAAACAGCACATTAGCTGCTTCTGCAATATACTGTAATAAGACACACTGTAATGTTAAAATGTGTATTTTATGTTTTTCAATATTTGTTCTATAAAAAAAAGTAAACGAATTGATATGATTGTTAAAACCAAATCACCCTTGTGACCACTAGATGGCGCCAAATGCTAAAAAAACAAAATCGAGGGCTCGTTCAACCTAAAAGCAGGGATCTAATGCATCATTTTAACATATTTACATCGATAAAAAGTGATTTATTTATATAGAATTATTTGTAGATGATCTATAATTTTATTATTTAAAAAGTGACCAATAATTTGTGACCAATATTTGATATGTAGATCGAGCACGTTCTCTCAACATCGTCGCTGTTACGTGAATATGACGTATCACAACACTACGAAGGCGGAGGCGTGTCCTGAGAGTCACATAAAATACACATTAACATGGCAGAGGTCGCCACTGGCTTACTCATTGGGTTAAAAACTTTTATAAAATAAACAATTATTGAACTGCACTGCATAATTTTCTTTTTCAGTGAATCGAATCGAAATCGGATCGCACTGTATCATAATAGGGGTGAATTGTATCACATTGCAAACATTAACTGCTTCATATCTATCTTTAAGGTATCGTATCATTGACTATGCATCAAGATGCAAATCGAATGGGCCTCAGTTATGGAGATGCACATCCCTAATGTATATAGACTGTTGGTACCTCACTACAAAAAAAAGGAAAAAAAAAAAACACAGTTAAAGAACACTTCTCCAAATCAGTGTTAAAGACGTAATAGTTATAAATATGAGAAATGAGAAGCTCTTCACTGCACCAATTGGGGTTAAATAACCTGTTGCAGCTGATCTCTTCATGACTCTCTGCTCTCCCCTTCAGCCACTGCTCGTAACCTTGGGGTAATTATGGACAATGAACTGTCCTTCTTCCCACATGTCGCTAATGTAAATCGTTCCTGTCGATTTCTTCTCTGCAACATCCAAAGGATTCGACCATTTCTGTCCACACAGGCTGCCCAGGTGCTTGTTCAGTCTCTTGTGATTTCAAGACTCGACTACTGCAACTCTCTGCTGGCAGGTCTTCCCCTGAACGCTATCCGTCCACTGCAAATGATCCAAAACGCAGCTGCACGGCTTGTGTTCAATCTGCCCAAGTTCTCCCACATCACCCCACTGCTGCGCTCCCTTCACTGGCTTCCAGTAGCTGCACGTATCAGATTCAAAACACTGATGCTTGCCTACAAGGCCAAAAATGGACCAGCATCATCTTACCTCAGTGACCTCATTACATCTCGCACTGCACCACGCTGTCTGAGATCCTCCAGCACTGCTCGACTGGTACCACCTTCTCTCAGAATGAGAGGTAAGTACACTTCAAGGCTCTTCTCTGTTCTGGCACCGAGGTGGTGGAATGAACTTCCCCTAGATGTCCGTACAGCAGAGTCCCTGACTATCTTCAAGCGACATTTGAAGACCTACCTCTTCCTGAAACACCTAAATTAGCACTTTCCAAGTTTGTAGAATCTAAGAGTTATATTTATATTAAGTTTGTAATCTGGTGTACCAGTGTAGATTTATTCATTACTAGAGACTCAAAGCACTTTTGTACGTCGCTCTGGATAAGGGCGTCTGCTAAATGCCGCAAATGTAAATGTAAATGAAACATATTCATCACAGTATTAATTATCCAAAGGAAGCCTCTTATCTATGTGCTTAGCTTTATCCAGGTGGTGAGTGTATTCGTGCATCATTCAAGAAATAATGTGTCCATTTAAGATAAAAAAAAATAAAAAGATGGGACACCTGACCTTTCCTGCTGTATGTGATTCTTTTCTAAACTGTTACCACAAATACTCAATCGTACAGGATGTCTTTAAATGCGCTATAATAAAATTTTGCATTCACTTAAACCTGTTCCAGCATGGCGATGCCCCTGTGCACAAAGTGAGCTCCTTGTAGATCTGGTTTACATGCTTTGGAGAGGAAGATCTTGCTGCTATAGAGCTCTGATCTCATCCCTACTGAACACCTTTGGGATGAATGTGAACGCTGACTGCACCCCAGGTCTCCTCACCTACATCAGTACCTGCCTTACGTAACACCCTTGTGGCTGATGAACAAAAATATCCATAAACACACTCCAAAATCTGGTAGAACTTTTTCCCAGAAGAGTGGAGGGAATTATAAGAGCAAATTTGGACTAAATGTGGAATGCAATGTTTAAAAATCACATACCGTACTTATGACCAGGTGACCCAATACTTTTGGCAGTATAGTGTATGTGTATTAGACGACGTGTTAGCGGTTATACAGCTAAAGTCATTACACTACATTGGCATGGAATTTTTAATAAACTGATGATGATGCAAATAGTGCAAATTGAATTAGAAAATAATTTGTCCCAAAACTGTTTAAATAATCAACAATTTTACTCTTTCCTTCCACTGTGATTAAATGAAGTCACCCATTTAATGTACATGGGGAGGATCCACATTTATACTAGTAACCAAGAATCCAGATATTATTAGTAGAATTAAAGAAGTAGGGTATACTTTTTTTTTTTTCTTCTAATAAATATTTGTCTGAAATTGTCATCAATAAATAGAAAAACTGTATATATAAAAATAGAAAGAAAACAGTAAACCAATATTCAGAAAGCAGCTGAGGGAAGGTGAGCACACCCTTGCTAATTAGACAATAATTACAAATATAATTAGCAACTAGTTGTTACTGAAGAAATGCAAAGTGAAGTGTGATTCACTCACTAAAAAGTTGTTTTTGTCATTTTGTTGTTCTGGAGCACTCAGGTGTGTGGCAGAAAGAAAGAACATCCGCCATGATCTCAGAGAAGCAAGTGCTGATGCTTCTCAATCTGGGAAGGGTTATAAGGCCATCTCAAAACAATTTAAATTTCACAATTTTGGTTAGGATGCGGCGCTCTCACCGCTGCGGTCCGGGTTCGATCCCCGGTCAGGGAACCAACCCCAGCCACTCTTAGTGCCGGTCCCAAGCACGGATAAATGTGGAGTGAATGCAAAAGTGCATTCAAACAAACCACATATGCTTTGTTAAAATGTCCTGTGTACTGATTGGGAAGTGGAGATGTTTGGTGTTTATGCACAGTGCCATGTTTGGCGAAAAAATATAATAGAATATCAGAACAAGAACCAAATGTAAACTGTAAAGCAAGCCATTTTTAACAGTTTTAACAACATATGATAGATTTTCTAAAAATACATGACAGAAAAGATCAAATGATCTTTCCACAAACTATTGTACACAAACTAATAAATGCAGACATCATAAATAAAATCATAGAAAATATCTTTTTTTAAAATGGTACCAATTGCGTGCTATGAGGAGGTATCAAAAAGTTTCGAGGCGAATGGTGTAATGGTGCTATTCTGACCACATGCTTCACCACGTCTGAGATTTCATCAGGGACAGCGATTTGGAACAAAGAGCACAGTTGATATTTTCCGCGAAACCGAGCAAATCCGCCACAGAGACGCGTGACGTGACGTCCGTTTGACATACGGCGACGCTGCAAAGGGTCGCTCGAGGTGTTTTGAGCAGCAAGCGCACTTCAAGAGCCGAAGAAAGTCACTGGCTAGCTTCTTTTCCTGAAGATGAAGATGAAGCTCAAAGCTCGCCGTATTGACACCATTGCGGAGATCCAGCACGAATAGCAGAAGGTGCTTGACATGCATCGAAAAGAAGACTTTCAGGACACATTCAGGAAGTGGTGGGAACGCTGTATTTGCGCACCTATTACTGCACACCTCAACAATGAGAATGCATTGAATGAGGATGGGTTCCACCCAGATGAGGATGGGTTCCTTTCAAATCTGGTTCCTCTCACTTACTTGAAACTTTGATACCACCTGATATATTGGTTTAATTCTTAACATGCAAAGAGGTTTTCCGTGGAAAAATAATGTTCAGTAGATGTAATGATCAGTGGTGCTGAATTTTTTCCACCATGATTGAGACACGGACTGAAGAACGGATAGAGTGTCTCAGTGAAAGTCTGACCAGTGAAAGAGTAAATATGAGCTTTGGCCTCAACATCATAGAAGGAGACCAAACCCTCATTATAATCCACAAACACCCCTACCTTCTGAGGAGCCTGTTTTAATGTAAGGGGAATGAGGGGAGATTCACAAGCCTTGTAATCGGTCTTATTCCTCAGCATCACGATCCAGTATCCATTCTTTGGATTGTATATAATTTCCCCCTTCCTATTGATAGACGCACGAGCCACTCCTAAATCCCAGGCTGTTTTTCCTCGAACTTGCACATCATAGTAAAATCTTGCTGAGGAGAATCCCTCCTTCGCCAGCACGTTGACACAACGCTTAAACCTCTCGGGGTTATCAGGAGCGTTCTGTCCTTTGTTGCTATATCTCACTTGTTTTAGATTATTGGACAGAATAAGTTTAGAATTCGCTGTGTCAGGATCCAGAGTCACTTCCACTGCAAGAAAAAGAAATGGTAACTATAGGGAATAATTCATTTATAGGGAATACAACTATAATTCATTTGAAAAGCAACCAACATACCTGCATATTGCTGAAATATCTTTAGTTCTATTTGAGATAAAAAATCAACAATTAGAATTTATACAATACACATACAAATTGCATTCTTTTTCTAGTAATAGTTTATAGTCGACGAAAACGTAACTTTTTGAGAACGCTTTCCAGAGTGGATCAAATTTGAAAACGTGACTGTAAAAATGGAGGCTTTAGAAAACGATGACACGTTTTTAGTCATCGCCGCGACAATCCAAAGAGCTGTAAAGTAAATAAACGGCAGGCAGAAATGACGCAGATCGAACCGTCGTACTTTTTGCTCATACGCGGTACAGGGATATTTCTAGACATTTTAATGTGGATGAGCAACTTTTGGGAAACGAGCGAAAATGTAAGCGTGGACACGAAACCTTTTTAGATTAAAATGCCGCTTTCAAATTTCTTCCCATAAACTGTTAAAATGGATACATTTTATGAAACAGCAATTGTCACGATCCCCTGATTTGAGGGACACCTGTAAAGGACCTGCTGCATGGGGGTTGTGTATGAGTTGGGGAAAATCTGACCCGGCTCCATAGGTACTCTACACCTGAAACATTCCTTTACAATGGCAAAGGATGAGGTCATTGACCATGATGCTGTTCATCTACAAGTGAGGGCAGGACCCCTTCTCTAGTCATCTCTCAATATCCACAGTAATTCTCTATTTCTAGATCCAAACTAGTAAATTCATAGTTTGGTGTAGCTTAGCAACAATCAAGCAGGCTAACTTAAGCGATAATTGTTAATTTGGTGATTGCCTTCTCGAAATAGCAATTACTATGGACAATGTAATGGTTTTAACCAAGTATCGTGTCTGTATATGTAGTGATCCAAAACCAATACTATTGTAAAATAAATTCATTCAGGGTCCAGCCATGTTAATTTTATATCATTTAGAAAACCCCAAGTTGACAAGTTGAGGGCATTTCCTTTCATTGTTTACTGCCTCTCAAGGGTCACATAAGTTCAGCTTGGTAGGCTGAGAGGAAGGAACAAAACATTCAAGGCTCTTTTTTTAAATAAACTTTCTCAATATATGGTTTGGAAAATGGAGGCAGTCAAATTACCCATTTTTTACCCATTATTATGAGCCTGGTCATTGACATGTCTTTGCTATTCAGGCCAAAGAGATCTCAAACGATTCCCTCAAGTGATTCTTCAGATGCTTGGTGCATACCAGAACAAGCAAAGAGAAGCCGTTTGCTAGATCTTCAAGAGGGCCTGGGAGTTTGCCATCCAGTAAATTTGGTGGGAACCTGCTTATAGATGTAAATGAGAATTGCAAACCTTTGAACAACAGTCAACTCTCTGGCATGGAGGAGGAGGAAACATTCTCAGCTGTGCCCTCAAATACATTATAATTTCTCCCATTCAAAGCCAGACACATTTTTTCGAAAAGACAAGTATCTGACCCGACTGTGCTTGGGTTAACCTGGTTAGTCCAGGGAGCATCATGTTGGTCAAAGTTCTGAAAAGGCATCAACTGCCACACATAGAGTGAGCAAGCTTTTTGGAGAATTTGAGGCAGTGGATGTGATTTTCTGAGGTACCCCATACAAGTGAAGGGCTGTAAATGCCTTGCTGTTATGGAAGCACCAAAGGCAGGTTTTTAACTATGGCATTGTACTAGCAAAACTCACTAGCTGTGATAGATGGGCAGGTATCCTGGAATTACTAGGTAAGTCAGCAATTATGTGAGGGTAGCAGGCTAAGCTACATCATCTCAGGGACTTTACTGCTATGATGGTTATGCCTGGAGGATGGCCTAAAACAGGGTGTCCAACTTTTTTACAAAGGGCTGGTGTGGCTGCAGGTGTTCATTCCAACCAAACAAGGACCACCTGATAGTAGTTTTAAATGAAAAGTAGATTAAACAGGTAGAATTTGATGTGTTCTTGGTTGGAATGAAAACCTGCAGCCACACTGGCCCTTTGTGTAAAAGACTACACACCCCTGGCCTATAGAGATGAGCAAATCCAGATTCAATGGGGTTACATAGCCCGAACCTTTCAATGACTCAGGATTGATGCATCCTTCTCTTCATTTATTTGGATCACTTGAGTCCTTGGTTATTCTGCTACTAACAACATAAAAATACAAAATGTAAATTCCACCATTCAATTTGTTAAGTTGTTGTCAGCAAGTAACTGTAGCAACAACTAGCTGACTAGCTGAGTTTTTCAGGAAACTTCCTGTATGGTCGAAACACAAGTGACTCAAAATCGTGGATCCTGTGATAGTCCTCGCTGATCCACCTGAACCATGGGATACAGCGTATCCATTAGAGTGGTGCGTAGCTGGATCCGAGAGACTTGTGAATTGGATTCATGAGTCTAAGGATTCTGTGAATTTTAAGGATTTGGTGAAAGCCCTCTAGTGGAATTCAATGGAAAAACCATTCAGAATATCTATTGAATCAAGAGACTCAAGGGACGCAGATGTGTTAACGGAGTGATTCAGAAGAATTTGAATCAGTAAACGGTTTCAGACTTCTCATCTCTACTGGCCTGTAGGGTTTCATTGAAAACCTGTGTGGAAATATAGGAACTTACCAATCTCTGGAAGCTTTAGAATCTCCTTATTGAGAGACTCCTGAAGCTCATGAAGAGCTCTCCTCAATGTCTCTATACTGAGTTGGGAATTATTTTGGACATTATTCCAAAAGTTGTTGTGTAAAGGTCCGTGCAGAAACGGGTAAACCTACGGTACAGCAGGAAAGAGGAGCAATACGTTCAGCACTGTTCTATCGTTTACTGCATAATATTACTATTGAGAAAAGACGCATTTCTAACCTGTAGGAACTTAAGGTGATCTTGGGTACGTAAGAGCTGCAGCATCTCATCGTTTTTTTTCTGTAATTCAGCAATTTCCTGCTCCAGCTCTTGAATGAACTGTTGTGCTTGTCGTTCGTTTGCGTTCTGCTTTTCTTCCATCACCTGAAGAAGGTCAGTTTGGCTTTTCTCAATGCAACGCTTCAGAGCGCTGAACATCTTCATGCTTTCCGTTTTCTCCATGTCGGCGTGTCTCTATTGCAAGAATATATACTTTTGAGTTTCTTGGGGTTTTTTTTCAAACTAAGATCAACATTAGTTTTCAAGAGACTCACTCGATTGAGTTCTATAGACTGTTTTATCTCCTCCAGCTTTTCCTGTCGACTCTGGATCATCTTCTGAACATGCTTCTGGGTCTCCACAAGGTGACTCTGGTGTAATGATACAAACAATACCACAAATCAGAACCGATTCGTTCCCAAATGTAAAAATCAATACAAAAAGTAAATTCTGACCTTCTTCTCTTGACTTTCCTCCTCCATAGGAACAGTGTTGTGATTCTTGTGGTCCCCCAAAATGCAGAACTGACACACACACATCTGGTCGTCTCTACAGAACAGCTCCAGGGTTTTCTCATGTTTCTGGCAGATGTAGTCCTCCAGGTTCTCCACAGGATCGATCAGTTTGTGTTTTTTTAATTTAGCTGCAGTTTTATGAGGCAGCAGATGAGTAAGACATAAAGACACGCCACAGTCCAGACAGGACCTTAGCGCCTCGAGCTTATCCTTATTGCACGAGTCACACAGAACCCCTTTAGGTTCCTGGTTTGAAGGTTGATCAGCACCGCTGCTGGATTTGAACTGAACTGACATCTTAAACTGAGAACTCAGTTCTGAAATAAACGTATTCACACGGAGCTCTGGTCTTTTGGGGAAATCTGATGCGCACATTGGACAATGGTAATGCGAACTGGTGTCCCAGAACTCATTGAGACAGGTCTTGCAGAAGTTGTGTCCACATGGAGTAGAGACTGGATCAGTGAACACATCCAGACAGATGGAGCACTGCAGCTGTTCTTCATACAAGAGACTGCTTGTTGATGCCATAACTAACAGAGATATTAATGTAGATGAGTCAAAACATCCTCATTTTGCTAAATTTTACTCTGGCATTTGATACAAAGCTGTGCTAATGTTTTACAGACATAAGTAAATAATAGCTCTAGCATTCACACCTGTCCTAAAAACCTGTTTCTCCACCTTGTTTTTTGCAGTAAATACATTCTTCAGATGGGATAGCCTCACCACTCCCATATATAAATAAACACTACCTGGCCAAAAAAAACAAAGTCCCACACTATTATTTTGTTAAAATCGCCTTTTGTCTTGATTACGACACATTCTGTGTGGAATCATTTCAATGAATGTTATCTAATGTCCCACCATTGATTTCCGTCTAGAGTTGCATTAATTTCTCTAATAAAAGAGTCGATAGTAACAAGATGCACATCACAAAGATTCTCAACTGGGATAACGTCATGTATCCTGAACCCTTTTTTCATAATTTGAGGCCAATGAATCATTGTCATCTTTAAATGTGCCTGTGCCACCAGGGAAGAAAGAAATTCATTGAAAAAGAACTAGTCATTCAGTATATTCAGGTACATAACATTAACCTAGACCTGACCAACTAAAGCAACCCCAGATCATAACACTGCCCCCACCATCTTATACAATTAGCACTATGCATAATGTGTGCATCTCTTCTTACCCTGATGCACCCACCCGTTTAGAACAAGCAAATCTGGACTCATCAGACCACATGACCTTTGTTTTTTCTTGCTCCAGAGTATAATCTTTATGCTCCCCAGCGAATCAAATCCTTTTTTCCAATCATTTGCACTGATAAGTGGTTTTCTTAAGGCTTACACACCTATTTAGTCATAATTTCTTTGAGTATTCTTTGCATTGTATATGAGAAACTTTTTTTTTTTTTTGTCAGTTTGACTGACCTATGATTACGATCATTCAAGATTTTTTGATGGGTCAGCACTATTTCTCCGGGTTTTCATAATGCACTGGAAAGTATTTACACTATCGTTTAGTAGTTTCAGCAATCTCCTTAGTTTTCGTTGCTTGATTCAGGCTAATAATTTGACCCTTCTGAAACAGAGTAACATCTTTTCCACAATCACAGGACATGTTTGGACAGAAATTGAGAAGCTTCTCATTGTATCAGATAGGGTTCAATATCTTGTTGACAGGTGAAACATATTAATTACTGCATTAATTACCCAGTGTAAGCTTCATAACTATTTCCTTAGTTGTATCCAGATGTGATTTTGTTGTTCAGGCAGTGTGTGTATATGTGTGTGTGTATATGTGTGTGTGTATATGTGTGTATATATATATATATATATATATAAAAACAAACAAAAAAAAGATGTCATGACAGGAACACACAATAAAAGAAAATAGAGTTTGGTATCTGTTACCTCTCACCCACTCTTATCCTCTTTTGTCCCTTTGCCTTTTTGCCCCCTCAGAATTGATCTTCAGCAATTTTCGTCACTTGGAATCACAAGCTGTAGGTTCCTCAGTGTGGAGATGGTGTTCTCATGAAGACATCTGTTTGCATGTAAAGATTCTTTAACCTCGTCAGGCTCCTCCTCCTGTTTTCTGTTCTTTTGTTTAAAAAGAATTGTAACCAGTAGGTGGCAGACATTGTATAATGCCCCATAATATATTTCCTCACGACACCTTAAGAACGCTTTAGTTGTGAATGAAAAGTGTGTGTCAGAGGGGTGGATCTTTACTCATTGTCTGCCCCGTAAATAGATCTGAGGGCATAATGACGTACGATTACGAATGAACAAAAGAAGCTTGTATTTGGTACATGAATATGTCACAAGTATGTTACAAAATAACGACAACGTTGCTCCTGTTCACCAAGACCAGGGGTCGGGAACCTTTTTTTTGCCAAAGAGACATTTTATTTTTTTTTTTTTGAGCCATTGAAAATAAATATATATATTTCTACTATAAAAGAGATACAGGTTCTCAATAACAAAGACTTTATTTATGTCCATGTACAACTCAAAAAATTAGCAAATATGTAGCATCACATGTTGAGCAAGTAAATAAATGAAGAACAAAGTACATTTAAAATTCTGGTTAATATGTTCTTTTTTTTTTCTCAAAAAAAGCTATTTAAAATAAGAAAATATTTTACTGTTATAAAAAATGACATTTAAATAATTTTACTCCGGTCAAACAACTCATAATAAAGTATGCAGCAACACATGTTGAGGAAGTGCATGAGTGAAGAACAAACTTTAAATTTTGGCTCGTGCATGTTTTAAAGAGCAATTAGTAAAATATTATTTTAATATTATTAAGAGAATAACATCTCAATAACAGTTTTATTCAGACCCAAAAACAACTCAAAATAAATAAATAAAATATATGCGGCAACACAAGTTAAGTGTGTGTTAAGGTCAAAGAACGGCGCTTAAACTGGGGCCTGCAAAAAATATTTCCATTGCTTTTAAACTACTTACAACGACGGCTTATTAGGGCCACTATAGGATAAAAAAAAAAAATGGAAGGGGAGGAGCAGGGAATTTCCAACTTTAAAACAACACAAATTTACATGAAGGAAATTCTAATCCTCAAATTTTAAACTCAGAAATTTCCAGTATGACGATCTGGTGATTCAGGGCTAAAATAACAAGTATTTCCTTGTAGCTAAATCCAAGGGAAAATGCAAGGCATAATGCAAAACAAGTGACGTCTGCCCAACCATGCAAAGTTTATATGCGGTTTTCTTCATTTAAACAGAAAACTTTCAATCAGTCTAAAGCAGTTGTTGTCAAAGTGTGGGGTGAGGCCCTCTAGTGGGGAATAAGACATTGTACATGGGGCTCAATGAACAGCAAGATTTCTATATTTTCTTTGTGTGTTCTTCATTAGTCTTCATGTATGATTTCTCTATTACAAATAACATTATACACTCAAAGCAACCACAAATAAACACTGAATGCAAGTAAATTAAAACAAACATCTAAACAACTACACTTTCTACAACTACTAAACTAAACAACTACACTTTTTCTCTAGTTTTGGAATTTGCTATTTACTGTTTTTGGTTTAAAACGTGATATTTCAATTAATTGGACATTTTTAAGTTTGAGAAGCTCTGAGAAGGAACTCCGTCAATTCATTACTGATATGTGAAGGACTCAATGCTGGTTGGTTGCCCCAGGGCTTGCAAGTTGTAATTCAATTCAGTTCAATTCAATGTCATTTTTGTGTCAGTAGTAATTCGTATACACCGACCAGGAATAACATTATGAGTGGTGAAGTGAAGAACACCGATGATCTCTTCATCATGGCACCTGTTAGTGGGTGGATTTATTTATTAGGCAGCAAGTGAACATTTTCTCCTCAAAGTTGATGTTAGAAGCAGGAAAAATGGGCGAGCGTAAGGATTTGAGCGAGTTTGACAAATTGTGACGTCTAGAGGACTGGGTCAGAGCATCTCCAAAACTGCAGCTCTTGTAGCACGTGGAGAGTAAAGGCTGGTCCGTGTGGTCCGATCCAACAGACGAGCTCAAACTGCTGAAGAAGTTCATGCTGTTGATGATCAATGGGTCAGAACTGTTTTAGCAGCAAAAGGGGACCAACACAATATTAGGCAGGTGGTCATAATGCTATGCCTGATCAGCGGCCATTAAGTAATTCCTGTTCTCTGTATGTATCCCTATAATTTAGTCCCTAATGAGAGAGTCAATGGTGATGGTATTAAAGGAAAAACTCCCTTAGAGTTCATGAGTAAGGGGCCTTAAGAGGAACCAGACTGTAAAGGGAACTTCTCTTCTATAAATATATAGATAGATGCTTTTGTTTGTCACATGTACATTACTGCACAGCGAATTTCTTTCTTCTCATATCCCATTGATGTCAGAGCACAGGGTCGGCCATGATACAGTGCCCCTGGAGCACTGAGGGTTAAGAGCCTTGCTCAAGGGTCTGATGAGTGGCAGCTTGGTAAAACCTAGAGCCTTATCCACTGAGCTATCACTTCATCTGGGATTCATCAATAATAATAATAATAATAATACATTTTATTTATAGGCACCTTACATACTTCTTCTTTCGACTTCTCCCATTAGGGGTCGCCACAGCGGATCATCCGTCTCCATACCCCTCTGTCCTCTACAGCTGCCTCTTTCACACCAACTACCTGCATGTCGATCAGTGCTAGAGGATCTCAGACAGTGCAGTGTGAGGCCTGATGAGGTATCTGAGGTAAGAACAGTGTCATCAATGGTGAGATTATCACCTGTTCACTGATGGACACTTGAGGGCAAAACTGTTCATAGCGATTGCATTCCTAAGCCAGTTAAAAAAACTTGTCATATTAATGCAAATCATCAACACCATCCACCATACTCTTTCTACAAATGCCTACGTGGAGCAAAAAGCAGCAGAGTGGTTCCCAGCTGATAAAAACTCCATCTGGACGTCGTGTCGATGCTTGTGGGAAAGATCCTGTACCTCGTAAGTCCTCGTAAGATGCAATAGGTGCTGTAGACTTCTTCAAGCAGTGTCGACCTCCATGGTGTGGCGGTAGAAGGTGGTGAGGCGGTGCTTGCTTGACCTCACCAAGCAGACACTGATGTCACCTGGCAGTCTCCCTTATCCAAAGCTAATTATATGCAATCATTTATGCAACTAAGCAGTTGAATATCAGGGGTCTTGATCAAGGGACAAGCAGGGGTGGTGCTGGGATTTGATCTTATGACCTTCTATCAAGCAGCCTACCATTTAGTTATCATTGTTGCGGTGTTGTTTGTCCTTGACATTTATAGATGCCCAAGAACTTGAAAGAAGAACTTGACAATGGGATCAAATGCAAAACTGTAATAAATTGGCAACACCTCTTAGAAAAGATATGACTTTTTTTTTTCTTCATAGTTTTCAGAGTACATCCTGGGGGTTTGGGTTTGTATCCATCAGTCACTATCTATTTTTTTCCAGTATCTGTCAATTTTCTGAGAATATTGATGGGAACCATGATGGGAAGTTTACGTGCTGGAGAAGTCATGTGTGGTAGTACAGAGATATGGAGATTTAAAATGTGGGCTTGTTGAGTGTAAAGATACTTAATACATACATAAGTGCATATTAAGTGCTTTTAATCATAAAGCAGTAATACCCTTTTTTTTTTTTTTCTTTTTTTTTTCATCTGTATAATCCCTTATAGTAAAGTCACATGAATTGCACAAGGATTTAAAATTTTATATTGAGCACATTTTTCATCTTTTGTATGTTTCACATGCAATTCATTCATTTACTTTTTTACATATTTCAATCATTTTTATTTTACGAATTTCACCACAACATTCATATTACACTTTTTTTTTTCACGTTTCACATGTGAAACCTGGTTTCATTCGTCACGTTATTCACACGATTCCGCGTGTCCCCTTCAATTCGTTTCTTCAATGTATTTTTTCAGGGCATTTTAGTCACATTACAGACAAAGTGTGTTTGATTTTTATTCTCTATTGTGATGCACACATCAAAATATATCACATACAAACAAGTGTAACACATGAACAACTAAAAAAAAAAAAAAAAACTAAGGAGGTAAATAATAGACACAATCTGGTAAAACCTGTTAAAGCTAATGAACATACACCAATAGTCCTTCCTTGTAGGGATGGAATGAAGGAAGTGTGAGGACTAAAACAAAGTCGTGTTGTGTTCGTTATGCAAATGCTTTTTGGAAACTCAATCCGGTTTTGCACATAAAGCAATAGTGGTTGGAGAGTGATGTGCATCGGAGGTGTCGCATTTAGGAAACAATTTGCATAGTTTAAAGGGGCCAGAACAATAAGATACACGTATATACACACTGTAGGTTGCAAAACATTTCTTTGCGAAACTATCACCTTTAAAATGGTCCCCTTACACAGAAATGCAGCACTTCCAGCGTTCCTGCCACTTCTGGAACGCGTCAAGCATCTTCTGCGATTCGCCCGGGATCTCCTCGACGCGGTCCAAACGGCGGCATTTGAGCTGAATCTTCATCTTCAGGATGAGATCGAAGTCCACAGGCCAGTTAAAACACCTCGTCTCTGTGGCAGATTTGCCCAGTTTCACCCAGAATTTCTCTTCGTTCTGAATTGATGTCCACGACGAAACCGCAGACGTAGTAACGCACGTGGTCAGATTAGCAACTCACGATGTACACAGGACGATGACTTTTCAGCACACTGACTTACGAGGGTCGGTGCTCCTTGTGACTGTACATGCAGACTTGTGCTGCAATCCGTTGGGATGTTATGAAACCAGTCTCGAAACCTTTCGATACCACCTCGATTAATTTAATGAGAAAAGAATTCATTTGAGGGGGGGAGGGGGTGGTAATGGATCATTTCACTCACGCAATTTTAATTACGGACATATTTTGTCAGGAGCTTATTTTATGTCAATGATTTTGTCATTGTCATTTGATGAGAAAAAAGTTCTGATGATGATGTGATAAAAAAAAAACACAAACTTAACCATCCTTTAGAGACCCTGTAGAACTACGTCTATTTTTGATAGATACAATTTCAATGTTTGAGTTCAATTGCGCTCCACAAGATGAATTTCACAAAATTGAAAAACTCACTTGGGTTGTCCTGACCCGGTCTTGTATATGTGTACACTACTTTAAAAACGATTACACCACTGACTATCTTGAATTTGAAAAATCCTAAATAATAATTCTTTAAATATATCGTCACATTAGCTGAATTATTGGTTTCTATGGGAAAAAAAAAAATCATTTCATTGAACAGGCGTGATGATCAGCGGCGCTGAATTCTTCCCTCCGTTATTGAGTGAAGGGCTGAAGAATGGAAAGATTTTCTCACTGAAAGTCTGACCAGTGAAAGAGTAAATAAGAGACTTGGTGTCGACATTATAGAAGGAGACCAAACCCTCCTCATAATTTACAAAAACTCCTACTTTCTGAGGAGCCTTTGTTAAGGACAGAGGAACAGGAGGGGAGTCGCAAGCCTTGTATTCGCTACCATTCCTCAGACATAGAAGCCAGAATCCATTTTCCTTGCTGTATGTAATCTCCCCCTTCCTCTTAACAGACTCCCAGGCCACTCCTATATCCCACTTTGTCTTCCCTCTGACCTGCACCTCGTAGTAGAACCTCCCTGAGGAGAATCCCTGCTTTCCCATGATGCAGGGGGAGAAATCGAATCGCTTCACGTTAGCAGGAAGTTTTTGTCGTAGGTCTCCGTGGCTCACTTGTTTCCCATCATCAGAAAGAATGAGAGCGGGATTTCCTGTTTCAGGATCCAGAGTCACATCCACTGAGAGGAAAAGACAGTACAGTTTTGAGATTATAGAGTGGATTGGGAAATAATTTAAATAGTTTTGCCAGGCGTAAAAAGGTCTCATACTGTACCTGCATGCTGTCGGATTCGCTTTAATTCTGTTGGGAAAACATTACAAGACATTACTCGTACTTTACATCATACTTTAATATATTACAATATATTTTCATTCTGATTATCAGAAAATTCATTTGCAGGCAATACAAATGTCCACTACTGGTCAATGGGGGGTATTTATCCGGAGTGAGGTGGATGGGGGGGTACTGGGGTAATTTACAGGACAGGTGGTTAAAAGAGGTTTCAAGACTAGTTTTTTTTTTACCATGCCAACAGATGGCAGCACAAGACTGCATGTACAGTCACAGGGAGCACCGACCTACATAAATCAGTGTGCTGAAAAGTCATCATCCTGTGTACATTGGAAGTTGGACATATTCCAGAAGTGGCAAAGCTGGAGCGCTGTACTGCTGTGCATTGAGACTAATTTAAAGGAGATAGTGAGTAAACGTAGATAAATCGAATACTTTATTGTAAACAGAGCTAGCCTCAAAGGTTGTGAATACCACCTCGTATATGTACTATATGGACCACACGATTGGAATGTGTAATTTTACATTTAGTGCTCATTTGGTATTATAATAAGCTTCACTATTCTGGGAAGATGTTAGATTTTGAGCTTATTCAGCTACAAAGGTGTTAGTAAAGTCAGGTAATGATGATATCTTCATGGAACAGGTTTGGGTCTCCTATTTCAAGTGAAGGGCAAATTTCATGCTACAGCATCCAAAGACGTCTTAATTGTGTACCTCTAACCTTTTTGCAAACAGTTTGGGGGAAAAACCAAACATGGCTTGAAAAGGCAAGCATCCCAATACTGTCTTAATAACTCTACCTTAAGAAGAATTTGGGACTAAATGCCTGTGTAGCCTTAAGAAAACCCTTATCAATGAGGCTAATCAAAAAAAAAAAAAAAAAAAAAGATTAAATTTGCTAGGAAGAATAAAGACTGGTTTCTGGAACAATGGAAAAAGGTCATGTAGACTGGTGACTCGAGATCTCCCTGTCCCAGAGTGATCAGCCCATCAGGGTAAGAAGAGATGTGGATAAATGTATGTACCGATTAATGCCTATTGCCTACTGTACAAAAAAGACCAAATCCCTTTTCACCTGCTGCCGCATCTCCTTGTACTTCTGCCTACTTTTCTCATC
>JAAIIK010000382.1:10984-23409 GCA_014706435.1 Silurus glanis
TAGATAGATAGATAGATAGATAGATAGATAGATAGATAGATAGATAGTCTGTGATGTAACTTCCCCCATGCCCACAAAAAAAACACTCGAAATTAAATGCCCCAATACCTGCTACAGCTGCACTTAACTGCCCAAAACCAACAAAAAAACCCACCCAAAATTAACTGCTCCAACTAACCCTAAAGCTAAATCAATTATTATAAATTGCCCCACAAGCTGTTAAAAAACACCATATATCTCTTTATAAATACCTTCTACAGCTAAATGCTCCTTCACTCACAGTTAACCCCTCCCCATGTAATTAGCCCCAGACTATCACCTAGAGGCCTTTAAAGACACTTGTTAGTTTGTTACACTGAGTGACAGAATATATCGTAAATGCCCCCCAGCAGCACGAGATCTAACCGTGAGAGCTGTAGGAACGTTACCAGACCTTGAGGTTGTTCTTCTCCTCCTTCTTCTTGATCCAGTTGAGCGCTTGCTGTTGGGGGTCGATGCACAGAGGGAATCGGCTGGCTCTCGTGGTCAGGATACCATTCTGCACAGACAACTCATCGGGAGGAAGACCTTCTGATCCCCATCTACAGACACACAAGCAGGAAGGAGGGTTAGAAGCAGTCCAGAAATACTCCAGACTCCAGCGTGACCATGAGTGTGTGCATAAAGTCAGCTTCATGAAGACGTCATCGCTTTGTCTGATCGAGTCTCAAGTCACTAACAATGTCATCTGAGCAGGAGGTTTTATGAAGGTCTCGTACCTGCTGATCTCAACCTCGTCGGTGAGCAGGCTCTCGATACGGAAGGGCTGGCTCAGGGGGATGCCTCTCTCCGTCACGTCCTTCTGCCACACCTCGTACACCATCTGGTCTCGGAAGTCCCAGCTGAAGGCTCCTTCGTAGCTCAGGAAGGCTGCGCAGATTAGACAGTCTCCCAGCAGGCGCACTCGCCTCTTCTCCAGCTCCTTGAGATCTTCTGTCCAGCTGCAGTGAGAAAGCAGAGTTACTCTTACCGACTGAAGCTGATCGTTTCCATCCATCAAAACGTGTTTTCTTCCTCTTACATCCATTCCATCACTATTAATGATCGTCAATTTTAATTAGAGTTACGTTTAACATTGCGGAACCTTATTTTGGTTCTCGTCTACGTTCTAGCAGCTAGAACCCTACATTCTCTCACCAGCCTCTCTTTATTCTCAATAAACGACAACGTATGAGAACGTATAAACCTGCGCTACTGTCTGAGCTGCTGCTATAGAAAATTAATTGTGACATTCTGACCAATCAGAATCGAGAACTGAACAACGCTGCACGTGTAAGAACATTCTGGATGGTTGAATGTAATTTCTCTGACCGCTTGTTCTCTGATCCCAGTCCTGAGATGAGCTTGTCGGCGGCGATGAGTCTGCGCTCCATGATCTCGGCCTCCTCCTGCAGCTGCTGCTTCTCGGCCATGGCTTCGTTGTACTTCTGACCCAAAGCTCCCAGCTCCTTCTGGATGTTCGCCAGTTCGCTCTGGATCCGCTCCAGCTCACGCATGCTCTGGAAGTAGTTCTTCTCCAACCTGGCCACCTGGAACACCGTCATTAAGGAGTAAATAAATCGGACTACAAAACTCTTTCTGAAAGTCCACAAACCGGCAACGCTGATACGTTTGGTGGATCTTTTTGGATCAGTTCAGCTTGGAATGAAGCAGCAACAGAAATACAGAACTTTATATCGTACCTTCTCTCTCTTGGGTTTGATCTCTCTGGCCACGTCGCAGTAACCCATGACGGCCTCGACGAATTTCAGCATGCCTGAGCCGGCCTTGCTGATGGCCTGCATCTCCTCTAACGACGTGTTCAGGTTCTTCAGGAAGCCTGATGAGAATAAAAAACATCAGCGGTTCAACTTGCGATCTGATTGGTCAGGAGGCGTAGATTCATATTTTATCTTTATACATCGGATCGTTACAGATCCTCTATAACAGTGGACCTTCATTCTTAAAACCCACACGTCTCACCTCGGACCGTTTTGACCTGTCCGCCGCCGATGGCGTCGCAGTCCATCTCCATGAGCGAGCGCAGGAAGTTGGCCTCTGACATCATGCCTTTAGCGGTCTTCCAGCTGATCTCTTTATAACCACGCATGACCAGGATACACTCACACACCACCTGCACCTGCTTCGGCGGCTTGGCGAAGGACCTGCGCGACACGGGGAAGACCACAGGAGTTTAGACATACAGGGTAGGACCAAAAGACATGTTTTTTCATGAAGAATTTAGAACAGCAGAAACGACGGAGCACAGAGCGATTCAGATCATACATGCTAAACGATCCTGTTCTTTACATACAGACTTGGATCATGCAATTTTTCTCAAATACAGGTGAGAACCTGCAGCGTGGACTCGCCTGATTTCAGTGACGTCGGATTTGTCCAGGTCCTGTAGGGCGAGGCGAGCCGCCTCCAAAGCGGGCAGGGCTTCGGCCAGAGAGCTCTCAGCATCCTTTTTCTCCACGGAGATTACTTTATTCTGCTCTGCGATCTCCTTGGCCTTTTCCTCTGCTAACTTCTTCTTCTCCTCAGCTTTGTCAAGAACACAGAAGTTAGCGTGAGCTTGATCATATCTAAAACTCCAATCTATCTAACACTCGGGGTTAAAAACTGGAGGTCTGTTGCTTTAGGTGTTAACTGACCACTGGCTGTGTTGGTGGAGATCTCATTAAGAAGGATCTCACAGGCAGAGGACTTCTCAGCTAGGACCACTTTCTGCTCGGCAAGCTTGATGTTGAGCTCGGCGAGCTGCACGCTGGCTTCCACCAGTTTATCCAAACCTCCTTCCAGTCGCTTACACTGGGCTACACCACACACAGAAGGAGAGCAGAAACCAAAGATGCACTTTTAAAGTTCATTCTCAGCTCAGGTACTTCACACACATACACACACTTAGAGATGAGCGGTGTCCTCACCCAGGATGTACTTATCCTTGTCGTTCAGTAGGTTGAAGTAGGTGCTGAGGAAGTCCAAGTAGTTTTTCGGGGTGACGTAGTTACTACGTCGCAGCTTCTGCTGGAACAATTTGCTGTACTCGCCCACTGAGCTGTGCACCATACACACGTGACCCATCACTGCCTCGTAGAAGTCCTCAGGAATCATACTGCTCTCACCTGGACCAGGAGACGAACCAACAGTGAGTGAGAAGTTCATAAATACACACCTGTTTCCAAATGTCACCACAATAAAAGCTACATAATCAACATTTGGTTTACATTACTCCCTGTTGTTCTAGAAAAATAATCACAGCAACTCTGTATCTAGAACATTACTCCAGATGTTTCAGACTTACGCAGGAAGGACTGTGCAACTGCATTGAGAGCCTGAGGAGGCCAGGGGAGGAACCAATCAATACCGGTGTTATTTACCAGCCCTGAACAAAATACACACACACACACACACACACACACACTCATTAAGGTTTCCGCCTGAACTTATGTGTAAACTTTCTCTATCGTACAGAGTGAAACAGAAATGTGTAGAACAGAAGCCCCACATGGTGCACCACCTCCCTTCTCACCTGGGAAATTCCTACAGCGGGTTCGAAGAACGTCCCCTACAGGAGACATGCCCAGGACAATGTGCAGGTTGTTGGCGCTCTTGTTCACGAAGTATTGCCACACGCTGTCTTTGGACGGCCCCGAGCCCATCTTCAAAGCCTCGTCACGGATCTGATTCAGAACGGACTCCTTCTCGTCATCAGGGAAGAGCGCAGGAACCATTCCTGTACACAGAGATCATCACACGGTCCAGACCAGCATGCCATTGTGTACTTCATGTACCGTGGTTTTATTCATGTATACATGCACCATACAATGCATGTAGAGCAGCTTCGTCTGAGAGCAGCTGTGAGTGGGCGTGTCTTTGGAATAAATAAACTAGCTTTTTGAACGGGCATGTCTTTAGACCATAAATAATAATAATCTGTAGGAGGATTGTTGGGTTTTTATCAACAAATAAGAGCATATATATGAGCGTAGCTTTAGAAGCATAAATGAGGTGGATGTAGAAACATTTCAGAGTGGGCGTGGCTTAAAAACCATAGGTGATAACATGGGTGTGTTTTTGTACCCATATATGTAAAAGAAACACCTTGAATGAACACACCTTCAGACCAAAATGATAAAGTGTCTGAGTGGGCGTGTCTTGAGTCTATAAATTGTAATAAGAAGACCATATATGGTAAAATGGGTGTGTCTTTAAAACCATATATATGGAAGTCTTGAACAGAAAAGAAAGTAAAATCATAGGTTTTCTTACAGGACGCTTGTAAAAGACTTCATGTCCAAAATGATGTACCTGAGGTGAGCATGTTGTTGATGAGCTCCAGGAACCCCTCCTCGGCCACGTGAGCATCAGTGAACAAGAAGACGGTTTTCTTATTCTCGATGCCCAGCTTTAAATACAGAGTTTTCAGATCTTCCCGGAAATTCGACTCGGAGTATCCTCGACTCAGCACGATCTCAAACACCTGCAGTTAAAAAAACATCAGCAGATCAGTAGAAGATCCTTTTAGCATTACAGCTGTGATTTATTTATAGGAAAATGTTTTACCTCACATCCTGCAGTGAAAGCAGCTAGCTTGGTTAAGGACTGTTTCCCAGACCCTCCCACTCCCACTAAGAGGGCGTGGCCACGATCCATCCTGATGATGCGATGGATTCTGGTCAGGTGGTCTAGGGCGTCATCAAAGAGCACCAGGTTCATCCTGGTCTTGTTCTCGTTGTACTCCTCGAGGAGCTCCTGTTAAAAAAACAGAAAATAGAGAACCCCAGTGATGCGGTTGTAATTGTAAAGTCCATGCACCAGAGATGTTCCGATTTCACCTGAAGCCAGCACCTGAAAAAGAGCCTGACAGGCTTCATAATCCAGAATGTCCTCGTAGACTCTGGGCTCAAACTCAGCGAGGGCTGTTTTGAAATCTCCAAACAGGATGGGGTCTCTCATCGCTGACTCCAGATCAGAGTTGAAATGTTCCTCTATCAGGGTTCGAATGTGTCCCTGGACCTGGAGACAGTGAACAATTTTACAAAAAGTAACATAATTAATATAAAGTATAGTTAGTGTCAGAGCTGCTGTTATAGAACAACCCATCAAGACCTTCTGCCTGTCTGATTACACCAAAACCGGTCCCCAGTGGATCAGCAGGATGAGAGACAGCAGGTATGCATGTATGTGATGTTGATGGACTGAGGGACTCACAAGGTTTTTGTCAGTTTGGTTGATGAGCCTGTCATGGAAGACTCTCAGGCACTCGTTCCTCCAGACTCGTACAAACTGCGTGACCTTCAGGAACCTGCAACGTGTCGTGACCACAATGAAACAGATGAAGGTTGTGTGTGATGGTAGGCTGTGTAAAGTACGAGTGCACTAACCTCTCTGCGTTCGTCAGCGTCAGGCCGTGAAACACCCTAGACAGATCTCTCAGGTTGAAGATGTAGTGGAATTTAGAAGGAGTTGGTGGAAGGTCTTTAATGATGGATTTGTAAAGCTCCAGCGTGCAGGAGGTCAGTGGGTCGCAGAGCGTCTGAATGCTTTCGTCAAACGGCTTTACAAAAAAAAATGTATGTGTAAATATTAGATGTTAAATGTAACTCTAACGGGATAAAAAAGTTACTTTATGATAACAGTTTAGAGCTAGATATCATCTAATACTTTAGCAGCAGCCCATGAGAGTGTTTAGCTTTAACCCGGTCTCTCACCCTGGTGTGCCCCTTCAAGATGGAGGAGTAGATGAGATGCAGCGATTCCTCCTCGGGAAACGGGATGTTGAAGACACTAAAGAGGGAGATGAAACGAGGATCCACCTCGTTACGGCCGCCTCCTGCTTTCCCCATGGCCGCGATAAAGCCCATGTCCTTCAGCATCTTGCAGTTGAGCTCCTTCCCTCGGTCGTACATCCCGCCCCTGTCTAGCAGCAGCTTCAGCAGGGCTATGGGCTGCTGCGTGCCGTAATCATCCACCTGTGAGCCAGAAACAGAGAAGAATAATTCTAGAAGGCGGAGCCTAGCCTCACTTCATGGCATTTCTTTCAATATACAGTATAATCGTACTCGTGGCATGTTGAGGTCGTCCATAAACACCAACAGTCTCTTGCCCATAGGAGGGCCGTAGGTGTCCTTGGTCCTCTTCTCAACGCTGGCCTCCAGGTTCCGCTGTAGGTCCATGGATGTGGTTCTCGATGAGAAATTGATCATCAGAACCATCTGGAATACAAAAAGTAGTTTTCAATGTAATACTCAGACGTTTAAAGAATACGCCGTGATGAAAAGCATCTATGTGACTCACGGTCGTATCGGGGTCCAGGCTGTTGAGAAAGTTCTGAGTGGTGGCTGTTTTCGAGGTTCCGGACTCTCCAACCAGCACCACTGGCCTCTTCACCTTCACCATCTGATCCAGCAGCCAGTTGGTGCGCGTGGTGTCAACGGTGGGCACTGAGAGAGACAAACACCATCAGCCAATCAGGTGGCAGCAACACAATAAACTCATGCAGCTCAAGAGCTACTCTTAATGTTCACATCAAACATCTGTATGTAAGTAAACGTGAGATCTTTAGGTTTTCCAGCTGAAGCTTTTCACAGAATGCTCTAGAGTTAATTCAGAATGGTGCGAAAAACAAAAAACATCCCATAAGTGACATTTCTGTGTTGGAGGTCCATAGGAGAATGTCCAGATTTGAAGAAGCATATAGTAACTCCTATAATCACTGTTTACACCCCTGGTGAGAAGGAAAACATCTCAGCCTAGACCAAATCTACTGAACCTTGAGGGAGCTTTATGAGATTTTCCAGACTTTAGACTTCCAACCTTACAAGACCTACAATATGTCTCTAAAACATCAGGCCACGCCTCCTGAGGAACACAGTGAGGAACACGGCAATCTCAATGAGAGCCTAAAAACTTGACTAAAACTTTACCTAGAATGTCGATGAACTTCATGTCAGGGTTGTGAATGTATTTAGGAACCAGCGAGCTCCAGGGAGTCCACCTCTTTGTGTTCGCATCGAAGTGGAAGTCATAAAGAGTCGGCAGGGAACCTGAAACGATAACACACACATCTGTATCATCTAATCTGTAGCAGCTCTAGTGTTTACTCACTCTGTTCATCACTTTTAACTTTCCCAATCACATGGCCCCACCCACATCATGATGTCATACCCTTTTTTCTTTTTCACGCCTCTATTCAGTTCTAATGTTTTCCTTCTTTACTTCTATCCCTCTCTCCCCACATCCTCTAATTTTATTCTTCATTTAGGTTTCACTTTTCTCAATTCTTTCTTTTTCTTCACTTTTTAATTTTTTTCCATAATTTTCTCTTTCATTTGTCTATCTGTCCATGTTTCCTTTTCCCTTTATTTTTCTTCTTTTTCATGTTTTCTCTCCTTCCTTCTTTTCCCTGCCCTTTAGTTTTCTTATTCTTTCATGTTTTACTTAATTCTTTCTTTTTCATTTTTGTTTCCTTCCCCTTTTTGAATCCCTTTTGTAAATTTTCCTATCTTTTGTCTTTCATCTTTCCATTTTTTCCTTCTCTCCCGCCTTCCTTTAGTTCTTTTTCTCTCCAATATATATATTTTTTTCTCATGCACAAAGAAGTTCAGGTTTCCAAACTTACCTGGAAGTTCTCCTGGACCGGCAAGTGTCTTCTCGTCATGGACGGAGGTGAGACCGGACAAGCTTTTGATGAAGTCATCAAACTTCCCCCTGCCGCTCTCCAACAGCGAGGCTCCGAGTGAACAGTACAGAGCCTCAATGAAGAAACTCTCCAGCTCCTCGGAGGAGATCTCTGCGGGTTCTAGCAGAGCGTCCATCATCATGGACAGCTGCACCACCTGCAAAGCAGAAGAGCATTAAGGCTGAGTGATCAGCTAAAGCTTTTGTTGTAACAGTAAAATGTGATCATCTCACCATGTTCAGGTCAGTCTGTGGGACGATGGTCTTCAGTTTTTCTCCTTGTTTCCCGTCTACGATTCCCTCCACGATCATGTCTATGGTGCTGGGGATGTATTTATCGAATAGACTGTTCAGATCTTCTTGTTCCTGTGAACAAATGAACAGTTTAACTTTTTAAAATCCAACACGAGAAAAGAAAAGACACTGTTACTCTGTGTGTCTTACTCTGGAAGGCCTGTCCTTCACCCATTTCTTCCAGTAGGGGGCAAAGCGGAGGTTTTTGGGGTCCACGAAAACCATTCCACAGCGAGACACGGTGGCAGGGGACGCGTACTGCAGATCTCCGACCTGAGAGCAAACATCACGTGAACTCATGTCTCATGTCTGCTATTCATATAAAATTAACATTAGCACCCCCTTGAGGAGCATCTGAGTAAAACGTTCGGCTCTGTGCACACTGCGTTGGAGTGTTGTGTGTTATTATTTTTTAATAAACAATTATACTCCTCTGTACAGCAATCAGAGTTCGGGAAAACTTTCAGAATCGTTACGTGTGAAATCACGTTTTGTGTCAGGATTGGTCTGTAAATCTCTGAGAGTCATCACCTCGAACAGGAGAGCGCAGTGACCCTGCAGACGGATCCTCTCTCCGTTAGCCAGCGTCAGAAGCTTGTTATCGTCCATCACCGAGTTCATGTTCTCCACCCACAGGGCGTCTACGTCCCCGTCGAACAGGACGTACCTGTGAGAGGAAGGAAATGTTCCTCATTAGTGTTAGAGATCTGGGAGAGATGATTACAGACGCTACGTTCATGCAGCAACACCTCGTTAACTTTCACCTTAACGAGTTTGAGTAGAGTAAAATAATCACTATGGGTGTGGGAGAGGGGGCGTGTCTGAGCACCGGCTGTTAAATGGATGGAGGAGCCAGAGGGAGTGAGGGGGTAAAGATCACACACCTGTCATGAGTTTTACTGAAGAGGGTTTAGAGAGAATTTACAAAAAGTGACATCAATAGTTGCGCTATACAACCAAAAGTTTGTTTGTTTCCATCACACCTATATGCCCTTGGTGAACATTTCATTCTAGATTGAATCCCTCTATCTGTTCAAATAAGCTCCACTCCTCTACAAAGTATTTTTCCACTAAATTTTGAGGTGTGGCTTTGCAGATTAATGTTCATTTAGCTATTTGAGAGCTCAGGTCATAATGTTGGGATGTTGAGGAGGCTCCAGGTCCAGTTCATCCCAAAAGTGTACAGTGGGGTTGAGGAGGTTACCAATGACCATGTCTTCATGGAGCTTGCATGGTGCAGAGGGACATGGTCATGCTGAAACACTGTACAGATAACAGTCTATACGATTGTATGTTTTCAGCTTTGTGGTAACCACAGATTGGGGAAAAAAAACGCATATGGTTGTGTGCAGGGGGAAAGTTAGGGGTTTTCAGAGTCAGGTTGTGCACATGCTTCACTCTGCACTCATTATTAAATCATCTGTATGTAGTTCCGACTCCCACTGCTACCTTCTCTCCTTTTTCTCTGTGGGTCTGTTGATGTCTCGGAAGATGTTGGACAGAATTCCATCAGTCCAGTCTCGAGTGATGGGATCCAGGATGCCGTAGAGCTCAATCACGCTCATGGCTTTGGGGTTTAGTGTGTACAGTTTGGTCATCAGCCCCAGCCTGCATGGCACACGATACACAGAGCACAGAGTTTAAACTTTACACTTTCTTTTTATCTTAAAGTCTACATTGATATTGAAGAGGTGGAGACCTCGTCTGGGCTTGGCACAGGGTATTAATAACCACGGATTTGCCCCCTCCTGTGGGTCCTACCACCATGGTAGTGTGTCTGGTCATCATGGTCTCGTACATCTGAATCACTTTATCCACCTGCAGCCAGAACGAGTACAATAAACTCATCAGTGCTTTAGATCAGATTTCATATTATTATTATTATTATTATTATTTACGCATGAAATCATCTCTATAGTAACGGCTCATTCAGATTACTGAATTCGGAGAGAAACATCTCCTGTAAGATATATAGGTCGACATGAAGGCACCTGATTGGGCAGCAGGACGTATTTGTTCTCTTCCAGGATGCCCTCTACGGCATCATTAAAGTCGGGGTAGCGCACACGAGGGCAGTCCAGACCTGGGAACAGATCTGAGATCAGGCCCAGGAACAGAGGAACATCCTCAAAGACAAACTTTGGGAGGTTCATGTCCCTCAGAGCTCGCATCAGCACCACGTCCTGACAGAGAAAGAAAGCTCGAAAGAGTGAGGACTACGTGGTTAAACCTCTCAGCAGGTCAGCAGATCAGAAGATGGTTCAGTATTCACGTTGAATGGTAGTGAGAACTTGGGTTCAGGATGTCCAACTTACCTCGCTGAGCTCAGGAGATCCTCTCTTCAGCTCTCCTGCCATGACTAATACAGATTTGAGAGCTCGCAGCCCGAAATCATAGTGAGACTGTTTGGAGAGCTGCTCTCGTGCCAGTTTATACAGAACCGTCATCTTCTTGGCCAGAACCTGAAACACGGAATCCAGAATCAATCGATAATCAGAACAACGTTTATATTCAATCGCGGAATCTGAGAAACGGAGATAAGGAGATTTGTTTTTCAACGTAGAATTTGTAATCAATGGAGCGATCTGGTTCCTGGCAGTTTATTTAGGCGAGTGTTTGTGTAGGTTTTTTTCGCATTGTCTCGTTTGTGTTGCATTTGTGACTTTAATATATGTTACCACAGCTAAAAAAGAACGTTCCTGCTGGTGCTGGTGCTACTAAACTTCATGCAAGTGATCGGAAGAAGAAGTGAAGAAGTGTCTATGATAAAACGCTCCTGTTGTAAAAGCTTCTGCGTTCGGCTCAATTGACATCAATTAAATGGATAAATAAATTAAATACAGTCAAAATGTTGAACTATAATATGACTTCTTGTTTGAGCAAAGTTATGAAGTTGCTTTTAGCATTTGAAAGGGTTTATTTGAGTCTTGGAGTGAATTCATAACGTGAGGTTTTTTACTCTCATCATTCTACAAACTACAGTTACTGCAGATGGATTCATTTGAAATGTATTTATAAATATTTTCCTTTTGAAATATTACAGTAAGACGAATAGAATAGAACCTGAGATGGTCACCTTGGCCATGAGGAAGCCCTCTGAGAACAACATGATCTCACAGATCTGCTGGAGATCTGGGACGATGACCACCACGGGTCGGAACAGAGCCTTCACCGACTCGGGCAGCTCCGTGCGCCCGGCGTAGCCTGGATTCATGGTGATGAAGATCCCCATTCGCGAATCCAAATCGATCTCCTGACCCTCAAACTGTCAGCAAGTCAGAACCAGACATCACAGGAATCAAATTGGCTAAAAACTTCTGGATTTGGTAACAAAGAGATAATAGACGATGACTCACGTGGAACCTCTTGAGCTGCAGGATGAGAGCGTTGCGGATGATCTGGATCTGGGAGGAGATGACCGACAGCACAGAGGCGTCGATGCGGTTGAACTCGTCGAAGCAGCCCCAGGCACCGCACTGAGCCAAGCCGGAGAAGATCTTCCCGACCGCCTGGAGAGGAAGATGATGAATGATGATCCAGCTCAGATTAACTGCATTGCAGTATGTTAATTAAATCAATAGAAGCCGTGATGGTGATCGACCATGATCCTGTTTGTAATCTAAAATCCTTTTGTTTTTGTTTATGTATGGTGTGAAGTTCTTCCTCCTTTTCTCCCTCATTTGCCACCTACAAGCTCTAACTCTATATTTCACCAATCAGAGAGTGTTAGTGCATCACAGGGCAGCGTTACAACTGTGGAGGAAACAGATATCGGCCCTCTTCTACCTAAACTCAGACACCTATCATTATCTAGAGTGATTATCAATGTTGGGGTCAGAGTGCAGGGTCAGCCGTGATGCAGTGCCCCTGGAGCAGGGCAGTTAAGGGGCAGTTTTTCTGTGCTGGGGCTCGAATCGACCTTCTGATTAGTAACCCCAAAGCCTTAACCATGGAGTCACTCAAAGGCAAAAACACAGCCAGAATGTTTCATTCTTAATGCAGAAATGTAACGATTATGGAGTCTGCAGCAGCTTTCCCACAGGACAGATCGTAGTTATTATAAAAGCTAGTCAAAGACTGGAAATGAAGCAGAACTGTAGCTACTCATGATCACAAGCGTTTATCAACAAGGGGACAGAAGTCAATTAAAGAGGAAAATCATAACAGGTACAAACAAACACAGGACAGGAAGTGAGAAGGAAGAAATTGTTCGACTTACCATGTAGTCCATTCCCTCACCACAGTTAGTGACCACACAGAGCAGACCCAAAGCCTTCGCCAGGTCTTTAGTGGACTCTGTTTTCCCCGTACCTGCAGGTCCCGCTGGTGCTCCACCCAGGTACATTGACAGAGCCTACACACAGAGTTACACACAGAGTTACACACAGAGTTACACACAGAGTTACACACAGAGTTACACACGCAGA
>JAAIIK010000382.1:35998-48532 GCA_014706435.1 Silurus glanis
ATAGATATGGATGGAGGATGGATAGATGGATGGATGGATGGATGGATGGATGGATGATTACAGAGTGATGAAGCTCGTCCACTGGTTGTAAGGGTTCCTCGGTGGAAGTCTCCTCTTTAAGACACACACCATCCCTGCTGAGAACTTCAGGTGACTTTGGTTCATTCGTTATGTCTTCAGTGGGACAGAAACCAGTAGAGGGACAACAGGAACAAAAAAAGAGAAAAGGTTTAAGATTAAAAACAGCACATAACTAATGACAAGTGTAATAACTGTGGGTCTGTTATCTATCGCTATGCTAATAGAGCTGTGGAATACTGATGATCTCATTAGCATAGCCCTGCCTCCATGCTGGTTAGAGCAGAATACGGATTATCTAATTAGCATAGCCCCGCCTCCATGCTGGTTAGAGGAGAGGCGGTTTGAAGTGGAAGTTGAGGAGGATCTTTTGGATTGTTTATTTTATTTAACCTTTATTTAACCAGGTTAGTCTCATTTAGATATAGAATCTCTTTTTCAAGAGAGACCTGGCCAAAATAGCAGAACAAATTAAATCACACAATCACAAAACAAACAAAAAGGCAAAAGACAACTCAAGTGCATTTCAATTTAATTAAAAGTGCCATTAATTAAAACATTTGCACGTGTGGATGGACTCATGTTCTATAGCTTTAACATAATATTTAAAATAATTTAAGGAAATTAGACACTGTAGTTGTAGTGATTTCTGAAGGTCATTCCAAGTTGAAGGTGCAAAAAACATAAAAGCCTTTTTGAACAACTCTGTCCTAGCTTGAGGAACATTTAATGAGATAATTTTCTGGGACAGTAAACCATAAGTTTGCCAATTTGCCGGCGATTTGACAGAGAAGGCAAATTCACTTTGGAGTAAAGTGTACAATGATGCGTGAGAGGTCTGCAATTTGAAATAAACCTTAAAGCTCCATGAAACACAGCATCCAACATCTGAAGACACTTTGATGGGGCATTCATATACAACAGATCACCATAATCAATAATAGGAAGAAATGTGGCATCAGCTAGCCTTTTTCTAGCAGAAAAAGTAAAACAAGATTTGTTTCTAAAGAAAAAAACTAGCTTCAATTTCAACTTTTTTACTAGAGTCTGTAAATGAAGCTCAAAAGAAAGGTGCTCATCAATTAAAAATCCTAAATATTTATAAGATGAAACTACCTCAATTGTTTTACCCTGGTCAGTAACAATATTCAGGTCTAACTCTTTTTTCCTTGAGTTTGAAAAGACCATTACTTTGGTCTTCTCTGCATTAAGCACAAGCTTTAAATGATTAAGCTGTGCTTGCACTCTATCAAAATCAGTTCGCAAGCATTCATACGCCTTCCTAATGGTAGCTGCACAACAATAAATGACCGTATCATCTGCATAAAAATGGAAAGATGCATGTTGAACATTTTCCCCTAGACAGTTTATATAAATAGTGAATAAAAGTGGCCCTAGAATGGAGCCTTGCGGGACCCCTTTACAGATTGATAAATATTTTGACGTTAGGCCATCAACTTGCGTAGCTTGAGTCCTATCAGCGAGGTAGTTAATAAACCAGCCCACAGAGTGCTGAGATATACCTATACTGAGATAAACCAGCCCACAGAGATAAACCGCCCACAGAGATAAACCAGCCCACAGAGTGGATGAGATTTGGATTGGAGTGAAGCTGAAGAAGGAGATGTTTGGAGATGTTTCTGAGTTCTGGGGTGAATAAAGTTTTAGCAAAAGTCTGTGTACCTGTCGGGATCGTCGCTTGCACTTCTTTGTGCCGTATTGATGTAGAGAAGAGCAGTGCTGAGGTGAATTCCTCCGCGGTGACCTGCTCCACAAAGCGGCGGATTTTCCTCTCCTCCTCTCCTCCTCCGCGACTCAGCAGCTCCTCGAAAGCCCCGGGCTCAGGGAACTGGAACGCGCTATAGACCCGCTCTCTGATCCACTGCAGCCGCGGATCTTCCAGCTCGGTTTCACTTCTCATTCCGTTATAATAAAATACTAATGATTTACACAGAGATCGGTTTTCTTCACGCCTTCACCTGATGAGGCGGAAAAGTTTGGCGTTGTCACGACAACCACCCACGCGTGCTGTTGGAAACGGCTGCACCAATCAAAAACGCTGACGTCACATGAAGGAGGCGGGGCTTCCAGGATGAACACGCAGTCGCTTCCGCTTTTCACCGATATATATAAAATAATAATAATAATAATAATAATCATCATAATAATCATCATAATACTATTAATAATAATAATAATAATCATAATAATCATAATCATCATAATAATAATCATAAAATCATCATAATACTATTAATAATAATAATAATAATCATAATAATCATCATAATACTATTAATAATAATAATAATAATCATAATCATCATAATAATCATCATAATACTATTAATAATAATAATAATAATAATAATAATATTAATAATAATAATAATAATACATTCTAATTTATTATCAAATACAAAAATAATATAGACAATTAAAAAGGTTAATATTAATAATAATAATAAATAATAATAATAATAATAATAATAAAATAATAATAAAAATAATAATAATAATAAAGTCAATATAATATCTATCAATCATCTATAATCTATAATCTTCTGGGTTATTGTTCTGATCAATCAATCACAGTTATGCTGTTATATTACGTGGTGAACGAAGTAAACAAAACATGTAGTTGAGTAAAAGTAAAGAAACAGTAGGTGAATTATTCCTCCAGTAAAAGTAAGTGTCCTTTAAAATTTCACGTGAGTAAAAGTACAAATGTTTTTGCCTTCAAATGTACTTAAGTATCCAAAGTACTATAATTTATTATAACTCTAATTTTCCTATTATTATTTTTATCACAAGATTCTTTATTTAATCACCTCAGTTTCTGTGTAAAGACTCGAATGTGACTCTCAGCACACTGATCTATTAATAGAATGATATTAATGACTCAAACACTGATTGATTTCTATTAAATGTATTATTAGAGCAACAGTGTAACCTGAGTGATGTACAGATCTGAACCTGTTAGTCTTTACTCTCCTCATAAACAGAAGAGTGATCGAGCAGCACACACTCCTTTATCTTCTACACGTTTCTCCACTACTTCTTTCCTCTTTTTTTTTTAAATTGGGCTCCTGAGGGTTTAGACCTTGTTTTGTCATTCATCATTTTAATTTGGATTCAGATCTCCTCACTGATACCCCCTCCCTCCTTTCTGAGTGTATGTGTGAGAGAACTTCTCCGGCTGGTGGGTTCACACACGCCGAGTTCTGTACAGGTTTTTATCCTCATGAATACAAAGGAAACACTGCTTTTGTAAAATGTAGTTGAGTAAAAAGTAAAAATATATTTGCCTTTGAAATGTAGTGAAGTGAAAGTAAAAATCTCCCTAAATGGAAATACTTGAGTAAATTACAGATACGCGAAAAAAACAACTCATTATAAGTACAATAACTAATTACATTTACTCCATTACTGTCCACCACTGATATTCACTAAACACGCTTTTATTTTATTGTTACTGTCTGCATTCTGCAATTAATTTTCTATATTCCATTAGTTTGTTATTATTCATCTATTATTATTATTATTATTATTATTATTATTATTATTATTATTATATTTTACATATTATAATTGAAGTACTACACACATGCTTTATGTTAAACTATACTCTCTGTTATCATCAAACTATTATTATGCTCTTATACAACCACAATTACACAAAATGTGGGATGCTGTACAAAATGAATCTTTGCAAATCTCATATGTTTGAACTGTGAATATCTAGCATTTTAAGTATAATTTTGAATTTGATGAATTTTGAACACGTCTCAAATAAAAGTTGTTACAATCATAACTGTATCTGACTCAGAGAGTAAAAAAAAAACAATCTCTGTTAATGGTGAAGAGTGAAACAATTGCTGCTTTATTGCCTTTTTCATTTTTGTATCTCTCTCTAATTAAATAGCATCAATAAAAAGAGTTCAACTAAAAAAGTTGGGACAGAGCCGTGTTTCTCACTGTGTAGCAGAACGTCTTCTGTCCATCTGCATCCGAGAACTGAGGAGACCAGTTGCTGAAGTTTTGGGACAGGAATTTTGTCCCATATGTGTCAGATACTGGATTTTAGCTGCTCAACAGTTCTGGGTTTCCTTTGTTGTGTTTTGTGTTTCATGATGCGCCAAAACTGGTCAATTCAGCACCCAGACTCTTCTACTGCAAAGTCATGCTTTTGTAATAGATGCAGTATGCAGTTAGCATTGTCTTGCTCAAATATGCAAAGCCTTCCCTGAAAAATACGTTTTCTGAATGGAAAGCATTTGTTGCTCTAAAACCTGTATATAGTAGTGTTCAGTAAAGGAACTGCCTTTCCAAATGTGTAAGCTGCCCATTCCACAGGCACTAATGTAACACCATACCATCAGAAATGCTGCTTTTTCAACTGAGTGCTGATAACAAGCCAGATGGTCCCTATCCTCTTTATTCCGGACGACACAGTGTCCATGGCTTCCAGAAATAAATTAAAATTTCTATTTGTCTGACCACAGAACAGTTTTCCATTTTGCCTCAGTACATTTTAAATGAGCTTTGGTGCAGAGAGGATGGAGACGTTTCTGGATTATGTTCACACGTGCCCTCTCCTTTGCATAATAGAGAATTTAACCTGCATTTGTAGATGATCACGACAATTATTTCTGGAGGTGTTAATGAGCCCATGCAGTGATTTCCATTACAGAATCATGACTGTTTGGTACTAACAGTAGTACCTGACTTTACTAACACCCTTGTTGCTGAATGAGCACAAATCTCCACATAAATCTAGTGGAACATCTTCTAAGAGTGGAGCTTTTTATAACAGTAAAATGAGACTGAATGTGGAATAGGACGTTTTAAAAGAACAATTACTACGCTCAGGAGATGACTACAAACTTTTGGCTATACTGTGTATTTTCTTATGTTCATGGTGATATGATTTTAAAACTTGCCCACATGCACTGTCAGAGATTGTCCACGAGGTGGCGCCAAACATAAGCGCTTTTCCTTTCTTCGGTTTCTGTTCTGGATTTGGGCCAGAACCCAGGCCTTTTCAGCCTCGCTTATTGTTTAATCTCTGAAGACAGATCTCTTTTATTAAGTCTCTGTTATCTCTTTTATTAAGTCCTTTGTGTGCTTGATTCCACATGACATTTCAGCAAATCATCAGAGATCACCAAAAAGAACGAGCGTCTCTGAGGAATGGTGGTGATGGTGGGGGTCTTTGTGTTCTTTTAATTATAATCCTAACATTATTTCTGCAGATTGGGTTTCACCGACCCTCTCTCTCTACATCTCTCTCTCTCTCTCTTCATCTCTCTCTCTCTCTCTCTCTCTCTCTCTCTTTATATATAATATATATATATATATATATATATATATATATATATATATATATATACAGTAAATATATCCCCCACTCCCTCCCTTGGTCCCTAAAGGGAGGATTCTCCAGCCACACATTTCCTGCAAAAAAGAAAGGAAACATCAGTCAGCCGTAAAACAGGCCAGGGCCGTATCGTGTGTGTGTGTGTGTGTGTGTGTGTGTGTGTGTGTGTGTGTGTGTGTGTGTGAGTGTGTGTGTGTGAGAGGGTTCGTGTGTATGCGTGCCATGGAACCTGCAGCCATTAAGAACTCGCTGTTCAACTTAAAATCGGAGAGAGTTTTTGTAATTTATGTCTGAAGGCCATATGTTAGTACTTGAATTTGACGTACACTTTGTCCTGCTCAAACTTAACCCGCGGGTCGCACGAGGAATCCGCATGAGGACGTCCATATAAGAGCTTGATATATATTTCCTGACTACAGGAGCTCGGGAGCTCGGGAGTCTGTAGAAATAATATTTGCATCAGGATCAATTACTGACCGAACAGTACAAAGCAGAATCGAACAGAACAGAGCGATGAAAGAGAAAAAAACTCCTTTCTTTCTAGATTTCCTGACTGCAGGACTGTAGCCTTTTTACTCTGGAGTTTAAGCTCCTCTGCAGCTTTTTTGTCCTCTTACCCAGAGCTCCTTTCTCAGAGATTCTGTTCCACATTGTTAAAGAAACGTTGAGTTGCCTGCTGAGTTTGGAATGAATCACTGTGTGTGGTGCTGCTGTAGGAAATGAATCAACAGCGCAGTGCTGTGATGGTCCTGGAGTTAGCAGATATGTTCCTCTCCCACTTCAGCAATTACGATTACTGAGAATCTGTCCTGATGACTGAGACAGGTTACACCTTCACCTCAGACTGTTACAAAGGAACTAGAGACTCCTTTACAGAACATCTCCCCATATCAACAACTACAAGGTTTTTGTGGACCAGCGAGACGGACCCAACATTGTTCAGACTTTTTAGCCTCTTAGTAGTCATTCTGCACCTTTGGCTGGAGCCATTGAGAAAATAATGAGGTAATCGAGCGACCCGTGGCGTCCAGAATCCTCGTTAGAAAGCAAAGCTCAGCTCCACGCTGCTACTGTATATCTTACTCAGCACGGCGCTCAGATGGGCGCATGTCCGAGCGACGAGGGGGCGCTTTTATTTCAGCACAAGCTCTCTCTCTGTTCCTCTAATCCCACCACAACGATTCTGAGGGGATACGTGCCAGCAAGTGCCTAACGAGTGCCCTAGTGACCTCCAAACCCACCCTTCCACCCCTCCTCCCCCACCCCTGCAGAATATCTGCCCCCGATCAGGTCACCAGGGCCAAATATGTGAGTGTACACAAGCAGCTTATGAGGGTTATAACAGAACGCTAGCTGTAAGTCAAGAGGAAAAGCCAGGGATTGTTTTCTTACCAAATGGCACAAGAGCAGAGGGAAACAGGCCACAAGGGGTGAAATGGAAAGAGAGTTAAAAGACTCTCAGCTCTCTTTCTTTTCTTCCGCTTGATCATTGTTAGAAAGGGATTTTACATGGACCCTAAAGCGTTGTGGTTAGAGCTCCGCACCGATTTCGCACTTTAGAACTCTTAAAACGCTCTGGCGCTCTTCCTCCTCCTCCTCATCGTCATCGTCTGCTCCTTAAAACACTTTCCGTCTGGTCAGATTGAGAACATCTGGCTCCAAGTGATCGTCTGCGCTGGGCTGAGGTGCGAGGATCGCTTGCACCTTTATTACCTGGCCATGAGAGTTTGCGGTCGACTCGGTTACATGCAAAGTCAATGGTTCTATTCATTTCACTGCACGGACCGAGTCGCTTGAAGACACACGGGGGGGGGGGGGGGGTTTAGAAGCTTGTCTGAATTCTTAATGCCCTCAAGGTATTGGAACTTGGGGGAGAATGTAGGAAGACGAATTATACGTGATACGCTCGGCGTTCCGGAGCCTTCGGGAAGGGGACTGGGAGGAAGGGAGGGAATATAGAGTCACTGAGCGAGAAAGTGACATTTGCTCGTTTTAGGTCAACTTTCATTGTCTGCTTTTATTGGGTTAAGGAACACTGCGAGAAAAGACTCAGGACAAGTCGTGTGGTCGGATTCTATTGTGAAGCAGCAACGTTACTCGTGACTAGCACAAGGATAAACCCAGCCGTACATCGCATGAGCTTCTCTTTACATCTGCGTCTGTATGTTTAAAGCCTCGGCGCTGATATCTGATATCTGGCTGTTCTTCTCACCAGACGAGGTACTAAAGTTTTATTCGTAGCTCCAGTGAGAAAGAGAGAGAGAAAGAGAGCGAGAGAGAGAGAGAGAGAGAGAGAGAGAGAGAGAGAGAGAGAGAGATCACTGAAGTGCAGACAGAGCTGCAGTGGGTTCGGCTGCCTGCGGGGGCAGGTGTTTAACTTGGAGTTGGACCACAGCAATGTGGTTTTCCAGAGTGTTTACTCAGAAACCCTTCAGGACACTTTATTCACTGGGCACAAGAGAGACACTTCTCTCTCTCTCTCTCTCTCTCTCTCTCTCTCTCTCTCTCGCCCTTATCCAGAGTGACCTACATTTTATTTCAATTATACGACCAAGCAGTTAGGGGCCTCGATCAGGGGCCCAGGAGTGGCGGCTTTATGTGCCATGCTAATCTTCCCTGTACGTTTAGAATTGAGTGTATGAGTTGGTATCAAAACGTTCCAAAGATTTGGCCTGGTTTACAAAAATGTACTTTATTTATCTACATTTCCATGTTATCACCTTTAAAATAGTTCCCTCGCACAGCAATACAGCTCCCAGCGTTCTTCTGGAATGTGTCCCGAAAGTCTTCTTTTCTAAGCGTGTCAATCACCTTCTGCAATTCGAGCTTTATCTCCACAGTGGTGTCTAAACGTGGACCTTTGAGTTGGATCTTCATCTTGGGGAAGAGGCTGAAGTTGTGCGGAAGTGAGATCATGTGGATTGTTCTCCGACGATCATCATGCACGAGTTGCCGTATGGTTTAGACATTTTTGGGGGTGGAGTTTTTTTGAAGGTCCTTCCTGATCTCACATCGTCCTCCAGTGATGTTGTTTCTCTCTTGAAGTGTGCTCGTTGCAGCGTCGCCGTATGTCAAACGTATGTCACATCAAATGTCTTTGTGGCAGATTTGCAGAGTTTCACGCAAAATTTCAAGTTTCATGGAATTCTAAGTTGCTGGCCCGGGATGAAATCGCAGACTTGGCAGAATAGCACCAGTTACACCATTGGTCTGCAAACTTTTTGATACCACCTCGTATGTGCTGCCGCAGCCATACAATTCAACCACTTTAGTGATGCATTGAAATTTGTTTCAGTCCAGATGTGGACCTGGTATCCACCTCCATGCTCGAAAAAGAACATCAGAGGTACGGAGTGTTGTAAGAGAAAAGATCAAACCGTTGTTGCTGAAGACTGAAGCTGAAGACACCTCATTGAGAGTGTTCACAAATTCATGGAATTCATGGTACGTTTTAGTTACGCACTTCTAGTTATGAGTGTTTCCATGAAAATATAAACACTCACCTGATGTGTCTCATTTATACCCACAAACTAATTATTAATGAGTATTAAACAGTTACTGTGGTTACACAAAAGGGTCAAAAAACACCGACCTTTTCACACGTGGTTCTTCCACAAAGTTGTCTTTGGATAAGCATGAAATGTATCCTTCACTTGAACTAGGAGACCCAAACCTGTTCCAGCATGACAATGCTCCTGTGCACAAAGTTATCTCCATGATGATGGCTGCTCGCTCGCTATCCTCCCAGAATTGTTCGAGTTTTATGACCTGTTTCAACACCTGATCTTTGAGCTTCATTGACTCAGGTGTGCTTTACAGGGTTCCATTCATTCCTTCCTTTCTTCACCGGTTATAAAGCCATTAACCTGTGATTGTTCCTCTTAAGGAACAGAATCCCTTCTATTTAGATGTTTAGCATGGACGAGCAGATTGCATTTCTCCGGACCTTCGAGAACGCAGAATGTTTGTTCGACTTGTTTACCCTGACAGTGAAACACGGACACTTCAGGTCAGGTCTATCAATAAAAGCTCAAGTCCGTAAACGTGGAGAGAAACGCCGCATCCGTCACGTCTCTGTGAACAGGTGAAGCTGTAAAAGAATAAAACGATTCAAAACGTTTGTTTTGGTTGTGTTACGATGTTTCCCACAGCGCTTCGGGATCCTCCATCCTGTTTGGTCAGAAGGTTCTCCATCTCCGCCGTTGTTTCTAGAGCAGCGTCTCAGATGTTCGGGCAGAAGAATACATTTAAGGGTTTATGTCGTGAGATGACGTTTATTCAGCGAAGAGACCGGAGAGGGTTGGATTCGTGCTCGTGCGCTCATGTGTACACATCTGGATAAACGTGTGACGTTCTTCGGTTGGTAACAGTTTTCCAATGCGGGATCCAACAGGAAAAAGACCCCTGTTACAAACACAAAGCGTTAAGATGTATATAATAAACTTGCATACCGAAAGAGTTTTAAATGCCTCTTGGTGGCGCTGTAGCTACGATAATTAGCACTAATTACTATACATGATTTACTGCAGTCGCGTGTAGTTTCTGGAACACTGCCGTGACAGCAGGTTGTGTGTGTGTGTGTGTGTGTGTGTGTGTGTGTGTGTGTGTGTGTGTGTGTGTGTGTGTGTGTGTGAGGGAGAGTGTGAGTGATTAGAGAGGAAGCTGTGTGAAGGAATGGGGTTGGCTGAAGAATTGCATGCTCACACACACACACACACACACACACACACACACACACACACACACACACACATTACTACGTTTATGAGGACCTTCCATCTAAGCCCAAACTCATTCCTGGTAACAAACAAAAAGTTATTTATTTTCCAATAAAAAATTTTATTATAATAATCCAATAAAAAACTTTTTTTTTATCTTCTCGGTGAGGACCACCATCACAATGATCCTCCTGCCGCCAGATATTTCAGTCCTAGCGGGGACAATTGGTCCTCAACACGCTCTAAAAACACGCCCCCACGCACACGCACACACACACACACACGCGCGCGCGCACACACACACACACACACACACACACCGCGGGGACGCTATAAAGCAGCTCTGTCGGCGTGCTCGTGTCAAAAGTGCTGAAGATGTGAGGAGGAACTTCTCTTCTCTTCTCTTCACACGTGTGCGGTTCCTTCCTGCTGAATTTCGGAAACAAAGTCGCGTTTTATATCATTTTTTTTTACTACATTGTTGTTCCCTAGTTTGTGCGCGCGTGCGACTCCCGACTTCTAAACATTTTGTACTTTTTTTTTTTTTTTTTTTTTTAGAAGATTCGGTTTTCTTTGTGACCTGCCTGCGGGCAACATCAGCAGGAGCTCAGCTTCGCTCTCTCTCTCTCTCTGTGTGTGTGTGTGTGTGTGTGTGTGTGTGTGTGTGTTGGACGTCGCGGTGATGGGCGCGTGTCCCGTAAGCTCGGTGTCTGCGCTCCGCCTGTGCGGTTCCTGGAGCTCGCGCCGGTTCCTGCTCGTGCTGCTGCAGCTGCTGGTGTGTTTGGTGTGTGGGGTCACGGGGACCTGGGGACCGGGAGTGTACAGCTACCGAACCGGAACCTCACTCAACAAAGACCCGAGCAGAAGGTACTTCTTTTTCTTTTTCTAACTCAAGTGCAAAAGTTTTCGCACCTCCACCTCTTTCTCCAGCTCCTCCATGCTGGTGGTCCTGATCACACACGTGACCCGGTGCAGGGAATAAACCTGAAAGCTTGTTTTCTAGGTTCAGATGAGAGAACAGCAGAAGGTTCCAGGTGTATAACAAGTTCTTCCAAGATCTAAATCACTGCGTGGTGTAAAGAAAACGAGCATGAAGGAAGTAAAAGTGTGAGATGTTCCACTTCAGTGAGGCTCAGAGTAAACCCCTATGGGCTCTTCAGTACAGAACAGTAATGAAGTGTAATCACTCAGCGCTCAGCAGGAGAACATCTGAGGAACCTGGTCTTCTAGGGTGTTTGAGTGGAACCCTGGTGTGATCTCCACGGTAACGTGGCTCTTCTGACCTGCTTTCAATGGAACCTGGGTTTAAATCTTTCATCCTTTCTTTCATGCTTTTTATATTTATATCTTTCTTTCTTTCGTCCTTTCTTTGTTTCTGAAGCCCACGCTGAAGTGGATGTAGATGATCAGTGTGATGAGTAAAGTTGCTCTGCACGTAGCCGTGTTAAAGGTGTTTCAGTGGTGGAGATACAATACGACACGAAGCACAGTATCACGAAACCTCAGCGTATCTCTGGAGCGATACACCAGCAGTGTATTCAGGGTTTGTAAACTGAGGAACTTTCTCAGTGATGAGTCTCAGTCCTTCCTTTCCCATCTCTCCATCTTGTGTTGTGAGTCTGATGTTCAGTTCATCTCTGCTGTGGAAAAACACATTCACACCTCCTCCAGTGTCTCCTGCTATCTGTCTTAATGCACTGCAGCAGGTCTGGGGTTCATCTCCTCACTCTGGAGGATCTCACACAGGTTCGATCTTTCTTGAAAAGGCCACAATCTCAAACCATCCAAACTATTTCTCCTCCTTTTGTCCCTTCACGTGTGTGTGGGTGTGTGTAGGGTGTTTGGTGTGGTCTGTGTATGGATCAGGATGAGAGCTTCAGAGATCAGGATTATAATGAGAGCTTTAGAAATCAAGATCAGGATGAGGGCTTCAGAGTTCAGAATCAGGTAGGTCTTCGGAGGTAAAGATCAGGTAGATCTTCAGAGATCAGGATTAGAACAAGAGTTTTAGTGATCAGGGTGAAGGCGTCAGATATCAGGATCAGGATCAGGATCAGGATGTATGAAGTGGAGACTGATCTCAGACCAGCATCTTTCCAGCCTGCTGTGGGGAAGAAATGTCATGTCGTCTAATCTTCTCTAAATCCTGTAGAGTGAGCGATGCTGCTGGGACCCACCACCACACACACACACACACACACACACACACACACACACATACACATACATACGCCACACACTGTGCTCGGTCAGTGTGTCGTCATGCAGAGTATAAGATTCACATTACAGACGTGATGCGTCTCGTTAAAGATGTGTGTGTGTGTGTGTGTGTGTGTGTGTGTGTGTGTGTGTGTGTGT
>JAAIIK010000382.1:89760-124164 GCA_014706435.1 Silurus glanis
CACATTGTTTTGTGTGTGTGTGTGTGTGTGTGTGTGTGTGTGTGTGTGTGTGTGTGTGTGTGTGTGTGTGTGTGAGAGAGAGAGAGAGAGAGAGAGAGAGAAAGTACACTTTTTTGTGTGAGAACAGCACCATCTACAGGACAGAGGGTAACACCACACCAGAAAGAAAAAAAGAAAGAAAGAAAAACACTGATTTGAAGTCAGAAGGGAGTGTTTCTGATCTCTAACACTCATGGTGTGTGTGTGTGTGTGTGTGTGTGTGTGTGTGTGTGTGTACAGGTGAGAAGAAAAACTTGCTGCTGTCCAATAGTTTTCCCGATCCTCGACTGGTTCCTGCTCAGGGGCCTCCGGGACCCACCGGTCAGTCTTGACTCACACACACACACACACACACACACACACACAGCAGAATACCATCACATGCACATGCAGTTTTAATAATATATGATTGAAAATCGAGTATAAATCTCTCCACACTGTTAATATCACATGACTGGTTTATAAAGGTCACATGATCATCGACGCGTCCTGGTTGGAGAAGCACTCCTTTTTTAAACTTTTTTTTAATGAACAATAAAAAGAGTTTTAGCTCCGTATTAAATCCGTCTGTTCACTACTGAGAAATAATAACACTAATACTATTATTCTAGTATTGTTTTCCTGGTGGATGTAACAAGGGGCGTGGCCTCTTCCTGAGTGACTCCGCCTCCAACCATAGCTCACGCTGGTCTGTAGTTGGGTTTGAAGAGAATGATGTATAGCGTCATGCTGAGGACCTTCACGGTCCCCCAGAGCTGTACGGTGGAATTTTGTTCCAAAAGCGAATGCAGTACAAATCAAAATCCCAGTACCAGCTGTTCCGATCTCACACCACCATCAGACTCATCAGATGTTCCTGATGATGAAGAACAGCAGATCCAGCCTCATCCACACCATACCCAACTCAATTAAAACAAAGACACACACACTTCCCTCCCCTGCCTTTACCTCACCTTCTAACCAGCTCACGGACCCTGGATAACCCTGGATAACCCTGGATAACCCTGGATAACCCTGGTTCTGCTTCTCCTCAATGCCACTCGAACCTGTTCCAGCATGACGATGCCCTTGTGCACAAATCCAGTTTCATGAAGATCTGCTTTCCACGGGTTGGACGATGTGTGAAGATCTCCTGCTATAAACCATATGGAACACTTTTGGGATTAATGTGAATGCTGACTGCACCCCAGGAACCTCCTCACCTTCTCACCTACATCAGAACCTGACTTTAACACACATGTAGCAGAATGAATCGCCACAAATCTCCGTAAAGATCTAGTGGAACATCACATGTTAAAAAAAACTTTGGGGGAAATGGGAACATCCACAAGCTTTTGGAAAGATGAGCGAGAGATTTATATTAAAAGATAAAAAGGTCTTCATTATAATAAGACATTTAATTTTAAGATATAAAGTCTGCTAATATATGAAGAATAAATATTTAAATATATTTTTGCAATTACTTAAAAAAATGATTTTTTTATTGTAAAAATAAATTATTATAATTCTTAAATTATTTATATTTGAACAGTGACGCACTCATTGGTTTGGAACACGTCAGTTTATTTATTTATTTATTTATTTTCTCAGGAGAACTTTATCTCCGTGACTTATCTCATATGATTTATTTATTTTTTAATAAAATCATTATTAATTACGAGAATTCAAGCCCAAATTCTCTCCAGTGGTTGTTTCCAGCTGTGCTCGGTTCCTCTGAGACGCGTCCAGGGGATATTTTACGGCCGTGTCGGTTTTTATTGGGGAATAAAACGTCCGTGACCTCGATGGCGAGGACGTGATTCCCAGACTCGTGTCTGGATCCCACTCGGAGCTGTGCGTCGGTTTATAAACGCCGTCTCCGCCGTCTCTGGAGCGGTTTAGAGTTTATCTGCTCGTGCGTCTGGCGGCTGTACGATGACGTTATGAAATGTGCTGCGTGATTTATTATCGCGTCTTTATCTGGTAAAGGCCAGAACGCTCGCTCAGGGAGAAGATCATGAACAGGATTGTATTTCATTGTGTTTTATTAGTCGGCTGATTCCGCTCGGGGTTTGGAGTCGAGATGTTCGTGTGAGGGAGAATTTGGGGTGTAGTGTTTTACAGAGTAATGATAATAAAATTATACTGTATGAGGGTTTGGAGTTTGAAGACTGATGGTGTAACTGGTGCTCTTCTGACCCACGTGTGTTCCCACGTCTGCCATTTCATCACCGACAGCAAGTTAGAACAAAGCAAACGTGAAATTCTGGACAAATCTGCCACGGTTATGTTTGAGCTTTCGAGCGGTGCACTCGCTTCAAGACCTGAAGAACATCACTGGAAGAAGATAAGAGATCAGGAAGACCTTCGAAGAGCTCCACCCCCAAAAATGTCGAAACCATTCAGCAACTCGTGCATGATGATCGTCGGAGAACAATCCACATGTTCTCAATTCTGCACCCACTCTACAAGCCAAATCTGGATTCTCCCTTCAACTGATCTAGGAGACCCAAACCTGTTCCAGCATGGCAATGCCCCTGTGCACAAATCCAGCTCCATGAAGATTGGCTTTCCATGGTGTTGGAGTGGAAGATCTCCTGCTATAAACCCTATTGAACACCTTTGGGATGAATGTGAACCCTGACAGCACCCCAGGTCTTCTCACCTTAGAGGAACATCTTCCCAGAAGAGTTGTTTATTAGAACAGTGAATGTGGTTTAAATGTTGAACGAGATGTTCAAGAAGAAGCACAGAGCAATCTTACGGTCAGGTGTCCACAAACTTTTGTCTGTACAGTGTGTTAACTCCATGATGCTTTATACTGAGTGGGATGAACATTAGAGATCAGACAGTGTTAATGTTACAGGAGTATCTGATGCATCCTGTTTCCCTTTGTAGGACCTCCAGGAGCTCATGGACCAGCTGGACCCCCAGGACCTACTGGACCAAGTGTAAGCTAAAACACACTTTCACAGCAGGAACTGGGATTTTTTAATGGACCTGTGTGTGTGTGTGTGTGTGTGTGTGTGTGTGTGTGTGGTGGTTTAATGTGTGTGTACGTTATGTTCCATTCTCTCAGGGAAAGCCCGGTTCCCCTGGTGCACCAGGACCCACAGGACCAAAAGGAGAGCGAGGAGAGAGAGTGAGTGTGAAACATTAAACGTGTAAACCTCACCTGGTTTTATCTTCATCTCCATCCATCCTCACAATGACATCAACCTTCTCACCCTGCAGGGGCCTCTGGGGTATCCAGGAGAGAGGGGCTTCAAAGGAGAGCCAGTAAGATTTCTACCTCAGTCAGCATCCTCACTACCATCAACTTTCAGATCACCATCACCTTCCACATCCCCATCACCACAGTCACCGCAATCATCTCCATCACCCTCCACATCTCCATCACCACAGTCACCTCACTCATCTCCATCACCCTCCACATCTCCATCACCACAGTCACCTCAATCACCTCTGTCATCTTCATCATCCTCTTCACCTCTATCAGTTCATCAACTTCCTCACTAACTTTACCTTCCACATCTCCATCACCACAGTCACCGCAATCATCTCAATCACCTTCATCACTATCCTCATCTCCACCATCATCTCTATCACCTTTCCCATCTTCCTTCTTCACTTTGATCATTTTCCTCACCTCCTTCAATTCCATCACCTTGAACTCTATCACCACTGTTACTTCCATCGCTTTCCTCAGCTTCATCACCACCCTGATCTCCATCTCCTTTTACTTCCATCACCTCTACTGCTACCTTCACATTCTTCACCTTTCTTAGCTTCCTTACTTTCATCACTTTAACTTCTTACCTCCATCACCTTCCTCACCTCCATCAATTCCTTCACCTCCATCACGTTTTCTTTATTCACTTTTACTTTCACTCTGGCAATTTCCTCTCCAGTCTCCTGCCGGGGTTCACCCACAGTCTCTGAACCCTAAAGGTTCAGGACTCCTTTCCACTTGATGTCCACCCGTCTCCTCGCGGATCAGCACACACGTCTTTCTCCTGCGCCCGCCCGAGTGCACCCCTTTCTTACTGCTGGTTCCGTCTAGCTCCGCCCTCCACTCGCCTCACTTCACCTTGTTTATCTCCATCACCTCCATCTTTCTTTCTTTCTTTCAGTGCTGTGATGGTTATTTACTGTAAAGAGCAGTGGTAACTGGATGTTGTTTACTCGCAGGGTGAACGAGGACTGAAGGGAGAGCCGGGTGAGAAAGGACTTCCGGTAAGTGTGTGTGTGTGTGTGTGTGTGTGTGTGATTTACTGCTGCCCCTAATACCCTCGCTGAAAACTCTGACCCCTACTGGAGAGAGCAGGACATGTGTCTCCACTGTAACACTTTCTTTTTCCCTGATCAGAGTGTTGCAGGTTTTTTACACCACGCTGGTGCGTGCGTGTGCGTGCGTGTGCGTGCGTGCGTGTGCGTGCGTGTGTGTGTGTGTGCGCGAGAGATTTTTTACCATCACGCTTTATCCCTCAGTGCACGTTCCCTCAGACCGATCTGATGAGGGGTTTCAGATGGAACCTGCACTGACAGGAAGCTGCTTCACTCTCGCTCGCTCACTTCCTGTGCGTGTTGGGTTTGATTGGGCTCATTTTTGTTGTGATGGTCACAGCACTGCTGCTGAGTTGCCCAGGTACACTGACCTGAAACCTGAAGCCCCAGGAAAAGGACAAGGTCTGATCAAACACCTGCTTCCTTTTAGATGCAACGTGGGAGGAGCAAACCATGGGTGGGGCTACCAGTGGGAAGCTCACTTGGACAAATCAGGAAGCCCCTTATCTTTTATTAAAACTGTCTAATCTAAACTATCTAATCTAATCCAACCTAGCAGGACAAATCAAACCTAGTAAATAAACTCTTATTTATAGTACCAAATGAAATCTAATCCAAGCTAGAGAACGAAATCAAATCTGCTCAAACCTAACAAATAAATCTAATCTAGAAAGACAAATCTGATTTGAATTATTCGAATGTGATCTAAACTTGCAAGTGATATCTAATCTACCTTACCAAATAAAATGTAACCTAGTAAATAAAATCTAATGTAACTTGTAGACTCATTTAACCTAGCGAGACAAATCAACCCTAACAAATCAAATGTAATTTAAACTTGCATGTGAAAGTTAATCCAGGATATCAAGGGAATTTTACATAACCTAGCGAGTTTAATCTAATCTAACCTAGCAAGAGTAACCTGACATGTCTGTGAGAAAAATCTAATCTAACATAGTAAGACAAACCTAGCCTGATGTTATAGAAAATTAGCAACGGAAATCCAATCAAAACTAGTGAGAGAAATGTAATCCAACCTGACTAATCAAAATCCAATTATCCCTAGAAAATTAGATCTGATCAAACCAGAGATAACTAGAGATAATCTAATCTAGCAAGAGAAATGTAATCAAGGGAAAGGAACCTAGCGAATAAACTAGTATGTGAAGTGGAATCTTGCTTAGGAGGCAAACATCTTATCAAACCTATCAAAGTTAATCTAATCTAAATTGTGACTTAGACAGTGGGTAATATATTCGGACAGTCTCAGGTGGGCCTGATCTATTTTGTGACATGATGTACGGTCTGAAACGAATGTTTTCCTGGTCAGCGTACATGGGCATTGTTTACTTTGTTTGTGGTGTTATTGTTTGTTTGTTGTGTGTTGGTGGCGGGGTGCTGTCTCACTGAGTGTTCACTGTCTGATCCTCCCACTCCACCCACTGTCTGATCCTCCAGGCTCGGCATACACACAAACACAGCACACAGTCACTGGTCAAGGTCAAGGTTAAAGGAGCGCTCCAGAATGTACTAAATTATGTTTAGGGCTTTGTGTGAATAAATCTAATCTAACATGTGAAAGGTCAACTAGAGCATGAAATCTAATCTAACCCAGAGGGTGAAATCTAATCTGAACCAGGAAGAGAGTTGATGTAATCTAATCTATGGAGTAAATTAAAACTAGGAAGTATAATCTAGTCTAATCTACCTATGTATTGACATCTAATCTAATAAAGCATCTGAAATCTAATTCAACCTATCAAGTGCAATCTAACCTAATCGGCATGATCTAGTCTGATTTAGCAAGTAGAATAAAAATTGATGCGTGAAATCTAAACAAATGTTTTAAATGGTTTCTATCTTAAAGTGTAGTTAATATCTAATCTAACCTAACAGTCAGATTTAAACCCAATGAGAGGAATCTAATTCATGAAGTGGAATCTAACTTAGTTGGTAAAATGTAATCTAATCTATCAAGTGTAATTTGACCTAGTGGATAAATCAAGTGGAATCTAACCTAATAAGTAAAATCTAATCTAACTCATCTGAAATCATATTTAACCAACAAGGGGAATTCAACCTGAAGGTTGAAATCTAATCAAACCCAATCTAACCTAATGAAGTAAGATTTAGGCTAACCTAGCAATTAGAATCAAACTCCTATGTAAAATCTAATCTAACTCACCCACTGGAATCTGACTTAATGCGTGAAATCTAATCTACCCTAACAAGTAGAATTTAACCTAGTAGGTGAATTTTAATATAACTTATTAAGTAAAATGTAACCGTATGGGTGAAATCGAATTAAACAAATGGAATACATGTCACCATTCAGGCTAGATGTTTTACCTGATGGGTGAAATCTAATCTAACCTAACAAGTGGAATGCAGCCTAAAGGGTAAAATCTAATCTAATCAGTGAAATGTAATCTATTCTATTATGTCGAATCTGACCTAGTGGGTAAAATCTAATCAAACATATCACACTAAATCTAATCTAACTTTTCCAGCGAAATCTAACCTAATGGGTGAAATCTAATCTAAAGTATCAAGTGGAATGTAACCTTATGGTTGAAATCTAATCTAACCTATACACTTCACCATTCCAGCTAGATATTCAACCTGACGGGTGAAATCTAATCTAATCTAACCTAACAATTAATTTAATCATTTTTTTCTAGATTGTAGATGTGATGGGTAAAATCGAATCTAACCAACAAACAAAATCTAACCTAATGGGAGAAATCTGATCCGAGCTATGAACCAGAATTTAACCTAGTGGGAGAAATCCAATCTAACTTGATTATGTGAGGGAAAAACTACAGGCTACAGTACAGAGTAGAGAGAGATGAAGTCCTGGAGAAGATTCTGGAGTGTTCTTTTAATTCAGATGAGTGAATTTGTGTGTGTGTGTGTGTGTGTGTGTGTGTGTGTGTGTGTGTGTGTGTCAGCGGTATTCCGTGTGTTTTAGTGTGTGAGTAATTGGGTGTGTGTAATGGATCACCTTCGCTGCTGTATTGGGATTTGGGTGTGTGTGTGTGTGTGTGTGTGTGTGTGTGTGTGTGTGTGTGTGTGGGGGGGGGGGGGGGTGTTTAGGAGTGTAAGTGGATACAGTTATCCTCGAATTTCCCACAATGCACTGCTTCTGCATGGCCTCACCTCTTGATGCTTGTGAACTTCCTGTCTGCCTGCTGCTCTCGTCCCTGAGCTCCACTTTAACAGCCACAGAAGATTTCCGCTTAAACAAATGAACTGTCTGTCTGGATCACTTCTGTCCTCCGTCACAGTCGACACCTGCCTTGCTTTATTTCCCGCTGCCTTTTTTTAGCAGCCTGAAGCCTCAGAGATCATTATTTTGGACCTGGTTCTGGTAACGTGACACCTGGTGATACTGTAGTGCAAAATATACAGAAACGGCATTAATCACAATACAGTGATGATTTACTGGCTCATTACACTGGCGCAACGTCTCTTTCTCCATCTAAGCTTCAGGAGACTTCTACATCATCCCCCCTCCCCCTACACACACACACACACACACACACACACACACACACACACACACAAAAACAATTCCCTGTGTATCACTCCATTGTTTTCGTACTGATTTCTAACCTCTAGGCAGGAACGATAAGCCGTCCTCTCATTACACCAGAACTGTTGTGCTTGGCTCGGGCCGATCGTCTCCTTCCCCCTTCACATGCACTGATTTGTAAATAACCCTGTTCTGAGTTCATGAGCGAGTCATCAATAACCTCCTCGATGATGGTACCCCCACGTCCTGCGAAATAGATCCCTTGACATGTATCGGATTTCCTCCGAGAGCCATGAAAAGCTTAACTGTAGCTTTAATGAAAAAAAATGATAATTACACCCAGTGTCTGATCCACCAGCTTCAACACTCCTTCAATAGCATGTCCAATTCCATCATCACAACCACAAAGATCACAGATGAAGGTTAAAGGAGCACTCCAGAGATTACACAAACATGTTCACTCATAGAGGGAGAATAAAAAAGTCTAATCTAGCCAGTGTAATGCGGTCTCAAATATCAGTGTAATCTATAATGTTACATCTATGATCACTAATTGAGTGAAATTGAATCTACTTTACAGACCAGAAACAAGTCTAGTGAAATCTAATCTAACCTTGGAAGTAAAGTCTAATCTTGACCTACAATATTTCATTTCATATAATGTGAAACGCAACCTATTTAGAGCAATCTAATCAAATCTAATCTCTGGAGAAAAATTGTAAGGATTATATAATGTGAAAACTAGAGTAGTGAGTCTAATCTAAACTAGAGAATGAAATCTTATTGCACCTATGATGTGACATCTAATCAAATATTGCATGTGAAATGCAGCATATTGGGAGAAATTGAGTCTAATCTTTAACGTGAAATTGAATGTGTTATACGATGTGAAATGTAGTAGTGAGTCTAATCTAAGTGAAATCTAACTGCACATATGAAGTGAAATTTTATGATATAACGTATCTAATATCTTAAATAAAATATAACCTGTGAAATATAACATGGAGATTACAATCTAATCTAACCAGTGAAATGTGGTCTATAAATCCAATCCAACCTGTAAAGTTGTATCTAAGAACACCTATTAATTGAAATTTAATTGAAGTCTGATCTTGTCTTAATATAGCATGTACAATTCAACCTATTAAGAGAAATCTAGTCTAATCTCAGGATGGAAATTTAACACAACATACAATGTGAGCTCTACAGTAGAGAATCTAATCTAGAGAAAGTAATCTAATAAATGTAACTGGGAGAATGTGAGAAAATAAGAAGGTGTTTAAAGGTGGTGTTTTTGATATAACATTATTTTCATGTATTTACACTTCTACTGTCATAAGTATTGGGACACCGGATTTTTCCACACAGGTTGTGGTTCTTCCACAATTGTGTAGGACGTCTTTGGATGCAGGAGCATTAAAGTTTAATTTCAGGGCCAGAAAAATGTGAACAGAAAGGATTTGAAGCATTTAAACTATAACACCTGTCTTGTTTCGTGATGAAGTTTGTATTTTACTCTGTATATGTGTTTATTGCATGATCCAGACTAAAACAGTGCCTGTGTCCTGTTCTTAGCATGCCTGTGTGTGTGTTTTTACATTACAGCATGACCTAAAGAGGAGCAAACTGATATAAAACAGGAAATGACATGCTCTAATGTTCTGTTTTGATTTTGTAATGACTTAAATCGTATGTTTAACCCTTTCGAGTTCTAATATTGGAGAACTAAACAACTTTGCATCGTGGCAAGCGCTTGGTCTGGCCTTCGCTCCCGTAACTTGACGGCTGCATCTGTCTCCGCAGGGGGACGGCATACACCAAATCCGTGAGGCCCTGAAGATCTTAGCCGAGAGGGTTTTAATCCTCGAGACTATGATCGGTATCCACGGTGAGTAGGCAGGGCGAAAGGTCAGAGGTCCGGGGGGGGGGGGATCAGATCAGGTCATGGGTGGTGGGAAATGAGGTGGACAGACAGGCACTCGGGGGAGAGAGAGTGCGAGACAGAGCCCCGTCCCCAAGCAGCACCCTGGTAACCTGATGCAGGAACCTCACTGCTCTTGATCTTTGGTAGGACGTTAGTTTGAAGATGTTTCAAGACTTGCAGGCTGACTTGGAGCTGCTGGCTCGCAGGGTGCAGCTGCTGGAGGCGATCGTCTGGCCAGGTAATCGTGCAACCCGTGACACGCTTCCCTCTGTTGGACCGGTAAAGAATTCAAGAACAAGCGATTATAAGTCTTTATACATATATCTTATAGTCTTTAAGGCAGGGGTCCCCAAATGACGGCCCCCACATTCGGACTTCTGAACAATGCTAAGGAAATTTGATAATAATGCTTTTTAATAGTGCTTTTTGTTTTTACACGTGATACTGTGCGCTGCACGGAGAGCGCTTTATTTATTATTTATAATTTATAAAAAATTTTATATATTAAATTTTTTTATATTCAGATTTATTTCCTTTAGCACAGTTTCATTAATCAGTACTGTTTTTTTTATTTTTGTCATAAAGTTCAGACCTATTTTACATGTGTGTTGTGTTTGATTCTTATATGTTTTTTTTTTACACAGTATCTATTTTTTTTAAAAATATCAGTTGATTAATCGCTTATTGGCAATCATTTAAGTACGATCCAAGCCAGCTCTCAGTATCGGTAAAATCGTTCGACCACTAGTTATTAACGTAGCCTACTTATTTGTTAATTTGCCCACAAACCACATGCGTAAATAAGTAAATGTTTTGATTTCAGTAGCAATGAATATGAAAAAATGTAATTATGATGGTAATGATGCTTTTTTAATAGGTGGTATATCTCTTGAAAAGTGATGCTCATTTGTCTGTACAATGCAGAACAAAATAAACCAATCCAGCATTAGGAAGCAAAATAAATACATTACAAATCATCATAAAATCTCCATAATATTCCTGGTTGTCAAATAGGCCCATGTCGTTTTCTGTTCCAGATCGACCCCCATTAAAGTACGGAAAAATTATGTGGCCCTCACAGAAAAAATGTTTGTGGGCCACTGGCTTAAAGCATGGAGTGTAGGTTATGTGAAATATAAAAAGGTGCAGGTCTGGGGATTTGGGCTCCAGTATCTACCTAAGCTTAGAAGATTAAGACTTCACTATGCAGTGCAGACGACAGGTAACTGGACAGCGACTTGTCGGATTTCTCGAATTCCAGATCGCAGTGGCTCTGCTCAGATCCATCCACCGCCAGCAGAAAGAACTATGAGCACAGACTCAGAACCTGATTCTGAATCCTATATCCTGATTCGACACAAGGTTGTATAACAGAAGTACTAATGCGAGAGTGAAGACACCTGTAGTGTTTGCTGCATGGTAGAGAAGTGAACAGAACAGTAGAGGAGTGAGAATCAGTGATGAAAAGTAGCTGGACCCAGTGATGTATTGGGAAGTCTTTACTGATCTCTGGAGATGCTTTTTATAGTGTAGCACTAAAAGTTCAGTAGAACCTGGTGGAGAGCTGAACTTGTATTAGATTTCTTAGGAAGTAAAGGTGTTTGAAGATTTTTTTCTGGGCACTCAACACCTGAGGCTCTGAGTTACTGATCGGAAGGTCAGGGATTTAAGCCCTGGTATTGCCAAACTGCCACTCTTGGGGCCCCTGAGCAAGGCCCTTGACCCTCAGTGCTCCAGGGGCGCTGTAACATGGCTGACCCTGTGCTCTGATAAGCAAAGAAAGAATTATGTGCTTATACTAAGTATAAAGCACCTTTTACCATGAAGTACCGCCAGGTAGTGGGTGAAGAGGATTGGGCTCAGCACACAGCCCTGTGGTACACCAGTATTCCGAGACGTGGAAGATCTGTAATTGTCAAACTTTACAGACTATGGTTTGTTAGTATGGGAGACCAAGGTCCAATTACAGAGAGAGGTGCTGATGGCAAATTCAGTAAGCTTGGAGGTCAACTTGGGATGGTTTCAGAATTGAACTGCGTTTGAGAGAATGAATATTTATGAAGGCATCACTCTCCAATGCTCCATGTCCTGTACTGTATAGCATTAATGATAGAGTGATAAATAGGTCTTTTGCTAGAATGCCGGTTCAGACATTTTCCCCAAATGAAGGCTAAACTTAACTGGTTCCCTTTCTTTATTTCTCACGCAGAACCTGACGGAGGATCCGGAGACGGCCCGTTCAGCACCCAGTCGACAGACTTCTTCCGCAACAAGCGTGCCGGCGTCTTCCCGTTCCGGGTCAAATCTCCGTTTCTTCTTCCCGAGGCTAAAACCCGGGCGAAGTCCTAAAGGATCAAGCTCAACTTCCAGCTTGGACTGGCAAACCCTCACAAGTCCCTACAACACGTACCGTAAACGCACAGGTCCACGCAATATTTCTGGAACACACCATTGAATAAGGGAGAGGTGGGGTTGGGTGGGTCGGGGGTAACACCTCAGGGAAAAGAACTGAGTGGTGCTGCTGAAGTTCACCATCTCAACTGAAAGTCAGTCTTTAACTTCTGTCTCCCTTTTACATGAAACCAAGGAATAAAAGGAGAAATGTACACTCATTCTAAAGGTGCTTGAATAACGGTTTTTGGGACAATAAATGGGGACGATACAAGCTGGTACACAGGATGGAGAAGGACATCAGGTTATTATTCGCTGAATATATATAAATCTATATTTTACCAGACCCCTTAGGGAAGCTGGGAAATGTATCGTTATGTAGGAAAACTCGTATTCACTATTCATTTTTCAACTATTTAAGCAATAAACGTAGTTATCCTCCCTAGCATTAAATGCACTATGTTAGATTTGTTTTGTTTTTTTATTCTAGAGAAGAAGGAGTGAAACGGAACAACTCGCAAATGGCTTTACGTTGAAACACAACTTACCTGAAGCTTGACATTTTGACATGACGTTGTGTATCTGTACCTATTTATTTGCATTTTTACTGCTAAAACGTAGAGCTTTAAATTTCAAACACAAGTAGAATTAATACCGAGTGCACGCTACAACGTTTCAGCCCAATAACTTTATTATTATTATTATTGTTATTTCCGTATATTTTCCAAATGTTATAAATGATCTAAAATACAAACCTCACCCTCACAATTCCTTCATTATAATTAATTAGTATTAGGAATCGAAGTCATAGAAACACTATTACCTTTTTTTTCCTTTTTTTTTATATCAATTTCCCAAAAATTTGGCAGGAAATTCCTAAATCTTGGCTGCTACCTGCTTATGCCACTAATTTGACAAATACCATAACATAACAGCTTACAATTTCCCAATTATTCCCCTTAAAGGTGGGGATTTTGTAAGTCGGTGCTGGGCCCCCTGTGGATTGCTGCTCATGCGATGAGTATGTGTGTATGTATATATATATATATATATATATATAGGGTTAATTATTGCTTCTTTTTTTGTGTTTTTTTTATAATTACACACCAAAGCAAGTTATTTAGTCATCAGTTCCAACTGATTTCAGGATTTAATCAAGAAACTTTCCGGGTTTGGAGTTCAATCTAGAAAAGAAAATTGCACCTACTCGTACAAAAAACTAATTTGTCTGTCAAACTTTTTTTAACCAGATCTTCCTTCTCATAGCGTGGTGCAGGTTTGTTTATCGTACATGTGCTAATGGCTTCACTTTCAGAGGAAAAATCAAAACATTTCAATTTAGATCCATATACTGTATTATCAAGTCAAGTCAAGAAGCTCGACTTGATGATTACTACATTATAACTAATAATAATAATAAAATGAATAATACTTTTCTTTACACTAACTTTTTTCTCCTTAAATTGAATACAATAAATTTCCCTAAATATATTTCCTAATTATGATGTTTGTTTTTATAAAGCACACTCTGAAATACGCTCTGACAATTGTTTGTTTCAATAATTTTTGTTTATAATAATTGTTTAAAAAAAAAGGCTGGAATTGTGTAACATGCCCGTGGTTTCAGTCACGTTTCACTGCAACTCACGTGTGGAGGAAATTCTGTGTGATTTAAACCCTTTTTCTATAAAATACAGAATAATTAAGATCATGTCATGTCACATGGTCTTCAGAGGGTTCTCCAGGGTTCCTTATGATGATGTCCAGGGTTTTGTAGAGGGTTGTCCAGGCTTCCTCAGCTGTCCTTCAGAGGAATCTGTATTAATCCTATGTACCTGAAGAGCTTTAAGTAACCAGCAAAGCCTAGAGGAACCCCCGAAGAACCTTTTTTTAATCTTCTGACTTTATTGTTCACTGAAGCTCAATACATTCATTCATTCATTTTCTCCCGCTTATCCGTAATTCGGGTCGCGGGGGCAGCAGTCTAAGCAGGCCCCCGCCTTCGACTGCTGCCCAATCCTCACAGCACCGTCCCTTACGGTCCCTCCTGCAGGTGGTGAGCCCACGGGAAGGCGGCCCCACGTCACTCCGACGTCACGGACCTTGATATTTCCCTCGTAAGGGACCCCCGGAGCATAGAGGGTTAAGGGCCTTGCTCAAGGGCCCAAGAGTGGCAGCTTGGCGATACCGGGGCTTGAACCCCCGACCTTCCGATCGGCAACCCAGCGCCTTAACCGCTGGAGCCACCACTCCCCCTGAAGCTCAATACATTGATGATAATTTGCAAAGTTATGTCGACTTGAATTTCTACTTTTTTCTCCACAGCTTTATTTCTTTCAGACGTCTTTTTCTTTCAACACTTGTCGTCTGTGTTTTCTCTCGTAATGTTCATTATTTAATTATTGATTATTAGTTGATGTTGGTTTTTTTCCCTTCAGTATTTTTTTCTGCTTAAAAAAAATTTGCTCGGATTTTTCCTCGTGTTTAAAGTGTTAAAACTAATAAAGTGTTTCGTGTCACTTCCTGTCTTTTTTAGTCCTCTGTGTGTGTGTGTGTGTGTGTGTGTGTGTGTGTGTGTGTGTGTGTACATTCTTAGGCTTCTAATAAATCTATATTTCTTTAACAATACACAATATAACAGAACCACAATGCAAAAAAGAAAAATCCAAACTTTACAATTATTCAGTTGAAAAAAATCCCACATTAAAAAAATATTGTTTTTATATGAAATAATGTGCCACAATTATTGGCCCCCCTGATGTTAATAATTAGTACAACCCCCTTTTGCCAACAGGACAGCAGTTAATCTCCAATAACATTTCACAAGATACAGAGTGAGGGATCTTTTGACTATTTCTCTTTGCACAATCTTTCTAGATCATCCAGAGTCCTGGGTCCTCTCCTATACACCATCCTCTTCAGCTCACCCCACAGGTTTTCAACTAGGTTGAGGTCTGAGGACTGAGATGGCCATGAGAGGAGCTGGATTTTGTGTCTGCTGAACCATTTTTGTGTAGATTTTGCCACGTTTTGGGTTATTATCCTGCTGAAAGACCCAATGAGGATCCATCTTCAGCTTTCTGACAGACTCCATCAGGTTTAAATTAAAAATGTTCTGGTATTTTAAAGAGTTCATGATGCCCTGCACCCTAACAAGGTTCCCAGGGCCTTTGGAAGAGAAACAGACCCACAGCATCACAGATCCTCCACCATACGTCACAGTGGGCTTGAGGTGCTTTTCCACATACTCGTCTTCTGTTTTACACCAGACCCACTCAGTGTTTGTGGCCAAAAAGCTCTATCATAGTCTCATCTGCCCAAAGCACACGGCCCCAGCTGAAATCCTAGTTTCGCTTTGCAAACTCCAGACGTCTACGTTTGTGATTGTAGGTGAGAAAAGGCTTTTGCCTCCCAAACAGCTTGTTGGCCTGTAGATAGTGTCTGATGGTTGTTATGAAGACTTTGTGACCTGAAGATGCCACTCTTTGGTGCAGTTCTCCAACAATGAGCTGTGGAGATTTTTGAACTTCTCTCACCATTCTCCTCACTGTGGGTCCGGTCCTCGCCCAGCCTTGTCCTTCACTGTTCCAGCTGTTTTAATCTTTATAATGATTCCTCTGACTGAAGATATGAGCATGTTTAGGCGAGTGGCTATTTTCTTGTAGCCGTTGCCTGACTTATGAAGGTCAACACACATCTGCCTTACATGAATGGTGTGTTCTCTTTTCTTTCCCATGTTGAAGAGTGGATAAGAGAAACAGGCCTCTGTGTCACGTCATATTTATACCACAGAGAAACAGGAAGTCGTAAATTATACATTGAAGGTTTCTAGATACTCTGATCAACTTTAAAAACTACAGTAAAATTACAACAATCCTTCAATTACATTTATGTTGTGGGAATTATTTTTTAGTCATGGATTTCACTTTAGTTAAAGGTTAGAATTTTCTACAATTTTTAGTGTGAGATTATGCTCCTGCAATAAAACGTTTTTTTAAAAAGCCTAAGACCACTTATCTTAACCAGGGGTGCCAATAATTTTGGTGAGTGCTGTAAGTGTGTGTGTGTGTGTGTGTGTGTGTGTTTGCAGTTTTTGTAGAGATAACAATTTAAAGATGAATCAAACCTGACCTCCTTTTTTTTCCATCACTGATCCATTTATCAATACTGTAATTTTCTTTTTTTTTAATTAATAAAAATAATAAATTAAAAAGAATGTATTATTAGTGAAGCCAAACTCACAATAGAGCATGAACACAAACTATTATTCGAAATGTTTTAATTTAATTCTGGTGTTAAATCACGTAAATCATCAAAACACCAAACAGAACTTTTGCTATGTTTCCACACGGACGGTTTTAATTGCCGGATCTGTGCATCATGGCGGATTTTGATGTTTGATTTGAGACTCGGCGCTTCAGCAGAACAAATGTTTAGTGATTAATAATAATTTCTCTGTTGAGCGAGGTTTATGTTGATGAGTAAAGAAGGACGTCGTGAATAAATGTGTTTAGTTGAAGATTTAAAATTTGCCTTTTTTATGTTTATATGATTAATTAATAAAAATGGTCGAACTGAAATGCGTGCTGTATTAATTGTGCGTTAATAAAATTAGTGGCGTTAAAATTAATTTGCATAAAGTGTTATTAATCCGTAAAATATCCTTCAGTGTATATATACTGTACATTTATAATGAATAAATAAACAAGTTAATTAATAGGTTTTGAAGAAAATATATATTTTTTTTATCTAAGGTTTATTTCCATTCATTTACTTATTTGTTTATTTGCTATGATCGAAAATACCAACATGGAAACTGCATCTAATTTTTATTTTAATAACATTTTGATCACTTTGCTGAGTGTATGGCTGGAAGGATGGGGCATTTCTTACTTCTTCCACACACACACACACACACACACACACACACACACACACACGCGCGCGCTTACAGAACCGTGAGTCACAGTTATTTTTTTCTCTGCTCCGGACAGAAAGAGCAGAAACATAAATACGAATAAGAGTCGAGACTTGGTTCATGTGAGTATTATGGGATGGTGTCCACGTTGTCCCTGAGCGTCCCCGAGTCACACGTTTGCCGATTTCTTCCCTTTCGAGATGACCACCGTGTTCTCGCCGACCTGGTCATCGATCAGGAGAGAAATGGCTCCGTCCAGGTGAGGGGTCGCAGCCAGAGCCACCACGGCTTTCTCCATGGGGAAACCCATCTTCTCCAGCTGCTGGAGCCTAATCATCATCATCATCATCATCAGAGTAATAATAAAGAGAATAATAAAGGAAGAAATCATTTACTCAGAAACAGAACGAGTGCGAGAGCTGGAGCACACACATCACACACCTCAGAGAAGAAACGGAGGACTTCTGGACTTCCACTTTCTCCGTCCGCGTGTCCTCAGGAGCGTCCTGCAGCGACGCCAGGATGCCCACTCTCAGCAACTCCTCGTCTAACATACGCTCATCCGTCGCTTCTCCGTGCCACTCGGGCGTGGCGTGTGCCCACGTTTGGGGGTGTGTGTGATCCTCCAGCTGGGACCTGCTGGTAGAAGCGACGCGTCCCGTATGAGACTCGGCGTGAGGGAACGTTCAGGAGAAAAAAATCGAGACATCACTATATTAATGGCAGCTGTGTTTCACAGAAGTTTGGATTGCCAGGGAAAGATTTCCTATAAACAGAGTTCCTGCAGGGTTCACCAAGTCAAATGAAAACTTTCTAAGACCTTTTGATGATCATTAAGAATGAAACGTAAGACCAAGTTCAGCACATCAAAAACACATTTCGTTTTTAGCGACTGAACTCAACTGAGCCCTAAATTCAGTTTTTAGACTTTTGAAGACCCCACAGAAACCCCGTGTATGATCGTGTAAGAACCTCTGTGTGGAGCTGATGTAGGTTGGTAGTTGATATCTATTGGAAATGTAAAGCCACGTTGGCAGGCAGGAACACACTCCCAGACCCTCGATCCGCTGCAGGAGCTCAGTTAACTCGCTGCTGTCTGGAAAATGTGTTTAGGACAGAAATCAGGATGAACAGTGCATTCAGACCCCCTGGTTATGCTGCGGTCTGATACTACAATCCTTCAAATTGATTTCCTCTTTAATCTACACTCAGTGCCCCGTAATAACAGTGAAAACAGAATTCTAGAAATGTCTGTAAAGTTGTGATTTAGCTGAAGCTCCTTTATCAGCAGTTCCACCCTCGAGTCTTTTGGGTTTGATGCATCAAGCTTTTTACACACTGGAGGATTTTCTGCCATTGTTCAGGGCAAATCCTTGTAAGCTGGGGCAGGTTGGATGAGGAGCGTCGCTGGACAGACACCTTCAGGGCACTGAGATAAATCCAGTTCCTTCTGGAACTTTGTCCATCTCGACACAGGATCTTCAGAGCTCAGTCAGAGTGACCATCAGGTTCTTGGTCACGTGTCTTACTCAGGCTCTTGTTTGGTTTTTAGCGCAGCTGCGAGGCCTCAATAGAGAGGTGTGTGTCTCATGTCCAATCAATCAACTTTTCCAGGTAGACTCCAGTGATGGTGTAGAAACATCTCAGGAACGATCAAGAGAAGTGTTGTTGCAAAGGGTCTGAATACTTATGGACTTGTGGTATTTCAGTTTATTTATTTATTTATTTTATGCACAGAAATTTCTAGAATTCTGCTTTCACTTTGCTGTGATGAGCAGCTGAGTGTAGTTTTGAATGATAGTAGTATGGGACTGCAAAATAACACATGGAGGAGATGAAGGAGATATATATATATATATATATGAATGATTATTGTATATTACTGGACAGAAGCCAAGATAAAAGATACAGTTAAGCCCCAGGCATATGGCGTAGAAGTGGAGAAGCCCTGGAGCGCTCGGAAGAAGGAACAAATCGACCAGCAGGACGAGCCAAGGCAGGGACCAGGGAGGCAGACAGCGCAGAGTTCGTCTCTGTTTGCTCTGTCGACACTGAGCCGCAAGCAGGGCCAACTGGGTGCCCGAGTACCCACATATCCGACTGGCTTCATCCCCCGTCACGAACAGGAACAGGGCATAAATAGGGGGCAGGAGCACCGTCGAAACAACCGACAGCACCAGAAAGACCAGCGTGCCCCATTTCCTCTCCTGGCGAGGTCCGAGATACAGCAAGAGCATGACGTCGTGGACCAAAGACACAAACTCCTCGTGGCTCACAGCGTAGAAGATCAAATCTGTAAAGCAAATACATCATCTTACATTAAGCAATTAACACTTGTCATCTGGTCGAAGGTTCAGGCGACACAACGTACCGTAGACACCTGGGAAGACACCTCCCGGCCCTAGACTCAGACTGGCGTGGATTCCACAAATCCAGGTGAATAAGATCAGGACCAGGATCAGAGTTGTGCCACTACACACACCTGATCTACTGGATCCCAACCACAACCAGGGCCACATGGTAACACAGCAGCCTGGTGGATCATTAGTGAAACATTTCTATTCAATTCTTGTAAGAAAGGATTCCCATTCAGTTGTATTTCCACGCTTCACCACTAGAGGCAGACCAACAGTTTACCAATCATGATAAGTTACTTATGACATCACAGTGCACCTTCTCCATCAAGAGTATAAAAGGCCAGAACACTGAGCCTTTCATCATGACCGACAGCAACAATCACACACGATCAATTCTAAACCCAGTAAAGTTTGTGTGTTCTGAATCCTGTACCGTGTTTTTACTGACTCACTGGGGCGAGTACAATCTTCTGATCAGCGCACACCTGATAGTGAAACTCCCTTATATGGTCCTTCCAGCCGGATAGGAAACCTTCCTAACACTTCTATTCCATTCAATTGTCACCTCTGTGTACTCCAAGTCCAGGTTTCCATCATCATCATCATCATCATCACCTGCACACATGAATAGAAAAGAGATGATAATAGATATTAGCTCCATACACGGTAATATCTTTAAATAACATATTTACGAGCACATTTTTAAACCTTATGCACCAAAAAAACTCCTGCTGTTCTTACATTCGTTCATTATGTCTTATTTTCGAGAACATTCATTTAAAGGTATATACAGTACACATGCGTCCTTTCGTTTTATAATAATACAAATTAAACAAATATATACTGATTAATAAGTATAAATGAGTATGAGAGAGAGAGAGAGACGTGTTAATGCGTTTCTCCCAACCTTCCACCCACCCTCACCCAAACGTTGGTACATCCGGCATTTTAACCTCCGCGCATGCGCGTTTCGACCCCAGACGCTTGAGCGGGACCGTTTGAACCGCGCATGCGCGTTTCGACCAGCCGCGCTTGCTTACGTGACGCATCTGAACCGCGCATGCGCCTTTCGACCATTCCCCTGCTCAAATGGGTTAATTTGAACCGCGCACGCGCATTTCGACCATCCCTTTGAGCGGACTCATTTGAACTGCGCACGCGCGGAGCTGGGTTTCCTCGGGTAGCAGCGAAAATGGCGTCGGTTACAAGTAAGTGCGGTTTCCGACTGTTTGCTAATATAATTACATTTTTAGCCGCAGAAATAATTTAAAGTTGTATTTTTCATGTTTAATGCGCAATTAAGACGCTTATAAAGAGCAAATTTGTGTTTGTTAGTTGAAAAAAACCAAAAAAGGCGCGAATTGTTTTGTTCGGTCCGACACGCTGCTGAAGTTAGCTTGTTAGCAGGCCGGTTAGCATCCGGTTTTTGGTTAAAATATCTATTTTATATTCTGTTCATTAGATATTCCGATCAAAAATGATCTTATACATGCCTACAAATGTATATATTTAATATTTAATAGGTAAAAACACAAAACAGGAGATATTAGCTGTAGCTAGTTAGTCGGCTAGTTTCTATAAACGGTATTTTTTTTTTTTGCTAACAAAGAATTAAATAATATATATTTTTATTGAATAAATATTGAATATATAATTTTTTTAATGTCGACTTTTATCTATTTTCTAACTTCAGATGTTTGGTGTCGTCGTTGTTTAGCCGTTAAACGCGTAAGCTCTTATAAAACCCGACAATAAGGCCGGGTGCAAAGCTTGTGCGCCCCCTCACGGCCGCATGCAGCATAACCACCTGATATTTTTCATTATTAACTAAACGGTGTGTCCTGTAAAGGTTTATTAATATCTAAATGCAGATCTATTCTGTAATTCCAAAATAAGGGGTATTAAAAAATAAATGATAGTAATGGGAGGAAAAGAAATGAACATCAGTGACTCCTCTCTTCCTGTTGTTTTTGTATTTCTTTTCTTCTTGCTCATAACTTTTTCCCATGCTCTCCTTCTTGTCTCTTACTTTCTCATTTCTTTTGTGCTTTCTCAATGTTCTTCCTCTCTCATTGGTCTCAGCCTTCTTTCTTGCCATCTGTCTCTCTTTCATGTTTTCTTTTTTCTTTCCATCTGGTTTTATCCTTTTGTTGTACACAACCTGCTTCCTCTTAAAGGAGCAACATCTGTACATAGGATTCGATGCAGGCACAGACATCTAATTATTCCTCCAGACACGTTATATGGACACCTGAGCATATGATTTGTGCTTTGTTTTACATCTCATTCCATATGTGTACAGTCTATTGATTTCTTTGCTTCTGATTCTTTTGTAGATTACAGTGGCTACAATCAGGCTGGTGCCCAGCAAGCGTAAGTGTTTACATTCACACGCACTTTATGTGCAGTTTAGCAGCAAATCATACAATCCCTGAGTGTTTTAATGTTTACAGACTGTAAAAATAGCAATCATAATCCAGACCTGACATATCATGGCTTAACGACATTGTTCCCCTCCCTCCACAGGTACGGGTCATACGCAGCCCAGCCCGCTCAGGGATACGGACAGACGGCACAGGTATGATCACAATCACTGCTAATAAATAATAATCGGCAGAGAGTAGTTTTGAAGGTAATTATAATGTAAATCTACATCTCGTGTGTGTGTGTGTTCATCAGCAGGGCTACACTCAACAGGACTACAGTTCATACGCTCAGCCCGCGGCCACAGACTCCACTTACGGCCAATCGGCTTCCTCCACCGGAGGATACACGCAACAGCAGTATGCGGCATCGTACGCACAATCCACCACACCAGGTTTGTTCACAATAGTGCTTCCTGTGTGTACACGTTTGAAAAAAAATAACCGAGATCAGATTACTGGTGTACATTTTTCACTGTGATCTGGTTGATCCAGACCTCCAGCTGGAATAGGACTGGTTTTATGTTCTGTATGGACAAAATGATTCGGACAATGCCTCTATGCGCAAAGCCAGCTCCATGAAGATCTGTTTTTCGTGGGGGGGGGGTTGGAGTGGAAGATCTCCTGCTATCGAGCTCCAAACTTATTACTAATACCCTTGTGACTGAACGAATCTGCTCAGAATATAGCGTAGCGTCTTCCCAGAAGAGGGGAGGTTATGAGAGCAAACAGGGACTTAATATGGAACGGGATGTTGAGAGCAAATCATACACTCGGGTGTCTACAAACTTTTGTGTGGTTTTTAATGTTAGATTTTGTTTGCTTATGGTTGAAAAGGTTACAAGAGTATTAAAAATGTTACAAAGGTCATGCATAAAATGACTGGTTATGTTTCTCTGTTCGCTTCCAGCTGCTTATGGCACTGCCCAGGCTGGAGCTCAGGGCTACACTCAGCCTGCACAGGCCTACGGGACCAGCAGCTATGCCAGCACAACCACCACCGCTGCAGCCGCTGCTCCTCCTGCCACTCAGGCGTCATACGGCACGCAGTCGGGATACACTGCGCAATCTCCTTATTCTGGATACGGCCAGCAGTCCGCCTCGGCTTCGCAGAGGTACCGTTGCGTGGTGGGGGTTCTGTGTTGCTGCGCGGACGCTGTTCTGCATCTGTAGTCGATATCTGTAAACCATCTTGTGTGTTCTTGTAGTTACAGTGCCAGCACTCAGCCTGCCTACAGCCAGGGCACCTACCAGGCCCAGCAACAGGCCTACGGGGGGCAGCAGCAGTCCGCATACACTCAGGGCCCGCCCCAACAACCTCCATCAACGGCCTACCCTCCTCCGTCCAACGGCTCGTATGCTCAGCCCCCATACAGCCAGCCGGGCGCTCCTCAGAGCGGCTATGATCAGTCCGGACCCTATGGTAAGGCAGCAAATTACAATCAGCTCCAGAATTTTTATTTCTGTAAGCCTCCATTATAATCTGCTTCTACCTCGTGCAGGTGGTTACAGTCAGGGCAGAGCGAGCGGGGCTTACGTGAGCTCTCAGCAGTCGCAGCGTGGAGGTTACCCGGGAGACGGCCCTGGTCGCGACGGCTACGATAGGCTGGGGATGCGTGGTGCACCCCGGGGGCGCGGCCCCATGGGTCGGGGCATGGGGTAAGTTCAGACACAGTTTAGGTAACTCCTGTCTTTTCATGTTTCTCCCTAAAGGGTTGCCAGGCCTGGTCCATGATGCTTCAAGTCGCATGGTGGTGTACAAACACGCAAAACACTTATTGTTCAGACTAAATTCATAACTTTTTATTTTTTTATTTATTTTTTTTTTTAACACTGCATGCAGTCATTCACTACCTTCGTTTGACCAGAGGGTTTTTTTTTTTTTTAATCCCATTAGTTACTTTAATTCTTAATCATCACCATAGTGCTGAAGCATATAAGGTATAGTCCTTTATGGTTTTTGAGATGCATGTAGGTTCCTTCTGGTTTTATACAGCAAACCCTGCATTTAAAGGTTCAAAGTTGGGGTCTGTGAATGTCCAGATGTTCCACTTTATTTTCATTGCAAAATCGTCCCTTAGCATGAACAGCAGCTTTACACACTCAGCATCAGGACCGTTTCCTCTCTAAACTTCCAGCTGAAATACTTTGTCTCTTGTAAAACTCGCCAGAGACGTTCTTCACTTCTTGGAGATTTCATTCTTTCTTTCGATCCAGAGTGGTGTCTGGGCAGGTTGTTCCATGATAGATATCACTCCAGACGTCTGTCTGCTCTCTCAATAACATTTATAGAACTCTGACGTATTCGTCGCTTCGTCTCATCGTCTTGTTGTACGGTGAATTCGCTTCCAATGAGCCGCAGACCAGACGGAATAACATGGTGTTGATGTAGGGAATGGGAGCCATGTTGGTTCAGGGTTCCTTTCACTTTATGGAACCTTACTTGCTCCAAAACAACCCCAAACCATTAACACCTCTTAGCCTCTAGTGGTCTATAACACCTGAGAACAATGGGTTAATGTTTAATAGATTAAATAAAAAGGGAGAAGAGTAACCATGACTCACTATACATCATTCAAGCTCTAAGCCTCAAGCAGCCATTTCAGATCTGTTTTTCAATGGAAAACGTACAACAAATGTATTTGCTGAATAACATGCATAAAAAAAGCACTACTTACATTATTATTGTAATAATGAGTCACACACATCCACTGCTGCTAATCCCGGTTTATTAGGAAAGATAAGGCTCCACTGAACAACATGCCGTAAATCATTTTTACTCCAACCAAATAAGTGTCGTAATTGAGATGGTTATTCCTTTGTTTACGTCACAGCACTTCAGCTGGTGTTTGTGGGTATGTGTTTCCAAATAACTTTCGTGTAAAAAAACAAAACAAAGGTGGCTGTTAGAATATAGCGTTCCAAAACAAATGAAACCACAAACTAAAAAATGTTTGTTGTGCACCACCTATCAGTTCAATCCTTTTATTACCATCCAGTGGAATTATGGGACCATGGTTGATGGAAAATGTAGCCAATGAGTTCAGGATTTTAAGGAGATATGGGAGGTTTTTATTCCCCACGTGGGTGAATCTTATTTGTGAATGAGACACGTGTCTTTCAAACCAGTACTTCTCTGGATTTCTCCAGGACTGATTTCATGTATTTATATATGAAATAATAAAATGTTCTGTGTGGGGGAAAATGTATATCCATGGCACTTCATCTATAACTTATATTCTTGAGCAAGATCAACTGTTAACATTTAAAGTTAAAGTCCTTTTCAGCAGTGAGTCCTAAATGCAGGGGTGAAGGCTAACGGGTTAAACTTGCACCTCCAGGTGGGGGGGGGGGGGGGGGGGGGGGGGTAAGGAGTCTGATCTCTCCTGTTCTCCGTCTTGTACAAGTTCTGTTGGAGACACACTTCTCACATTTGGACTCAACAGAACTTTGAGTTATTCGCTGGTTTGTTGCTTAGAAATGAACAGGACATGTGTGTCTCATATAAAAGTCTGTTTCCACACCTTTTGACCAGCATTAAGTGGAAAAGGATCTGGTACAAATGGTTTTGCATGTGTCTTCAACATGGACTGAGTCGTGGGTTCTTCTTGCTTGCTCATTTACAGGTTCTGATTGAAAATGAGCATTATAAACATGGTCAACTTAAGAGTTTGATGAACCTTGAATTAAGCTGACGTGTGTAATATCTGGATTCCTTTGGGCTGTTAAAACAAATGAACTCCTTTAGGGCATATCAGACTTGATCAGCTTCACCAAAACATCTGAAAATCATCTGTGGTCCAGGGGGTTCAATACAGACCCGTGTAGCTTTAAAGTTTGGTCAACATGTTAGTTTGGGCCTCAAGTGGCTTTTTAAAAAAAAAAAATTATTTTAAATCACTCAAGCCAATCTCCATGGCATTTGGGAAGTTTAGCAAAAAAAAAAAAAAAGGCAGATGTTCTTCACTACGTGGAAAAGATTGGCTTGAGTCAATATGTGGTTCTTCACCAAAGTCTACACAAATTGTAAAGGACGTCTTTGGATGCAGGATCATTAAATTGTTCCTTCACGTGAACCCTATTAAACACCAGGCCTCCTCACCTGCTCACCTACATCAGTACCTGACTTTACTAACGCCCTTGTGCTAATCTTATGCTCAGGTGTCCCTCAAACGTTTTGGTCAGATAGTGTATATGTATAGACATGAATTGATCACTTCATGTCTCTGTAAACCTTATGGACGAGGGGTTTTTTTTCTGGATTATTTCAAATGGTGTATTTTTGATGGGATTACAGCAGATTATTGCTGAATTATATAAAACAATATTTGGGCCATGATCTTTGACCTGTGCTGAAGTTTACAGTATCCAGAACAGTTGTGTAAACAGTGACACACCCAGTGTTTGATGCACCAGAGGGTCTGATATAAACAGTAAAAATCCTCATCGACAAATAAGTTGCTGGATGGACATGATGGTGTGGGGTGGAGATGATGCTGGTTATGGTCTATACACACGGGGGGTGACGTCTGGTTAGGTGGGGTTTTTGTTGTTTTTTTAGGTCAGCAGTCATGTTGAAGATATCCATTATCATTTTGAGGAAATCTGACCTCATTAGTTATTTGATGACCACATGAAACAAGACCTGACCACCTTTGTGCTTCTGCCCCTTAATTGCTCAATACATTTGTTTTATTTCTCTTGGTAGCAGGTTTTTCTTCTTTCTTCCCTGAACTTTTTTTGTTACTCTGGCAATTTAAAGTAAAGAAAAACTAGTTAATTCTTACCCCAAATTGTATGAAAAACTAATTTTGTATGCCATTGATTATTTTGGTGAGAATTAACTAGTTTGTTTTTTATTTAAATTAATTTTAAAATGAGATTTAAAGCTGGTAAATGTACAACTAAATGTAAATATTATGTCGATCATAAAAAGTATCGCGTCTAAAGCTTGTAAACAATTAAATTAGATTTATTTAATTCTAATATAATTGAAAGTCAGTAAGACAGAGTACATGTGTGAATGAGAGGGAGGGCAGTGGAGGGGTGCGGTTGCAGGGAGAAGATGTGGAGAAGGTGGAGGAGTTCAGGTACCTGGGGTCAACAGTACAGAGTGATAGTGTGTGTTAGAAGTGAAGAAAAGAGTGCAGGCAGGGTGGAGTGGGTGGAGAAGAGTGATAGCAGGAGTGATTAGTGATAGAAGAGTATCTGTGAGAGTGGAAGGGAAAGTTTATAGGACTGTGGTGAGACCTGAGATGTTGTATGGTTTAGAGGAGGAACATGGGGTATATTAGTAGGAGAATGCTGAGGATGGAGACACCAGGAAGGAGGAAAAGAGGAAGACCAAGGAGGAGGTTTATGGATGTGGTGAGGGAAGACATGCAGGTGGTTGGTGTGAAATGGGGAGATGTAGAGGACAGGGGGGTATGGAGACGGATGATCCGCTGTGGCGACCACTAATGGGAGAAGCCGAGAGAAAAATTACATTAACCCAAAAAGAGGATTATTTTATTTGTCCCTATAAATAAGATTATATAGTGATTGTGTGATCTACACTGTTAAAAAAAATATATATACTACATACTAGGAACATGTTTATTTCGCTCTTTTTTTTAATGGGTTTTGTTTAAAAAAGGAAAAAAGGGAATTTCTTTTATTTTTTTAATGTATTCCCAGAGACTGTTTGTTTTGAAGGGTTTTGGGTTATGTTTCCGGGTTTAGCTTTTTAAGCCAATTTTTTTTTTTTTTTTTTTTTTTTAATAAATAATCCAATTAATGATAAAGTACAAGATCGAGACATTTCTCTTTCCAAGTTCCAAACATCATGAAGAGGACCCAGACGTCTCCAAGTTAGTAATCTCTTTATTTTGAATCCAGGTGTGATGATAAGGTGTGTAGAAGAAGGTAAGCCTACACCGCACACCTGTACCAGTCATTTACCTGATTAGTCTTTAATTGGTCTTTTTTACTTATTGTGTGTTTTGGGCTTTTTCACTGTATTTCCCACACGGGTTGTAAAAAATTTTTTTTTCCCCCAGGTCTCATTTTAACGTTTTTTTGTCATATTTGTATGCTACAGGTAACAGAACGTCATTACTTTAGGTCCTTCTTTCCGTATCAAAGCCAGCAAGCTGACAGGGGTGAAGGGGAACTCGCTGAAATCAAGAATTATAAAAAAAAAAAAAAAATTTTTTTTTTTTTTTTTTTGAAACATGTACTTGTTTTTGTTTTTTGGGGAAGAAATCTGCATTGTAAACTGTTCTTTTAAGTAACTATTTAAAGGGTAACTTGTCAGTTTGAAGAGTGACTTTATGAATAATTATAAAAATTGTTATTTATGAATTTTGTTTTTTTTTTTTCCCTCCATAAATTGTGTTTAGATGTTTATATTGTGTGGTTTTATATCTATATAAATTGTTCTTGCATCAGCGAACCCAATATTACATGAATGGGGGATTTATTAAAAAGATGGAATGGTTTTATGAGCGAGAGTAATGTCCATGCGCTGTTGAAGTCCCCTTGGTTCGAGACTAAACGGAATTTCACCCCTCTTCATTCGTAGCATGGCTGGAGACAGAGGTGGCTTCAGTAAGCCTGGTGGTAAGTTCTTACAGAGTATTACACTGGCTAGATTTTATACTTTAACCTTTTTCGTTGCCGTGCCAATTTTTGGTGTTGGAAATGTTTTAGATCGGGGTTGCTTTTTTTTTTTTTGTTTGTTTGTTTTAAATGGTTTATTGGAAACAGGATGTGTTTAAGTTGATAATTGTGGTATTCTGAGGAAAAAAAAAAACCCCTAAACCTCCTCGCTTTCACGGCCAAGTAACTTTTACCAAATAATGCAGCCAGAGTGTTCAGTTTTTCACCTTCCTGTTGTACATAACGCTTCTTTTTTTTTTTCTTTTTTTTCCTCTTTTTTTTACTCTCTGAACGCCAGGACCCATGAGGGAAGGTATGGACGGTGAGTCTGACGTTCTTTCTTTATTTGTTTAAAACATGAGTTAGAGTAGATTAATGGTATGTGAAGATGGATGTATACACACTCTGTATTTGCATTGATTGATTAATGGCCCATTGATGTACCTTTTGTGTGTATCAGGACATCCAGAGCAGCAGGATGAGTCTGAGAACAGCACTATCTACATCACAGGGTTGACTGAGAAGGTCACACTCACTGACATGGCAGACTTTTTTAAACATAGTGGCACCATCCGGGTGAGGGTTTTGAACTTGGTGTTAAATATTTATCTAATGGTTCTAATACAGTCATTAACACTCCTGATGTTCTGGCTATAGTTTTTAATTGTGGGTGGTTGTGTTGCAGATAAACCGGCGTCTGAATCAGCCAGCCATCAACATCTACACTGATAAAGACTCCGGCAAACCGAAAGGAGACGCCACTCTGTCCTACGACGAGCCTCCGTGCGCCCGAGCCGCCGTGGAGTATTTTAACGGTGCAGTGTTTTTACCTTGCGTAATGATTTTTAAGGTGGATCACCATCAGGTTTTGATTCTCAATGAGGTGTCTGTATACCCGTTTCTTCAGGTAAGGAGTTCCAGGGGCGGAGACTGAACGTGTCAATGGCACGAAGGAAAACTGTCCCAGGGCTCATGAGGGGTGGGATGGCCATGAGAGGAGGACCAAACATGGACCGTGGAGGTACAGTTCCTGTCATTGCTTTGCTTCTATAGTGTGTGTGTGTGTGTGTGTGTGTGTGTGTGTGTGTGGGGATGGATGGATGGATGGATATATTAGGTCTGTCAATTGATGCCCATGCTCTAATCAACATGGGCATGGCCAAATATGGATGCTTTATGCAAATGTATGTTTATTATTAGTGAAACCAAACTCAACATAGAGCATGACACCATAAATACTTTTAAACATTTATAAAATATTGTTTTAAATGACCTCATCAGGACACCAAACGGAAATTTTGGAATGTTTCCACACGGACGGTTTTAATTGCCGGATGTGAGCATCATGGCGGGTTTTAGTGTTTTGATATGAGACTTGGCGCTTCAGTAAAAAATGTTTAGTGATTAAAAATGTTATTTATGAGTAAAGAAGGACTTTGTGAATAAATGTTTTGTTAAAGGTTTTAATTTCGCTGCTTATATTTAATTTATATTAATAAAAATGGTCAAACAGAAGTGCATGCTGCATTTATAAATGCTGTTTAAATTTATCAATTTTGACAGCCCGTGTATACACTGTTTTATTTTTATGTAGATATGTATATGTTTGCATGCATATGAATTAGAGATCAATAGATTTATCAGTTTTTCCCTGCTGATTTCTGGAACTGTAAAAATCCATATGGATGTGGAAACGCCGTGCTCTGTGTGGAGTTAAATGATCAGAGGTTTTTTTAATTCGAGTTACTCGAGGAATCGTCTCAGCCTTATTGTATGATTCAATCCACTTATCGATATAAAACACACTCCGCCATCCTCTGTTTGTGCAGGTATGATGGGTCGGGGTGGAGACAGAGGTGGATTTTCTCCCCGTGGAGGTCCTCGAGGAGCCATGGCCTGGGGAGGACCACCAGGAGCTAACAACATCCCAAAGAGAGCTGGAGACTGGGAGTGTCCTAACCCGTGAGTAACACACACACACACACACACACACGGCTCACTTTGGGTTATGTAGAGTGTATGTAATGTATTCACCACCTGTCTTGTGTGTGTGTGTGTGTGATCGTGCAGCACATGTGGAAACCAGAACTTTGCCTGGAGGACCGAGTGTAACCAGTGCAAAGCTCCAAGACCTGAGGGCATGGCACCTCCTACAGGTAACACACACCATACACACTACTACGCGCTACTACTCGCACTATTGTGAATTGGGTCTCGTAGTCTGAAGGACCTAGAGAGAGTCTTGAGGAACAGAACCCCTACCATATCTTCTCCGATCTCGTCAGGTTGAGTAGGATTAGACTTGGAGCTGGTATCCTGGCAAAGGGAAGCAGTTTCAAATAAACATGTGCTAATTGTGCTTTTATTTTATATCAAAGTGTGTTGAACAAAAGGTTGAGAATTTTTATATTTATATATATATATTAGTTGCCTTTGATCTTATTTAACAGGGGTGCCAATATTATTGATATCTCTAAATAGTTGCTTTATTTTGTTGTGAATGCGTGTTCTTCTGTGTTGGTGCAGGTGGAGACCGTGGCAGAGGCGGGATGTTCCGCGGGGGCAGAGGGATCGAGCGGGGTGGCCCTGGGGGGATGCGTGGAGGTTGGGTAGGAGAACCCGGGGGCTTCAGGGGTGGCCGAGGGGGAATGGACCGAGGAGGATTCCGGGGAGGAAGTCGTGGAGGACCGCCAATGGACCGTGGGGCGAGGAGAGGGATGGGACCAGGGAAGATGGATATGAGGTACACACACACCTCTCATTTATGTATAAGGTGTACAGATGAATAACACACACACACACACACACACACCCTCCTGTTTCAGAGTTAATTATGTTCCTATAACAGCATGTCCACCAGCTGTTTCACTCCTAGAAAAGTTTTAATTTTTATCCATTTATAGTTACATTTGAACAGTAGTTACTGAAACTGTTTGATTTGTTCAGTCACTTGTTATAGCAGCTCGTTCGTTCATTCATTCATTTGTCCTTCACCCCCTCTCTCTCTCTCTCTCTCTCTCTCTCTCTCTCTCTCTCTCTCTCTCTCTCTCTCTCTCTCTCTCTGCAGGGATCAGAGGCAGGAGCGTAGAGACAGACCATACTGAAGGATTTCACTCGTCTCTAGTGATTTTCATGTAAAACTTTTTTTTTTAATGGTCTTTTTAATTCCTAGCCGTTAATCATTTAAAATTATTCAATCACTGACACGGGTGTATACACACACACACACACACACACACACACACACACACACACACACACACGCACGTCTGCCTGTGTGGATTCATTGTTGCCCTCAATTCCATTGGTTTTTCTTCAGTTTGTTTTTGCTTTGCGTTTCTCCTCCATGCAGTTCCTGTACAACCCACATGTCGTTTCTTTTTTCAATAAACTTAGATTGGATTTGACTTTTACCCTGTGTGTGTTTGGTATTTCCACCTGGTTGCTCCATGTAGACCCACAATTTACTGTTTTAATTGGCGGTGATGTCACTGGCTGCTGCCCCCCCCCCAACATTTTGAGGACATTTTACTGTCGGTGTGTGCGATTTGTATGTTCTGAAGACTGCAGAGTGACCGTGTACACGCGCACACACACGCACACCACCTGAGGAACTATGCCTGGTGCTGATGTGCAGTTCACACCTCTACCACAAGATGTCACTAATGCCGCTTCATATCTGATACATTCCCACTGAGTGATTTTAGTATTCAGTTCTCTGGTGTCAGTGTTCAGTATTTACAACGCGTCTACATAATCCTTCATTTTTATCCATTTATAGCTACTCTAAATGTTATCAATATCAAGGGGTTTCGTTCTGTCGCTTACAGCAGCGATAAACCAACCTTCTTTCACTAGCCTGGCTCTCTCTCTCTCTCTCTCTCTCTCTCTCCTTTTCTTCCTTCTCGTTTCTCTTGTTCTTTCTGTCCTCTCATGTCCCATTTGGTCCCTCCTTTCCTTTCCACTTGCCCTTCTTTCCTCTCATTTTCCCTTCTTTGCCCCTTCTCTCTCCCTGTATTTCTCTATCCTGTCTTTTTTTTTTTCTCTTTCCCCTTCTTCCCTCATCTTTCTATTTCTCAATTTCTCTCCTGTTCTGTCATCCTGTTTTTATTCCATCTATCCTTTGTCCTCTCTTTCCTGTTTTGCCCTTTGCGCTCTCTCTCTCTCTCTCTCTCTCTCTCTCTCTCTCTCTCTCTCTCTCTCTCTCTCTCTCTCTCTCTCTCGCAGATGAAATGTTTTTCTTTTCTATGAAAAGATTTTTTCCTTCAGTATGAAGCGAAAGCTGCAACCCGAAGTCATGACGCGAGCCACAGCTGGAAAAGCTTTAGGATTCGTGTGGAGGCTGAACATCTGGGCTGCAGGTTCTGAGCAGCAGAGTTTGGAGAAGTAAAGTTGGTCGGTTCTCGGGTTGTTCTTCACACCTGAGAAGGTTAAAGAGAGTCAGTGTTGCACCGGTGCATTGTGGGTAATAAAGGAAGCACCGGTTGAGGGTTTTTTTTTTTTTCTTCTTTGGCAGAAAACATGTTCACGGACGGAACTGAGTCTCTCACTGTGTGTGTGTCTCGCGCGCAGAAGAGCTGATTCATCCAGGCCTTGGAGAATGATCTCACTCCTTCTCTCCTCCCCTCCGTCTCGCTCTCTTAAAGTAACACTCGGTTCTTTTTCAAATCATAACAGCAGCCTCCTTTTGGAACCGGAAGTCGTTTTGATGCAGCCGTTTGAGGAGCTGAAGATCATCATGGTGGAGAAGAACAATGCTGGGGTTTATTAAGCAGATCCTCAGACTAAAGCCCTCTGTGTTCCTTCATTCGCTGCTTTGTTTTTCAAAGTGAATTAATTCCATCCTCTTCCTGTCTGGATCAGAATGACCTATTGTGCTGAGTGTGTGTGAGATTAGGGGCCTCGCTCAGGGGCCCCGCAGTTTAGTGCTTTGTGGTGGGGGATTTGAACTTTTAACCTTCTAATCAGAAGTCCAACATCTTAATTGCTGAGCTCCTCCAATCCCCATTATCCTCAATGTGGAAGGAGTCCTCGGTGTGGAAGGAAGGAGTCCTCGGTGTGGAAGGAAGGAGTCCCCGGTGTGGGTGGAAGGAGTCCCCGGTGTGGAAGGAAGGAGTCCCCGGTGTGGGTGGAAGGAGTCCTCGGTGTGGAAGGAAGGAGTCCTCGGTGTGGAAGGAAGGAGTCCCCGGTGTGGGTGGAAGGAGTCCTCGGTGTGGAAGGAAGGAGTCCCCGGTGTGGGTGGAAGGAGTCCCCGGTGTGGGTGGAAGGAGTCCCCGGTGTGGAAGGAAGGAGTCCCCGGTGTGGAAGGAAGGAGTCCCCGGTGTGGGTGGAGTCCTCGGTGTCAGATTTAAAGCCATGCTCTGTTTCTCATCATTACTAAGTGGTGGTTGGTTTTATTAACGATCTCAACAGGTGAAGAAAGACATTTTATGGCAGTAACCACAAACGGATAAAACGAGCACATCTGGAGTCGGTGTTGAGCCGTGTCGGTGTTGAGCCGTGTCAGTGTTAGTAAAGAATAAAAGCATTACTGTGTAGATTTGTGTGTTCTGTATGTTATTGGGTGAAATAAACCCCAGTGAGCTGTGAGCAGGAACAATCACCTCCACAACCCTCTGGAGATGCACAGGTTCATCCACTGACCTCTGATTTCATGATTCTGATCAACTGGACATGGAACCAAAGTCCTGATGAGATGTTTAATCCCAAACACACCGTTCAATTAAAATAATTAATCAGAGAGAGAGAGAGAGAGAGAGAGAGAGATGAAGGAGAGAGAGTAAAGAGGATAGATGGATGAATAGAGAAGGAGGGAGAGAGTAAAGAGGATAGATGGATGAATAGAGAAGGAGGGAGAGAGTAAAGAGGATAGGTGGATGAATAGAGAAGGAGGGAGAGAGTAAAGAGGATAG